>JAPDNY010000006.1:72076292-72561292 GCA_029375565.1 Gekko gecko | reverse complement strand
TAGGCAGTCCATAATAAAAAGGACATGCTAGCCTTTGTAAATGTTCTGAACTTCTACATTCCCAGGGAGCAGATTTGTAAAAATGTTTTTTTAAATATAATTTTGCTGATTTATGTTTATCACGGTTTGCCTATTGTGAAACTGGCAGCAAAGATAATGCAATTTGATGAGCAGTTCATATTTTAAAATCATTTATAAAACATAGTTGCTCACAATACAGACACCTTCAGCTGAGAAAGCTACCCTGATGGAGGAAAACTTGCTCCACTGCATAGGTGTGTACATAATTGGTTTAAGCTTAGGAAATCAGTCCACATTATGAAATGAGAATACAGAATATTATGTTACTTTACTTTACTGAGCCTATAAGACGCCAACTCCCTGCCGAATGCACACAAATGTCAATATTCCTGTTAATAGTTGCATTACAAATTGGTAACATCTCCCAATAGTGGGAGATCACATTCATTCCGGCTATGGCATTGACAACACCTACACACAGTCCCGTGAGTTTTCAATAGATTAGGGGATTTGCCTTTTACAAACCTGATTTGTTCAACGCAATTCCACTTAGTTCTAACAAAACACTATCTAGCCTATGGCATTGACAAAACAGACTCATCTCTGTTGCTCTATTCATTTTTCACTGTGTAAACCTGTTATTGGGATTAGATTAAATAACTGCACAACAAATAATCAGAGGAAAGCAGAACCCTGGTAGGATTTCACTTAATAGATATTGTATATCCTGTTTTTCTTGCCTTGGGCTATATTCATGGCTCCAGGAACAAATTAGAAATGGAAGGTGTAAATGTCCTATTTTCAAAAGCCATTTAGAAGGGAATGAAATTAAGGACAGAGGGATAGGCTTTATGGATTTCCAAAACCTGAGGGGGGGCGGGTTATTTCTTCACCATTTCTAAGTTCAACAACAAAGTATGAATGTCCCAGCATTCCATTGGAAAAGACAGAGGTGTGATCAGCCTGACATAAGGTCTCTCTAAATCTGGCTTATAATAGTGCAATATTGATAGGTTGCCTTGTTCTGACCAGTAATACTAGCAGCTCTGGCCAGTGGTCACAGTGACCATTAAGCAAAGGAAAAATGGAACTCCTTCATTTCCTAAATATAAAATTGGCCTCAACAAAATAGCCTGTTACCATTCTCCACCATAATCTGTTACCCAAATTACTTCCTTTGCATGATTTATCTGGCACAGGGATTGACTTGAGTAACATATCTAGTTTATGGATCACAAATGGGGAAGGTTTTTATATTCACCCATCCATTGCACGCCACTGCACATACATCCTTTCTACAACCACTGGGGGAAAATACTTAGAAGCAGTGCTGTATATGTATAATTCCCTATGACTTTGGGATCTAACTCTGGTTGATTTGACCAGGGCCACAAGGATTCCACAAGGACGATCACCACTAAGTGATCTCCCTTGCCACTTATTTATTTATTTTTCGAATCTAAATTCCACCCTCCCCGCAAACAAGCTCAGGGCAGATCACAAACAACTGTTGGGCCTTTTGGCTACACGAGGGCTGCCAGGTCCCCTAGGGGGTTGGGGGCTTGCCTGCTGTAGGGCCCCCTGGCTCACCAGCCCTTAAGTGCCTGGATCAGGCCAATGTGCCCAGTATGATGATGTCACGGAGGTGACATCATCGGGCCGGGCACGTTGCCAGGGAACGCTCTAGCATTTGACCTGAAAACTCTATGGGATCATAGAGTTTTCAAGCCAAATGCTAGGGCATCCCCCGATGGTGTGCCTTGCATGATGATATCATTTCCGGGTGATGTCATCATGGCGTGCACACAAAACTCCCAGACACAGAGCTTCTCTTCCCTGCTAGACAACAGGTAGAGACCTGGCAAGCCTAACCTACACTACACTATAATAAATAATCAATTAAAACCTTAAGGGATCTTGGGGTGAGGGCTTTCAAGGGGATCCCCATACACAGGGAAAATGGTCACGCAGGCCGATTCACCTAAAATGGATCCAACTCCATGCTGATACCGCCACAAGAGCTGGACTTCCTCCTGCCTGGCTTCCTCCAACGTTCCTACAGGCGGGTGAGTCGGGGGGGACCTTTCAGAAGACATGCATCCCAGTTTACAATACATTAAACCATATTCATTCAAACAGCCTAAAGATTATTTAAGAAAAATGTAAACCAATGCAAGTGCTATTTACATAATATAATGCTGGTGTGAAGTTATATTATATGGTACATATGTTTAGGAGCGAACTATACATTTTTATAAGTAGGATTTTAAGATTCTGATCCTATATGAACTGATGCAGCCATTAACAGTGATGCACCATCGAATAAACTCTGATTCTAGCAGAGGTGCTATTAGAAAGGCACTTCAGGCATGCTGGTAGGATGAGGCAAAGAAGCAACAGTGCTAAGACCAAATTTGAAGACTCAGTTGGCCAGAGAAACAAAGATTGGGAAACTAAGAATTCCATTGTATTTTGTGAATTAGGCTAACCCCAAATGGATTGAATTTCATAGTGTTTCTGTTCCCTGGTGCTGAAGGCAGCCTGGCCTTTTTGTTCCCACATTATAGTTGCAGGGCATATTTATTGCTGAAGTGTATGTAATTTACCCAACAGGTACAAGCACATTTCCCTCTGGTAACATCTGTAAACAGAAATAAAGCCACTGGTTTATGGTTTGCCTCAAAAACTCTGCAATCCATACTGAAGAGAAGAGTATGGTGTGTAACCAAGACCAGTGATAAAAAGAAACTGCCATTGTTTTTACTTAAAGGTATGGCTCTAAAAATCAGAGTATGTGTATTGCCATGCTACAGCAGCCCAGCCAAAAATGACTTTCCCCCCTCTTAGTTATCTGATGCTTTTTAGTTTCACTTATTCCAATGTTCTGTTGCATTTTAGTGTTCAGAGCCATAAGGATGCACTGAAACTTATGGAGCCTGACATTTTAACTATCTCATTGTGGCATGATTCATCTCAATTTACTTTCTTCTAAAATGTAGCCCAGAAGAAATGTAGTCTGGAACCAGCTCCTTGGTCTCACTCTAAAGCCATAAGCTGCTTTAGAGAAATACAATGGCTGCTCACCTGTGAATAGGATTGGCTTATTATGGCATCCAACCCTGATTATTAAGAAATTATTTTAATCTCTGTAAACATTTTATTTGTACTCTTTACAATGCAGTGAACCCCCCCCCCTTTTCCCCATGCTTTACTTTGCTGTGCTTGGCTGATTGATTTCCTCATTTTCTCCTCAGCTCTGCTCTGATACTAGAATTCAGCAATCCATGTGCATGCTCTGTTTCATTTAAAAATAGCCCCCTCACAGTACACCCCTGCTTGAGGGTCCCAGGAAAAGAGATGATAGTTACTCACACATCAGTGGTTGTCATACTTCCCTGGGTACTCTTGAAGCAAGAAAGCTCAGTGCCTATAAATTGGGACATTTTCTCCCATTGGTCTGAAATCTGAAGAGAGGATCCCTTGGGTGACGGGCACAATCTCTGAGGATTTCATCCCAATTTGATTGGGGAGTGGAGATATAGTTAGACATGCATTTCACTTGAAAAACAATGGAAAAAATGGATATTTATTTATTTAAACATTGTCTGATTCTGACTCCCCTTTGCACAATTGAAAAATCTGGTAGGATCTGAACCAATGCAGGTTATTGTCAACAAGATTTTCTCAGTCTGTTATGTATTTGCATATGGATCTCACTTTGGTACTTAGGTGCAATTCCTGGCATTGCAACTGTCCTTCTTAACTCTTGGGACTCCTCTGGACACTCCATAGTAGTTTAACCTACATTCCCACCCATCTGCTGTCCTTCTTTTGCATGGTAGAGCCATAGCACCAGAATGTATATGTAAGTAGTTCTTCATCCCAGTATTACAAATATTTCTGCAATCTTGTGCCCTTCAAGCAGCAAAGTAGAAAGGAAAACAATAACAAGCAATAATTTAGTAACACTGACAATTATTTTTGTAAAGATTGTTTCAGAGGGTGGCCATGTCGGTCTGCAGTATAACAGTTAGATTCGAGTCCAGTGGCACCTTAGAGACCAACAAGAGTTTCAGGGTATGAGCTTTCAAGAGCCAGAGCTCCCTTTG
This sequence comes from Gekko gecko, assembly GCA_029375565.1. Lineage (NCBI taxonomy): Eukaryota > Metazoa > Chordata > Lepidosauria > Squamata > Gekkonidae > Gekko > Gekko gecko. Next base: position 72,557,162 of record JAPDNY010000006.1, on the reverse strand, counting down.
TCAGACAAGAGTATTATTCTATGAGAATATGAGAATTATTCTCATAGAATCCTTGACAATATCGCCATCACACATTAATTATCATCATCATAGTCAATGATTACCTCCCATTAGATATGTCAGAATGCAAAAATCACTGCCCAATGATGGCCATATCACCCTATGGCAACTGACCCAATGGTATGACCCACTCTAGCCAACCCACTTTACCCCACACTTAAAATGCAATAACCAACACCTCGCATCTTCTTTAATACAGAGTTCCAGGGCCTGGATGGTAGGCAGAATGCAACTGATACCTGCAGTCACAAGCTAAAGATGTACATTCAGGGAATGGAATGATGTAAAGTACTGAGACTGATGCGTCATTGAGTGAAATCAGCTCATACTTTATTTAGGGTTCAGGAACAAGACAAGGTGAGACCGGCTCACAGGCCAGCTTATATTCTGGATCAAACCACACCCCAACACACACCCCACACCCATGATAGGATTATTTACACTGGAACAGAGTTCCATAGGTCTTCCGCGGATCCCAGCCCTCTGATAGGTGCGGGCTAGGATCCACTCGGGCTATTGTCTCTGGTCTGAAGCTCGAGCTCTTTTGCCCGGCTGTGTGCAGGCCTTGCCTTGCATGCGGTTGAACCTAGTACATAACAAATTACTTCTCTGTTAGTCCAAAGACAGATAGCAGCATGTTGCACCCCTCCACACACCCCTTTTGTCAGGGAAAAGATCACAGCCTCAGAGGGAAAGAAGAGTGCTATTCCAGTCACCACAGTCAGCCAGATCCCTAGCCAGTTGTTAGGAGAAGGTAACCATGAAGTACAGCTAGGCAGCAAGCCTGTGGTACCCACAAAGGCACTGTTCATGGGGATTCAACCCTTCTGTGTGGGTGTTTGTGTGAGGATTTTACAAGGAAGAAGACCACACGGATGAGGGAAGAAGAATATGGTTAACAAGAGTGGCCAAGTTGCTCAGTGAGAAAGATCACTTCAGTGGAAGTGTTTGTATTCTGCCTGGGAGAGATGTTGTCAAAGTGGCCTCTGTAGGATAAAATTTACCTTTTGGGATCCCTACCAGGAACAGTAAGATTAGATGCAAAAAAGAAAAAGAAAAGAGGAGCAACTGGATCAGAATCCAGCCTCAGACTCCACAGTGCAATTTCCATACCACATATCCAGAATAGTAGCTGTAAGAAGATTCACAACGGTGCCTTTGTACTCACCTAGATGTTCACCCTATGACAGACTTCCCCAGGCTTCATGCATAGCAGCCATATAGCCCATATCTAACACCCCCCCCCATCAGTACAATTGATCAGTACAGGCTGAGCGTACAAATTCAGTCCCATCCTATGGACTCTCAGAGAAAAATGCTGAGAAAAGTAATGCCCGTGTGATGTTCTTCATGCTGCTCATTATTTGTCTTATGACATCCTAAGATAGATATTTTCCCTCACACTAGCTAGTCCTCAAGCACAAGGCTATGGCAAGATGGAGACTCCCATCATGCCCTTACCATTCTATGTACCCCATTATCAAGACACTTAAAGTGAATAACAGGGATGCATGTTTCCATTTCTGCTCATTATGATAGAAAAGGCTGAAATGATCCTAGTTCTTATCAAACAGAATCACTGGGATACTGGGTTCTGAAAGGAAATAAGATTGCTAATCTTCCTGTTCTTGCAGGACTTCTGTGGCTGTGATGGGTACACAAGGGGTAGTAGCTACAGCTTCTTCTATCACTGTATTCTTGTCCTGAGTACTGCGATGCCTGTCATGTTGTTGTTTATTATGCACTCAACAAGAACAGAGGAACTCTGGGACTACAAACAACCTTACGGAGGAATAGGTGGATTGCTACTGGCTGTTGCTGCTACTGTCGGTCTCACTACTAGACATGCTGGGGGGGTTATCCTTGCCTGTGAGCTTTGGAAGGGAGCGGCTCCCTCAGCAGACACAAGAGAGATTGCATACCAATAGAGTATTTGAAGACCTGTACAGTCCATTGGATGTCCCTCTATTCCCTGTGTTTCACTAAAGCTTCCCATTCTCATTCTGATAGTCCCTGTGAGGTAGACATTTGGGGGGGCCCTACTGGTATTTAGATAATACTGTCACATGTGGAGTTACACTTCAATTATATGGCTACTTAAGTGTTAATGAATAAAGGTGTCTCTGCTCCCCGTGGCCTTTACTAGTGTGTGATGAGAGAGTGTCCCTCCATATGGAGTGTTTATGTCCTTCTCTTACTGAAAATATCATACCTACCCTGTGACCCCTAAGTGAGGCACTGCTTCAATATCTTAAGTAAAGGATGGCTGTTGTTTCTTTGTATTGTATGAATGGGAAAATAATCCGTGGCCATAAATATTTGAATGCTCTGCACATCCATTACTGGAGTGCTTTGGGAAGAGGGAGGGTACAGGAGTTATGGACCTCTGTACCTTGTCTACTTATTCTTTCATCCTTATTTGCAGAAATAGAGTTGAGGTGCCTGATGGGTAATTCTTGTGTCTGAAATCCTGGGGGCAGGGGTGTTAGTAATACACCCTTCCTGATTTTTTGGCCTCCTTGACCTTTGCTTTTTCAGTGGTCTTTTTGTTGTGTAAAGTCCTTTTTGCACCAATATTCCTGCTTGTGGGCCACAGGTACCTAGATATGGGGACAGAGCAAGAGACACATGCTCTTTAGGGCTTATGTATTTGAGGTGTGTCTGCTGAAACGGGCTACTGAATAGCTACTGTTAGTTGGCATCCTGTCCTAGTAAGAGGAGCAATTATCTCAGTTTTCCATTAATTCCAATGGGAGTCACCAGCTCTTTTGCTGGATTAATATTATTGCCATAGTCAGGGTGGGTCCCAACCTCTAAGCAAGTTTGAGATTTAAACTAAGCCCCCCTCCCTCCACTACTACACAGTCATTTGTGTACCTTGAACTGATGGCATATCAGTAGATAGAAGTTGTGTCAGTGTTGAGTAATGCTGTAGCAACAGTAGTTCTTACACTGGTGTAAATCCACTATGCTACCATAATGTTTTTCTCTTCTGGCACAAGTCTTCTGGCACAAGTCTTCTGATCCTATGTCTTCTGTCCAGAGGGCATAACTCAAGGAGAGGATCACAGGGGTAAGCATCTTTTGTGAAAGCTTCTATGGTGAGACATCATGAATTGTTTCTGGCCATTTTGTTACAGCAACAGTTCAAGAGGCCAGCTTTGAACACTTCGTGCTCTGTGTATGAAAAGCTGCTATTTCCAGCAGACTCAGAACTTTCTGCTTCAAGAGTTCATTGACACTTTGCCTGCCCTGTTATGCTGTCCCTCTTCTCCTGTGAGATTTCCGATATAGTGAAAAAATAATATATCACTAGGGCTGACCCTTTGGCCTTTATGAATTATCTGTTTTAGAAAGATGTGAAACCTCCTTTTATACCCCACATAACAGATATTTAGACATTGTGGATCAATACTGAACAAGTTTGCTACTTATAGCTAATAGGTGCCAAAGGGGCATTCTGACAATGACCTCTGACTCTGGTTGACAAGAAATCTATAGGGGGGGGGAATAACTAAGGCACCCAGTTTTTAAAGTTTATGAATACAGACCTATACCAAGCAACAGCAATTTCCATCAGGCAGATTTTTTTCATACTTTAAGGGTTTTTTTTCCTGAACTCTAACTCTGGCCAATGCAAAATTAATAACTGAACTGTTGTGAACCTCTGTAAACAAGTGCTTCGCTGCATGACATGATTTCCCATTTGTTACTCATATGATATTGTTCCCCTGTCAAGAAAAACTCTTCCCTTTATAAAATGGGCTGTCATTTGTAATTGCACCACCATCCTAGCAAGGAAATCTCTAGGAGACAATACAGTCTCCTTGTTCTTTTCTGCAAGAAACAGTGATTTTCTTTTAAATAAAGTACAGTTCTAGAATTTGAATGATCAAGATTACCTGCACAGTATAGAAAAATATTGTCATTCAGAAGGAAGCTTAATTTTCCATGAATCAATCTTATTCTGTATTTAATACAATTAATGTAAAAAGTGATGTAATTAATATATGCTGATATAAAAGTATATTACTGTATCACACTGTTTTTAATGTATCAGTCTAGGATCAGCATCAGTTAAACAGCACATCCAACTTCTAATACCTTTCCTCAGAAAACTCAATATTCAATTTATTTTGGCAAGAAAATTAGCTTAGTCATGTCAGGCCAAAATGCAATCCATATGAAGGAACAGTACTGTTTTCAAAGATACACCAAACAATGTAGATACTGTATTATCATGTCACACTTCAGTAGCATTGCACTGAAGTCTCAGTGGTATTCCTGCTGTTAAGCACCACTGAAAACACATTTGTCCTGACTGTTCTTTTCTTTTAATCTCCCTCTCATCTTAGCCAAGATGAATCACTGCTGGATCCAGACTGACTCTGAGGGCAGAGTCAGGTCTTGAAGAGGCAACCTACCTCCTATGGCTTAAATATTTTAATTAATTTTAACACTAATGCACAAATGAGAGTTAATCACTGCACCCCTCTGGTCTCTAATCCACCAAGTTTATTCATTAAAACTTTCCCTCCTGAACTCTGATTGAATGTCATGCTTTTTAAAGCAGGCCTCTGAAACAGCCTGAAGGGTCCCCTCCCCCTTTGCTTAAACAGATAGCTTAGGCAACTACCAAAGAAGGTGCTTGTATTTGCTGTTCAGGGGGAAATGGGGATGTTGGTAAAGAAAAATGCTGAGATAATGACTTTTTAAAAATCTCTTCTTAAGACAGCTTAGCACAAACAAGGTCTTTAAAGTACTGGGGGGGGGATCCACCACAACGTTCAGAAAATCGAGATATTTGTCCCACTTGTTGGGGCAAATGGGCAAATGGGGTGAGTAGTAGTGGTAGTGGAAAGTGCTGTCAAGCCGCAGCCAGTTGTGGCAACCCCACAGGCTTTTCAAGTCAAGAGGTGAACCAAGGTGGTTTGCCATTGCCTGCCTCTGCATATCAGCCCTGGTCTCCTTGATGGTCTCCCACCCAAGTACTAACTTGAGTTGACCCTACTTACTTTCTGAGATATGACAAAATTGGGCTAGCCTGGGCCATCAAGGTCAGGGTGAATGGGGTGAATAGGGTATTAGATAAGGAAGCAGTGAACATTTCTGCAGTGGGTCTAGGGCTGCCAGGTCCCCTGGAAGGGTGGAGGTTCCCCCACTAAAGAGGTCCCCAATCTGTTGGTCCAGAAAAGGTCGGTGGGGAGGAACTGCGTCCCCAAAGTGCCCAGTTCGGGCCGACGTGCTCGGCGCAATGATGTCACCCAGAGGTACCATAGAATTCCCAGGCTGATTGCTAGAGCATCAGCCAGCGATGTGCCCAACGTGATGACGTCACTTCTGGGTGACATCATCGCGGTGCACGCACTTCATGCACGTGCAAATGTCCCGGAGAGGAACCGAGTCTCCCCTGCTATTACCTGTAAGTAACTTGGCAACCCTAAGTGGGCCACAAACACCTGGATAACTCTTACTGGATTCAAATGAGTATATTTTTATTTATCTATAATACACAGTTGTACAAAACCACAACCAAATGTTATGTGTCTTATACTATGTATTTGCAGTGTGTTTGTTTATTCGTTTATTTTTAGCATCAGTATTGAAGACAGAAAATACAGTTTAGTATTTTAATTCCTATAGCTAAAATCAGAAATTTATTGTTTGAACAAAAATTCTTTATTTCAAATTCATGCAAACCTGCCATCAAAAGGCCTGATATGAAGAGCCAGCTGAAACTAAATCCAACAAAGATAAAAGTCTTGTACCTGAGTCGGGGGGGGGGACACCTTGGTGCTGGTGGTGAGGGTAAGGAGCTTAGGGGCGATCCTGGATGCCTTGCTTTTGATGAAGGCACAGGTCATCCCTGTGGCTAGGTCTGCCTTTTATCATATTTGTAGATCAGGCAACTGGTTCCCTATCTCTCCTCCCGGGACTTAGTTACATTGACCCATGCAATGAACACTTCCAGGTAGGATTACTGTATCTCGCTGTATGTGGGCTTACCCTTGAATCTGACCTGGAAACTCCAGCTAGTGCAAAATGCAGCAGCTCACCTGCTGATGGCGATGCCTGTGTGGGCGCATATTCAGCCTGTGCTACACTAATTGCACTGGCTACCAACTGAGTACCAGATCTTTTTCAAGGTGCTGGTATTAACCTTTAAAGCCATATGCAGCCTGGGACCAACATATCTAAGGGACCGCCTCTCCCAATATGTGCCCCAAAGAGCCTTGCACTCAGTGGACCAACATTTGCCGGTTGTCCCTGGCTCAAAGAACATCCACTTAGCCTTGAACTGGGCCAGGGCTTTTTCTGTCCTGGCCCCAGCCTGGTGGAATATGCTCCCACTTGAGAGCAGGGCCCTGTGAGATCTACTGCAGTTTCGCATGGTCTGTAAAGCAGAACTATTCCACCAGGCCTTTGGCCTCCCAATTATTTTGGCCTCTCCTGCTGAAAATTGCCCTTTGAAACCTGCCCACATTACTGACTTGTTACTGCACTTTGTCTGGCAGGCCCTCTCTTTGCTGCTGTTTTAATGCTGCAGGACTTAGAAATTATTGCCAATTAGATGAATTCTTTTTTAACTGTATTAACTATTATTGTTTATATGATTACTTTAAATTGTCTGGATATTTTCTACTGATGTTACCTGCCCTGAGCCCACTTGCAGGAAGGGCGGGATATAAATTGAACAAAATAAATAAATAAGTAAATTAATAAAATCATGCATTCAATTGGAATATTTCATTTGTGTATTTTAAATGCTGCAGTATGCCAGCTACCAGATACAAGCTTCTTTGGCTTTTTCTTTTTTTCTTTTTTTGCTTTGGACATTCCCTGGAAGAAACAGTGTGTGTGGTTGGAGACATATATTAATGTATATTTTATCAATATAATAATGATAATAACAACAACGACAACGACAACGACAACAACTATTATTATTATTATTATTATTATTATTATTATTATTATTATTATTATTATTATTATTATTATTATTATTATTATTATTATTATTATTATCAAATCAATAATTCTATATAATCAAGTTTGTGGCTTACACTCCAAGCACTTTCAGTGACTCTTTCCTCTGATTTGGAGAGCCACAACATGATACAGACTATTTTTTAAAAAAATCCTAGCTACACAATCCACAGAGTTGTACAATTTAGGGTCACCAGATCTCCTTGTCATTGGTTGGGGGCAGGAGGGGTTTACCAGGTGGTGCAGCCCTTACCAGCGATACACTGAAGGCTCTTCCTCTGTACACCAGAAGTGATGACAGCATATTGCCAGCAACACTGGGAACACTCTGGATTTGGATTAAACCAGAGTTTTGCCCAAATGCCAGAGCATCCCTGGCATCCCCCAGCAATGTGCCAAAATTACAGGATGTGGTATCAGCATGTTGGGATGCTGCTAATAAACCTCCCCATTTTGATACAATTTTTCATCCGCTGGCCAGCAGAGTGGTAGCAGGAAGTGTCCATTAGAGGCAGGGGATCCCCCACCCCCAGCAGGGGCCTAGTAGTCCTAGTGCAGCTACTTCCACTTCCCCAGCAGGGATTTTAACTTGGCTGAAAAATGAGAAGCATTAAGAATACCAATTCAGTGAAATCAGTAAAATTCAATCAGTGGAGAATCAGCAGAAAGAATTCTAGATACTTTGATGGTCTGATTTAGGGTTGCCAAGTCCATCTGTGCCCCCGGCAGGGGACTTTGGGAGGCATTCCCAGGGGGGCAGGGCATCCCCAACATGATGACATCACATTGGGGACGTCCACCCACCCGATCTCCACCGGCTCCCTGCACTTAAAGGGAGCCCCTTTAAGTGCAGGGAGTGGGAAGGCTTTTCACGCCCAATTTCCACATGCAGATTGGACACGCGGGGCCCTTTCCCATGGGCTCCCTGAACTGGAAGGCTTTGTACGCCCAATCTCCACACACAGATTGGATGCGCAGGGCCCTTTCCTGCCAGCTCCCTGCACTTAAAGGGAGCCCCTTTAACTGCAGGGAGCTGGAAGGCTTTGCACGCCCGACCTCCACACGCAGATCGGACATGTGGGGCCCTTTCCCACTGGCCCCTTTAAGTGCAGGGAGCTGGAAGGCTTTGCATGCCCGATCTCCATGTGCAGATCGGACACATGGATGCCTTTCCCACTGGCTCCCTGCACTTAAATAGAGCCCCTTTAAGTGCAGGAAACTGGAAGGCTTTGCACGCCTGATCTCTGCATGCAGATCAGATGCACAGGGCCCTTTCCTGCTGGCTCCCTGCACTTAAAGAGAGCCCCTTTAAGTGCAGGGAACTGGAAGGCTTTGCACGCTCGATCTCCGCATGCAGATTGGATGCATGGGGCCTTTTCCTGCCAGCTCCCTGCACTTAAAGGGAGAGGGGTGGCTGCGGGTGTTGGGGCTTGGGGGCGGGGCTCCCCCCGGCCAGCTGGCTGGATCAAGTAGAACCCCCCAAAAAGCGGGGGACCCCTGCCAAACCAGCGGGTTTGGCAACCCTAGTCTGATTCCACAATCAGAAGTGACACACAAGAATATTGGATTTCTGATGTAATGATCACCAGGACTGCCAACTTAAACCCCAAGATTTTTGGTTCCAGTATCGTCATAAATTAGTTGATGCTTTATCAGTGGTAGCAATGACTTTTGTCAACACTGCTATGGCTAAAGCAGAACAACAGAATTGAGCTAAACATTTTTTAAAAGCAACAAATACAGCTCCTAGGCACAAATCAATTAAATTTAAGCATTCTGAAGTCCCATTGATTTATGTGAAAACGGTTTATAACCTGATCCTATGCATGTTCATTCAAACTACGCACCATTGACACGTAGCCTACCTACACTCTGCTCAGCAAAGTTTGAAGCCTTTCTCCAGAGAGTATGTGCCTTCTTCCAAGTTATACTGCAGTCCTAAGCAGAGTTACACCCTTCTATATTCATTGAAGACAATGGATTTAGAAGGCTGAAAATCTGTTTAGGATTTGTGCTGTTAAAATGACTCTGCCTCTGCTTCTGTTGAAAGAAGGCTCCTTAGGCTAAAGCAGGGATCCACAGCCTTTCTGAAACTGTGGGCACCTTTGGAATTCTGGACCAGGGTGATGGGGGGAGCCACAAAATGGCTGCCTCAGGACGTGGGGACAACTACAAAATGTCAGGGAGTTATATCATACGTAACTCTAATAGTAACTTTTCATCAATTCAGGCAGAAGCTCTGTTTAACAGGATACTTTTAAAAACAAACATGGCTTACCTTCAGTCATGCTGTGAAGATCCTTGTGCTGGGGTGGCAGCTATTGCCAAAGCAACATTTTAAATTCTGCAAAACTCCATCTGGTCCTGCCCACTTTTTAAAAAAACTTGGCAGGCACCAGGAACGGTGTCAGAAAACAGACCACTGTTATTGAGGAAATGGTAAGTACATCAGAAGACTGTAATATATGATTCTCAATGTGAGGTAGTAGCCTCTTACATACTTGTTAAAGCTGGTTCTCAGGAAGAAAACTATTTTCCTGTGCCAAGCTCTTGGGTGGTTTATACGTAGTCTTGAAATGGAGCAAGAATGATGATTGAGTTGCACTTCCATTTAGCAGGGATTCATTCATTTTACCTTTATTTAAATCCACAAATCCCACCTTGCACATTATAGTAGAAGGATGTAAAGATGCATTAGCATGCTGCAATAAATTGTATATAACTAACCTCACAAACAAACACGTCAAAATGAACATCCAACGTTTGATAACAGATAGTTGTCAATCACTTCAGATGTTTGCAGAGAGATCATTCATGCCCTTCTTGCTTTCAACTGCCATCTTGAAGTCCTTTGACTATATATGGCACAAACTTGGACTGTAATAAGTGCCTTATTCAGCTCACCCTAAATCACCTCTGACCTACTGAAAACACCTGAATTCAGATTTGTGTGGCGTGATCACACATAGAAGTGAGGATTCACTTCTAACTGTATTTGAACTCAACAATTCAAGCACATTTGCAGTTAATTTGAGTTGCAGCTATGTCTGTAAATATCTACCTAACAAACCAATCATCCCAAAAGGAGCTTCAGGCTTCACTAATAAACACAAATATTTGGAAATAATCCCTGTGGAACTCAGTGGGTTTACTTCTGAGTAAACATGCAAAGGTGGTTGTAAATCTAACAAAAATATTATTGGTTATGATTCATTGAGTGAATTCTAGTCATCACTTATGTGAGGGAAAATTGACTAAAGAGTTATTAGGATAATATACTTAATTTAATAAAATTATTACAAGATTCTCCATTAACCTGCATTTACTCATAATGCCAGAGGGGTGATTAGGGAGAGTGGAATAGTATAGTGCCTGCTATTCCTATAAAATCGCTTTCCAGCCAATTAGAATTTTCTGGAATATCAAAAATTCTAGCATTCATAAAATACAGAATACATTGCATGCCTGATTAAACATTATTTAAACCTTGAGTTATATCAACATGCATTGCTCAGAGTAGTGAAACATATTTGTCAATAAAACTGATCAGATATTTTATGAGACATTTCAAAACTATAATTAACGAGTACTAAAATAGGTAAAGCGATATCTTTTATGGGAACAACTTCCGTTGTTGTTAGGAGCATACTGGATTTCTAATTACACCAAAGTATTCATTGGAAAGAAATATTAGTAAGAACCTGCACAGAAAGTTTGTGCTTTATCCATTCGAAGTATATATTAAGTTTTCCTTTTTTAAAAAATGGCTTGATCTAGCAGGATTCCAATGCACAGAGGGTCTCTTTCAAGGATTCACAAAGTACACAAAGGCCTTACTCAAAGGGCAAAGCAGATCTTAGTACATGCTTATCTGTTCCTTCCATTAAAATAAGTGGGATGGGTAATGCAGAGATTCGTGTGACCATCATAGCACAGATACAGCTTTTTTTCTTTTGTCACCTTCTCATTTGGGATGAGAATTTGCTATTCTCAAGGGCATGCAATGAAGTTGATGGGTAGTAGATTCAGGATAAACAGAAGGAAATACTTCTTTATACAAGGAGTCATTAAAATGTGAAATTCACTGCCAGAGGATGTAGTGATAGCCACAAGTACGGAGAATTTTAAAAGGGGATTAGACAGATTCGTGGAAGATACAACTATCAGTGACTATTAGTCGTGGTTACCAAAAGGAACATCCATGTTCAGAGATGGTAATACCAGTGCCAGGAGACAACATCAGGGGAAGGCTTTGGCCTCTACACCTATTTGTTTGGCCCTACTGGGCAACTGGTTTAACAACAGTTACAAACCTACCCAACCACTACAATTATCTTCAGAGGCCCTTTTTTGGATTTCCTCATCTTCTGAGATAAGGTAGGTGGAAACCTGGAAGAAAGACTTCCTTCTGGGTTGTAGCACCAAAACTTTGAACCTCCCTCCCAAGAGAGATAAGCCTGTACTTTTCTGTTTCCATCTTCTGCCAGCAGATGGAGAGTTTTTTGTTTCGTCTGCTGTTGCCTCAGTGATTCCTGCCCTATGTTTTAATTGTTGTTTTTATGTTTTTGCATGTGTACTTTAGCTTGGTTTCAGGTTTTTTTAATGATTTATTTTTGTTTGGTTTTAGTAGATTTTAAGAAGACAATTATGATTTTTTAAAAAACTTCTATGCTGCCTTTTCACCCAAATAAGGTCACAAAGGTGGCAAACATCAAAACATTAAACCACTTCAACTTCAAAGCAGCATTTAAAATTGAGTATATAAAGATATTTAGATAGTTCAATAAAAACACATAAACACAAATGTATGTTTTTAATTTTAATTTGTTAGCTACCTTGATAACTTTGACAAGAGCAGATAAGTAGGGTATAAATTTTGTAAGTGAATAAATAATCATAAAATGTGTTATTTATAACTTAGGATATAAATTTTTACTATTTACTATTTGTGGGATTTGAAAAATATAAATATCTACATTTTCTATAAGAAAAATTGCAAGTATATCCAGTGCTTGGGAAAGAGTTGCAACTGCTAAACCTTATGCTTCCATAGCGCATTTTTGGCATATGAGAGGCAGGAAAAAATAAACATTGAAGGTAGAAAAATTCAGTAGCAAACAAAAGATTGTGTATTATTTAGGCAGAAAAAGTCTCATAAAGTCACAGTAAGTAGAACTACCAATGTATCTGGATATTGTTAAACTTTATGACATAGAAAACTGAACTCTTTAATAATGTCAAGATGGGTAGCCATGTTAGTCTGTCTGTAGCAGTAGAAAAGAGTAAAAGTCCAGTAGCACCTTAAAGACTAACAAAAATTGTGGTATGGTATGAGTTTTCATACTTGGATTACTGTGATATTGAATGGTTTGCCTTGGATTCGGACCGAGATCATTCTGTCATTTTTGAGATTGTATCCCAATACTGCCTTTCTCACTCTCTTGTTGACTATAAAGGCCACACCATTTTTTCTACGGGATTCCTGGCCACAGTAGTAGAAGACCATTATATCTACTACTGTGGCCAGGAATCCCGTAGAAAAAATGGTGTGGCCTTTATAGTCAACAAGAGAGTGAGAAAGGCAGTATTGGGATACAATCTCAAAAATGACAGAATGATCTCGGTCCGAATCCAAGGCAAACCATTCAATATCACAGTAATCCAAGTCTATGCCCCAACCACTGCTGCAGAAGAGGCTGAAGTGGACCAGTTCTATGAAGACCTACAACAGCTCGTAGAACTAACACCAAAAAATGATGTCCTCATCATCATAGGGGACTGGAATGCTAAAGTAGGAAATCAAAAGGTAACCGGAATAACAGACAAGTTTGGCCTTGGAGAACAAAATGAAGCAGGGCAAAGGCTAACAGAGTTTTGTCAAGAGAACACGCTGGTCATAGCAAACACCCTTTTCCAACAACCTAAGAGGCGTCTCTACACATGGACATCACCAGATGGGCAACACCGAAATCAGATTGACTATATAATTTGCAGTCAAAGATGGAGAAGCTCTATTCAGTCAGTAAAAACAAGACCTGGAGCTGACTGTGGCTCAGATCATGAGCTACTCATTGCAAAATTCAGACTTAAATTGAAGAAAGTTGGGAAAACCACAAGGCCATTCAGATTTGACCTAGATCGCATCCCCGATGAATATACAGTAGAGGTGAAGAATAGGTTTAAGGGACTAGATTTGATAGACAGAGTGCCTGAAGAACTATGGACAGAGGTCCGTGACATTGTAAAGGAGGCAGCACTCACCGCCATCCCAAAGAAAAAGAAATGCAAAAAAGCAAAGTGGCTGTTTGATGAGGCTTTACACATAGCAGAGGAAAGAAGGAAAGCTAAAGGCAATGGGGAAAAGGAAAGATTTGCCCAACTGAATGCAGATTTCCAGAGAACAGCAAGGAGAGATAAGGAGGCTTTCCTGAATGAACAATGCAGAGTAATAGAAGAAAACAATAGATTGGGAAGGACTAGAGATCTCTTCAAGAAAATTGGAGAAATCAAGGGAACGTTCCATGCAAAGCTGGCCATGATAAAGGACAAAAACGGTAGGGACCTAACAGAAGCAGAAGAGATTAGGAAAAGATGGCAAGAATACACAGAAGAACTATACAAGAAGGACCTCGACGTCCTTGACAACCATGATGGTATAATCACTGACCTCGAGCCAGACATCCTGGAAAGCGAAGTTAAATGGGCCTTAGAAAGCATTACTAACAACAAAGCTAGTGGAGGTGATGGTATCCCAGCTGAGTTATTCAAAGTCTTAAAAGAAGATGCTGTTAAAGTGCTGCACTCAATTTGCCAACAAATTTGGAAAACACAACAGTGGCCACAGGATTGGAAAAGGTCAGTTTACATTCCAATCCCAAAGAAGGGCAACGTCAAGGAATGTTCAAACTATCGCACAATTGCACTCATTTCACACGCTAGCAAGGTCATGCTCAAAATCCTACAAGCTAGGCTCCAACAGTACGTGGATAGAGAACTGCCAGAAGTACAAGCTGGGTTTCGAAGAGGTAGAGGAACTAGAGATCAAATTGCCAACATTCGCTGGATTATGGAGAAAGCAAGAGAATACCAGAAAAACATCTACTTCTGCTTCATTGACTATGCTAAAGCCTTTGATTGTGTGGATCACAATAAATTATGGCAGGTTCTTAAAGAGATGGGAGTACCAGACCACCTCACCTGTCTCCTGAGAAACCTGTATAAGGGTCAAGAAGCAACAGTTAGAACCGGATATGGAACAACTGATTGGTTTAGCATAGGAAAAGGAGTACGACAAGGATGTATATTGTCACCTTGCTTATTTAATTTATATGCAGAGTACATCATGCAAAATGCTGGCCTGGATGAATCACAAGCTGGAGTTAAGATTGCTGGGGAAAAGATCAATAACCTCAGATATGCAGACGATACCACTCTGATGGCAGAAAGTGAAGAGGACCTAAAGAGCCTTTTGCTCAGGGTGAAAGAGGAGAGTGCAAAAGTGGGCTTGAAGCTCAACATCAAAAAAACTAAGATCATGGCATCTGGGCCCATCACTCCTTGGCAAATAGAAGGGGAAGTCGTAGAAGTAGTGACAGACTTCACGTTTCTAGGATCCCAGATCACTGCAGATGGTGACTGCAGCCATGAAATTAAAAGACGCCTGCTCCTTGGGAGGAAAGCGATGGCAAACCTAAACAGCATGATAAAAAGCAGAGACATCACCTTGCCAACAAAAGTCCGCATGGTCAAAGCAATGGTATTCCCCGTAGTAATGTATGGCTGCGAGAGTTGGACTATAAGGAAGGCTGAGCGCCGAAGAATCGATTCTTTTGAACTATGGTGCTGGAGAAGACTCTTGAGAGTCCCTTGGACTGCAAGGAGATCAAATCAGTCAATCCTAAAAGAAATCAACCCTGACTGTTCCCTGGAAGGCCAGATCCTGAAGCTGAAGCTCAAATACTTTGGCCACCAAATGAGAAGGGAGTATTCACTGGAGAAGACCCTGATGCTGGGAAAGATTGAAGGTCAAAGAAGAAGGGGACGGCAAAGGATGAGATGGTTAGACAGTGTCATCGATGCAACGAACATGAAATTGAGCAAACTTCAGCGGACGGCGGAGGACAGGAGGGCCTGGCGTAATCTGGTCCATGGGGTCGCGAAGAGTCGGACTCGACTGTGCGACTGAACAACAACAACAACAACAACAAATGAGTTTTCATGAGTCACTGCTCACTTCTTCAGCTATTTTGTTAGTCATTAAGGTGCTGCTGTACTCCTGCTCTTTAATAATGTATTATCATCAAACCCCTTGCAGCATATTAATTATTGCCAACATTATTTACATTTAAACAAAAGTTCTTGAAAACAGCCTTTCACAGCATTAAAGGCATGGATTGTTTTGTCCTGGACTCCTTTTTCAAAGGAGGCACAAGGCAGGATTGGCCAGGGCTGGAGAGTCTCCCCCAGTGGTGAGAGGGCAACATGTTGCTTCATGAGAAGCTGTTCCCTCTTCCACACTGCCTTTTGTTACTCTGGCTGCCCCCCCCCCCAAATTGCATGGGGATTAGCTTCTTGGTGTTATGCAGCCAAGCTGGTGGGGGGGTGTTGCCTGATTGGCTTTAGGAGACACTTTTTTTTTTTTGCCTGCTTTGCAATGTCCCAGAAGGAATAGTGTTTAGTCAACTAGGTCTGGTTAACAGAAGAACATAAGAACATAACAGAACATAAGAACATAAGAGAAGCCAATGTTGAATCAGGCCAATGGCCCATCTAGTCCAACACTCTGTCACACAGCGGCCAAAAATACCACGTGCTATCAGGAGGTCCAGCAGTGGGGCCAGGACACTAGAAGCCCTCCCACTGCTGCCCCCTCCAGCACCAAGAATAGAGTGCATCACCTGCCCCAGACTGAGAATTCCCATCTATACTCTGTGGCTAATAGCCACTGATGGACTTCTGCTCCATATGTTTATCTAATTCCCTCTTGAAACTGTCCATGCTTGTAGCTGCCACCACCTCCTGTGGCAGTGAATTCCATATGTTAATCACTCTTTGGGTGAAGAAATATTTCCTTTTATCTGTTCTAACCGACTGCTCAGCAATTTCATTGAGTGCCCACGAGTTCTTGTATTGTGAGAAAGGGAGAAAAGTACTTCTTTCTCAACCTGCTCAATCCCATTCATAATCTTATAAACCTCGATCATGTCACCCCTCAGCCGTCGTTTCTCCAAGCTGAAGAGCCCCAAACATTTTAACCTTTCTTCATAGGGAAGGTGTTCCAACCCTTTTATCATTCTAGTTGCCTTTCTCTGCACTTTTTCCAATGCTATAATATCCTTTTTGAGATGTGGTGATCAGAACTGTACACAGTATTCCAAATGAGGTCACACCAATGATTTATACAGGGGCATTATGATACTGGCTGATTTGTTTTCAATTCCATTCCTAATAATCCCCAGCATAGCGTTGGCCTTCTTTATTGCAGCTACACACTGTCTAGACATTTTCATTGAGTTATCCACTACGACTCCAAGATCTCTCTCTTGGTCTGTCTCTGCCAGTTCAGACCCCATCGACGTGTATTTATATTTAGGATTTTTGGCTCCAATGTGCATCACTTTGCACTTGGCCACATTGAACCCATTTGCCACGTTGACGCCCACTCACTTGTAGACTGTTGTAGACTGTTTGGGCCACAGCTAGTTGGAAGAAATAAGGTGTGTTGCTTAAGTTAGGTAGAGAGAACTGGCAAACACCCTGAGGCATCTGGCATGGTAGAGTTGTGCCTGGAACAGCCAGCTTGGTGTAGTGGTTAAGCGCGCGGACTCTAATCCGGGAGAACCGGGTTTGATTCCCCACTCCTCCACTTGCACCTGCTGATGTGACCTTGGGTCAGTCACAAGCTTTGGCACAGCTGTTCTCTCAAGGACAGTTTCTGTCAGAAGTTCTCTCAGCCCCACCTACCTCACAGGGTGTCTGTTGTGGGGAGGAAAAGGGAAAGGAGTTTGTAAGCCGCTCTGAGATGCCTTTGGGCAGTGAAGGGCGGGGTATAAATCCAAACTCCTCTTCTTCTTCTCTTCTTCTATCACATGCCTTACAGCCAGGTGTGCTGGGAAAGAGCACTCTTCCCAGTGACTTTCCAAACCTTGTAGGGGCTTTACATCACATCAGGGCAGGGGGATGAGACTGGGCACCTCTTGGCACACAGGGTATGTGCAAGTGAGGATAAACTAGGCTGGTGGAAGTGTTGGCCATGTTTGGGGCCAGCCCATAAAAGGCAGCCATATTTGTTTGCCAAGCACAGCCTGCCCTTGGGACAGTTAGCTTATAATAAGAAGAAATAAAGTTGATCAGCCATTTAAATAAATAAATAAAACTAGTTGAACCCATATATTTCTTTTGTTTCCTTATTTGGGGATGCCAGGGCAATGTTTAATGTAATGTTTAAAGTATGCCTTATACTGTAGATTGTCTTACATAAATATTTCTACACTACATATTTTGATTAAAACTTTGCCTTTCTTTCCACTCCTTCCAAAGGGAGGGAAATATAGGATTTTTTCAATGTTCCCCCAAATCTCCCAATTTTTTTCACTAGAAAAATTAAAAAAGTGTGAGGACTTTTTCTACTGGGTTTGCTCCATTATTGAATTGCCAGCACAGTGGGACACAGTGGGAACCAGGAAATTACAGACCAGTCAGCCTAACATCTGTCCAAGGCAAATTAGTAGAAACTGTAATCAAAAACAGAATTGTTAGGCATAGAGAGGGATGAAGCCTGCTGAGGGAAAATCAGCATGGCTTCTGCAAAGGGAAGTCCTGCCTCACCAAACTTTTGGAGTTCTTTGAGAAAGTGATCAAGAATATAGACAATAGTGACCTGCTAGACATTATATACTTTGGTACATATTGGTACAAAAAAAATCTCAACTTCAAGTAGAGGCTACCTGGGTCCGAACTTGCTGAGACTGAGAAGGAAAAAGATCTTTAGTGGATAATTCAATGAAAGTGTCAACCCAGTGTGCTGCAGCAGAGAAAAAGAGAAACTCTGTGTTAGGGATTATTAAGAAAGGATTTGAGAATAAAACGCCCAATATTGTAATGCCCCTGTTTAGACCTATGGTGAGGCCTCATTTGGAATACTGTGTATAGTTCTGGTCATCTTATCTCCAAAAAGTCATTGCAGAATAGAGCAACCAAGATGATTAGGGGCTGGAGCACCTTCCCTATGATAAAAGGCTGCAGAGTCTGGGACTTTTGGAGAATAGACGACTGAGGGGGGGACATGATAGAGGTTTATGAAATTATGCATGGCATGGAGAGAGTTGTCAAAGTGAACTTTTCCTACCTCACACAAAATACTAGGACTCAAGGGTATCCAATGGAACCAATAGGCAGTAGGTTCAGGAGAGACAAAAGGAAATACAGCTTTACACAAAGAGTGATTAAAATGTGGAATGCTATCAAGCAACAGCTTTAAAAGGGGATTCGATAGATTCATGGAGATTAAGTCTACCAATGGCTATGAATCATGGTGACTGATGGGAACCTCCACATTCAGAGGCACTAATCCTCTGAATCCCAGAGCCAAGTGGCAACATCAGGGGAAGGCCTTAGTCTCTACACCCTGTTGTTGGCCGTCCAGGGAAACTGGTTGGCCACTGTGTGAGATAGGATGCTGGACTAGATAGACCATTGGTCCAGTGTTCCCTCTAAGCTGAGTTAGTGTGAGCTAGCTCACAATTTTTTAGTCTCCAGCTCTTAGCTAAGAAGTCTCTAGGGCAAACTAATTTATGCAGTAGCCCAATCACTCGCTCACAACTTTGATGCCAGTAGATTTTTGCTCACAAGACTCCACAGCTTAGAGGGAGCATTGCATTGGTCTGACTCAGCAGGGTTCTTCTTATGTTCTTATGACACCATGGCTGTCTCCAGGGCAGTCTGGATGCTGAACAGCGGGAAGCCGGGTTTGAAAAAGGAATGCAAAAATGAGGATATGATCAAAGAGCAAGAAGACACAATGTACTGTTTCAAGGTGGGATTGTGTGTCTTGTTCTGAATGTTATTTTAAGGGTTTGAGACCTAACAATGGTTTCATGTGATTCACTGGTACCAGAGCAAGCATCCCCCAATTTTAAAAGTGACTAGAGTTGTTTTTAACTTTTATGCATGGTGACCTTGCTGTTCTTTTGGGTCATTGTTCTCTATGGTGGGAAAAAAACTTACTTTTTTGAGGGAGGGAATAGGGGCAACCTGTTTGGGGGCCCATAGAATTGGACCCCCTGGTCCAATGTTCTTAAAACTTGGGTATCTTGGGGAGAGGCTCCATCAGCTACCCTGTGAGTTTGGAGCCTCTCCCTCAAACCCCTCCCCTCCAGCCCCCAGAATACACCCTATGTTTTCACCATTGACTTCAATGGCCCATAGGATATAATGGAGCTGAAACTGACATTCGGCTGCCTGAAAGACTCCCCAGGACGCTAGCTGTGGGTGGGGCTTGGCTCCTGAGCTCCCGGAGCTGCTCTGGTGAGCTCCCCCCCAAAAAAGACCCCTGTTTTTATGACTACAAAACCAGCTATTTGGAGGCTACAATATCTGGAGGAGATTAAAACAAAATTCAATTTATTCATTTTCAGGAATAAGAAAGAAATGATAAGCCTGAAATCTGTAATTTATTTCCTGCTTTGGTCAATGTGACTGCTGGTTGTTTGGGTTCACTTAAAAATATTCTTTGGTTATTTTTGATCTTATTATTTTACTATTCTTACTATTGCTGCTACTTACAGCTTTAGTGTTTAGTAAAAGTTTGGTTTCTAACTTCTGGTATTTATTTATTTTATTATGATATTTTTATACAGTTTTGTTGTTTTGAATAATGTAAGATGCCCTAGGGACACTTTAGAATGGAAGAGTGAGCTAGAAATGCCTAAATACATATGCGTATGATCTTAGTCAATGGAAACTTTCATTTGGTATGCTTTCATATGTATGATAGGCAGCTAACAGCTGAAGCGTGGCAATTTGGGGGACCGTGTGATCAGGCTACCGTGCTTTATTTTGCTCCGGGGCGAACAGCCATGCCTCCCCTCCGCATTATCTGGCCTGTGTGACCGGGGCCTTAGTTTCTTTTTCTTTTAAAGCCCAGCCTAGGTAAAAAACTCCTTCTCTGATGTTTGAGGACTAGTTGTGGTTACTACATGAGAAGAGCAAGGCATTCTGCACATGCTAAAGGCACTGTCTTTTTTGTTAGTGGTACATGTCAGAGGTCTGACTTCTGAAAATAAATTCAGGTTGTTGGAAAGATCCACAAATCCTGGCTTAAATCAAGCCCCCAGTTTTTAATTCTTTTTTTTTTTAAGCCGATGTGTGGTGTTTTTAAAGATTCCTCTTGATTTCACTGTTCATATTTTGAATGTTTCAATTTTCCTTGAAGAAGACTTGAGAGTGTGAGTAAATCCAGCTTCCAGAAGTTGGGTGGAGAGTTGGAGAATTTTTGTTTTATGCACAGTCTGTCCCCTTCCTGATGGCTGTCATTCCTGGCTTGCCAACACAATAATTACAGTATTAGAAGCAAAAGAGAAACAATTAACAGAGCCATGGCTGCTGAATATGCAGGAGCTTCTCTGGAAGAATTTCTCTGCACACATGTACCACCAGAGGTTGCTGCTCACCTCATTAAAAATACATGCCAGCTAATAATTTAATTTACTGAGAGAAGTCAAAGGGGAAGCTAAAGCCAAGCCATTCCCAAGAGAGGAACACTTGGTTAGTTTATCTACATTACAGTATGTTCTTAAACTTGTTTCTATCACAGATTGAAGAGAAGGCACTTCATCAATTTTAATATACAAATCAGCTTGGTTGTACTAGAATTCTGTGCATTTAATGTAAAACTAGTTCTCTTGTTAATAAAAGAGTTACATTTTAACTATGTCAATATGCTTGGAAATGACATACACAGAGAAGATGCCACATAAAATTATGCTTTCTTTTCTATTTCATTTAAAAATCTTTGCTCCTATACGATTACTGGGGAACGTAATAACTGAGGCTTGATTCATGTGGCCATTTTCACACCACAAGGAGACTTCTGGTGAAGATCTACATCCCTTTCTAGAGCTCCAGGCTCCTGCAAATGCAGAGTTCCCCATTCATTTCAAAAATGGAATGTTACAAATAGCTGAAACATTATAGAAAATATTAATATGTTCCTCAAGTCTGATCTGCTGCTTATCCCTGCAGTAAAATATTGGTGTGTTTCTTTAAAAAAAGAACTCCCAGACTAGCCAATAGGCACATAGATAGACATCACCCCAAACCAGGATAATGTGGTTCATACCAATTCATGATTCATGGTGTACTCGGTTGCAAATCATGGACAGTCATGAACTTTTTGATGCTAGACGAACCAGTTCAGTTTGTGAGGTCTGTGATGTGGTAGAATTGCACCCGACATGCTAGAAGAAGAAGAGAAGAAATTGGATTTATACCCTGCCCTTCGCAGCCCAAAGGCATCTCAGAGTGGCTTACAAACTCCTTTCCCTTCCCCTCCCCACAACAGTCAGCCTGTGAGGTAGGTGGGGCTGAGAGAACTTCTGACAGCAACTGCTCTTTTTCAAGAACAGCTGTGCCAGAGCTTGTGACTGACCCAAGGTCACATCAGCAGGTGCAAGTGGAAGAGTGAGGAATCAAACCCGGTTCTCCCAGATTAGCATCCGCGTACTTAACCACTACACCAAACTTTCAGAGGATCTCTGGCTGACTTTCCTCTACCTGCTCTCCAAGTTTGGTGAGGATTGGATGATTTATGGGGTTTGAGTTACGGCCCCCCAAAGAAGATACCCCAGCAAAAAAAGGGGGGGGGGCAATAGAAGATCTGCAGAACAGAATCAAAGTCCCATAGAATCTCTGCAATAGAAACTGAAGGTGGGGGGCATTTTTGCAAGCCCAGCTGAACCAGTGGAAACCCAACAGGACTAAGGTCAAACCAGGAAACTGCTTTTGTGGGAAATGTCAGGCACAGGTTCAAAAATGTATAGAATAGACCCCATGTAATCTACACAAACCAAACACACAGAGAACCTCACCCTGTCACCCACTCCTCTACAATCTCTCCAAGCTGGGGTTGATTTACATTTCTGAGGTCTCAGTTACAAAACCTCAAAAGGTATCCCTAGTGCTCTTTCTGAAAAAGACAACTGCAGTTACAGTAGTCTGTGGAATGGCTCAGGAACAAGCCAGTGACACCAAACTCACAGGGAAACTTCACCTGGGCAGAACTCCCCCCAGCCAGACACTGGGAGCAAGGCAAGCCTCCCCCTGTGCCTGCAGCCCCCCCCCCAAGTCTCCGAAGGCAGGTTCTGAAGGATAGAAAGGCAGACAT
The DNA here is from genome assembly GCA_029375565.1 of Gekko gecko. Taxonomy (NCBI): domain Eukaryota; kingdom Metazoa; phylum Chordata; class Lepidosauria; order Squamata; family Gekkonidae; genus Gekko; species Gekko gecko. Next base: position 72,534,730 of record JAPDNY010000006.1, on the reverse strand, counting down.
GACAAGACTTCTGACAGGGGCTCCCCAAAGTTACCTCATGTCAGCATGGCAGGCACCCAGCCCTACCAGACCAGTGGAAATCAGAGTTTTCCATTTAAAGTGATTAGTGATGCAACAACTGAAAGGCAGTTATGAGAAGAGACTTCCAACAGGGGCTCCCCAAAGTAACTCCATGACAGCTTGGTAATCACACACCCCCGACCAGTGGAAATCAGAGTTTTCCATTTCAAGTGATTAGTGATGCAATAACAGAATGGCAGACATCTGAGAGGGGCTCCCCAAAGTTACACCATGATAGCTTGGTGGCACCCCAGCCCCACCAGATCAGTAGAAACCAGAATTTTCTATTTAAAGTGATTAGTGATGCAATGACAGAAAGGCAGACATAACAAGAGACTTCCAACAGAGGCTCCCCAAAGTTACTGCACAACAACTTGGCAGGCATCCCAGCCCCACCAGAAAATCAAGGGAAGCCAGTACCCACAACTCTCACAGCCCCCCCCCCCAAGGGCTGAAACAGCATGGTGTATTCATCTCTGCACAGGAAACACCTGTCAGGCTGGCTGGGCCACCAACAATTCCCCAAAGGCAGATTTGGAAGGACAGAAAGGTAGACATGGCAAGAGGCTTCCAACAGGGGCTCCCCAAAGTAACCCCACGACAGCTTGGTGGGGACCCCAGCCCCACCAGACAAGCAAGGGAAGCATGCCCACAACTCCAAGGGCTGAAACAAACCATGGCAAATTCTTTACCTGTCCAGAGGAAAAGAAACACCTGTCAGGCTGGCCAGGCTGCCCACAATTTTCCAAAGGCAGATTTGGAAGGACAGAAAGACAGACATGACAAGACTTCTGACAGAGGCTCCCCAAAGTTACCCCATGAAAGCTTGATGAGCACCTAAGCCCCATCAGACCAGTGGAAATCAGTTATCTGGCCTGACCTCTCTTACATGGCCATGAACCCTGAGTCCTCCTAACAATTAAATACCAGCAGGGGAGAGGAGTTTACAATCAGGAGAGTATAAAACTTGGGTCCTTACCTGAGGCACTCAGTGTGAGTGGAGGCACAGGGTGGCTCAGAGCCTAAAGTCCACCTAACACCCAAACTGCAGCAGGGGAGAGAAGTTCACAACCAGGAGGATATAAAATGTGGATCCTCACTCAGCCAAGGAACCCTGTAGCTAAGCCCCACTGCTCCACATGAGCAGAAAGACAGGGTGGCTCAGAGTCCTGAGTCCATCTAACACCCAAACCTCAGCAGGAGCTCATGATTAGGAGGGTATAAAACATGGGTCCTGACTCAGTCAAGGCATCCAGTAGTTAAGCCCCTCTGTTCACAGTCAGGTGGGAATAAATGAATGTGCTCTGCTATTCAGCTTTCAACAAGTTCCCTGCCTCTATGTGTAACTGTGAACAGTCAACAGGTGAAAGGGTGTGGTGCTGAGCTGAGTGTACATATAGCTTTCTGGTTCCATAGAGCAAAATGGGAACTCTGTTATTGGCAGCCAGCAGTGCCCTTTAAGCTTTGGAGGGCTCCTATTGGTGTTTCCAAGGCTGGAGAATTTCACCACCACCCTGTTGCCTTGGAGTTTTGGAAACAGTTTGAGTAGAGACAGTCTGACTGGAAATGTATTAATTCACAAACTGCCACAAACCACTACAAACAGCACCAAAGTTTGTGGAAAGTTTGCTGCAGGCTCCCTTCCACGAATATCGTTTTGCGAACCACAAATCAGCCAAAATCTGTGGTGAACTTTACTTTATGAGTCAGTCCATGCCCATCTCTACACATGGGGCACATGTATTGTTTATTGCAAGTTAAAAGATTTTTTATGCTGTGTTGAGGAAATTGAGCCAAGTCTCCTGGATAGTAGTTCTAGGACCAGCACAAGGAGATACTTTGGCCCCGTTCACACTGAGCATTTGCCCCACTGAAGGCACGGGAGCCCTGCGGACTTTCCGTGCACGATCATACGAGCACATCTGGGAGGCGTAGTGCTCCCATGGCCAACCCATGGCTTCCCGTGGAAAATGCGGAGTAAAAAACTAGTAGGTCCGAAGTACTAGTTTCTGGAAACCCGGGGCAAAGGCTGGCGTCTGATCACGGGAGTGCCAGTATCCCGCGGCTTCCGACGCCCGCCCATGTCCCTGGGGTTTCCGGATGTTGTAAGTTTCCATGGGATGCGCACCAACGCTGAACAGCGCATGTGCACACACAAGACACCGACAGCGGCCCACCCCCCCAATGGCGCATGCGCACTTTGCTGCTTTTTTGCCGCACTGCAGCAGCGCGGTGTGATCGGGGCGCAGAGCTGGAGTGTGGCAACCGGTGGCCCATGTGATCGGGCTACCGTGCCTTATTTAGCTCCAGGGCGAACTGCCATGCCTCTCCCCCACGTTTTCTGGCCCCTATGACCGGGGCCTTTGTACAAGAGAAGGAGTTTGATTCTTGCCCTGGCAGAGTTGGCACTGGGTGTTGTTTTGCTGATGCTCCCTTCACTCCCACCCAACAGTTCGGAACAGCTGTTGGTGACCAGGAAAAAAGGATAGGTATTTTTCCTGATTAATCAATGCAGAGTGCAAAGGTATGATTTGTAGAATATTTGTTCAATCACATTCAGAATTGTTAACCCAAACAAGGTAAAATATGGGTTTTATAGCAGGGCTCCTAAAGATGAATCAGTATTCTGTGGTTAGGCCCCTTTACTTTTACCTTCTGTCACCTGAAATTCTTAAGGGAACTGCATCAAGATTATCCTCTAGTTCTATCTCCACTCCAGATGGAGGGCCAACAAAGGATATTGTCATACTCAATCATTGCATGTCCCACTTCAAGACTGGATTTTCTTTTTAAAGCGCTGTTGTTTCCAAAAACTATTTTCATTTTCCACCACAATGTGTCACAAAGCCATGCCTTCTCATTTTGTCATGTCTCTGGGGGATGACATATCAGGTTTGTGATAAGACACATCTGCTTAGGTCATTTATGTTGCTCAGGATCCATCAACATGTCACAAAGTGGTTGAGTCAAAGGGACAGGAAATGTTAACGACTAGCCACATTCTTTCAGTTAGGGAAATACAGAGATGGGCAGGAATATCAGTGGTAGAGGATTCCTTGTTTGTTCAAATCAATGCTTGTTCATTAGCATCAGCTTACACTAGGGGTGCTAGATATGCCACTCTCTACAAGTCTTCTTTGGGCATATTTTGTATGAGCCCCTGTGAATTGAAAGGGATCTGCTCAAAGCCAGAAACACGCTCCATTTGTTTGGGCTTTGCATAGATTAACTTCCTGATAGACTCTGTCCAATAGATTGCGCTCAGGTTTAAATGCTTGGCTGCTTTGTTTGTTTGTCTGTAATTGTAAGCAGTATGTTTTCCTCTGCATACTGATTAAACAGTATCCTATCCCTCTATACAATTTATATAACTGCTTTTAGAAGTTTTAATTCTTTACTATTCTATTCTAACTAATAATTTGCAGTGCAGTCCTGAACATACTGGATATGACATGTGGCCTATTCTTATGCCTGTTTACTCATAAGTAACTACCTAGGACTTGCTCATAGGTAAGTGTGCACAGGATTTCAGCCTAAGATTCTGCAGGGAGGGGATTTCATGTCTGAATGCTGTGACCTTAGAAATTAGCACATATGAAAGAAAGCTAGGTTAGAGCCCTAACTTTCCATATGAAGGAAGTTTTATGTACTCAAATATGCAATCCTTCACGTAGAGTCAGAAGTAGTATGGTCCAGAAACAGTTGTCCCATGTGATATTCTAAAATGTACAGCTGTGTCTCAGAATGGTTGATGACTCCGGAAGCAGCCCCAGGAAGCCACTATTTGCCCCATTAGGGAAACTTCTGCGTACTGAAGGGCTACAAGAACATTTCTCAGTGGGGTAAAACAGTTCCCCAGATCCATTTCAGATCAGTAAAATGGCACAGGGAGAAGGCTTAAGACACACACCCCCTCCAAATCTGGGAATTAAGTTCCAAACACAGAAATCCCAGCACATATCTGGTCATCAGGACTGGGGCAGACATGTGGGGGACAAAAGGGCTTTCAATCCAGGCATTCAGTTGTAAGCATCCATGTTTTAACATTTTGGCCTCCCCTATTCAATTCACGTTTCATCGCCAATAGAATGAGCACTTAGCTAATAAAAAATTCTTTAAAACTTTATTTTGTTTAAAAGAAATTGGTGGAAGGGAGGGGGAGAGAGAGGAGAAGAAGAAGAAAAAGAAGAAGAAGCTGACAGTCTATAAAAAAAATGAGTGGAATGCTAATTCCTTGAAAACGTCTTCAGTAATTGGATAGAATTTCTAGCAAGTGCCAGGTATTTAGGATAAAAAAATGTCTCCTGACTTTGGTATTATAATCCAAAAACTCTCATTAGCTCTTCCAATGTATTTAAATATAATTTCTCCCTCCCAAGTTTTTAGGTGATGAAAAAAGATTAAAAAATGATCCTATAACAGTCCATACAAGTATTTTACATTCACTGACCTTTCATGTAATTTGATATGTTCCTTTGGATGTCTTTTCCGAGTGTGTTGGGTAAGAATTGATTTATAAACAGTGTATGCACACAGCCTTTTTATATACTTTGTTCTTGCCATCAGATTCTGTCTGTAGTCACTTGTAGTCTATTTTCAATTCATTAAAGTACTTTGTTTTATGCAAATTGCCATTTCTTTTTTTTACCTTTCTAGGCTGAAGTGGAAGGCTTAGAAAACTGTATGGGGATTTCTAGGCAATGTACATAATTGCTAGCATTTTAATCTACATATGCTAGCACCGATCCACTGCTCTGACATGATCTCTCTTCCTGATAATCCTGGGTCTTCCTTCAGGGGCTAATCTTGCTGGGAGGGGGTATCCTGTTTTTTTAAAACCCCTCAGAATTTGCAAGTAGCATTTTGGCTGGTAAATTCCAGTATGTGCAACACACCCCTTTCAGATACCTGATCAGTGTACTAAGGGAGATTATTTTTCTCTCCTGATGAAGGGAGCTTTGACACTTGAAAGCTTATACCTTGGAAATTTTGTTGGTTTGTAAGATGTGACTGGACTCAAATCTAGCTGTTGTTTTTCTCTCCCATGTCTCTCCCTATCCCCATTCCTTCTGCATGCTATTACTGTCACCCATTTCTTTTTTACATTCTGCCTTCTGAAGATAAGTAATTTGGGAACCCAGGCCAGCTGAGAAAGCTCTGCTAAGTGACTCACCTTCGGGTTTCAGGTTCTCTGAAAAGCCCCAAGCGCTTGGCATGAGAGCCTATGGCCTAGTTTGAGATGTGTTAGCAGGAGCTGGGTCACTGGGCCAGTGAAAGTGAGGAGTATTCCTCACCAGGGTATTGCTGTCAAGACTTTTGGTCATCAACAAGGGAGAAGAATGGAGTACAGATTGAGCCCTTTGGACTATTACACTACAACCCTAAAACCACTTTCCTGGGAGTACACCCCACTGAATAAAATTGGACTTACTTCTCTATAGACCTGCTAGGATTTCTCCCTTCATGAGCTGGGTTTCTGAACCAGCCTCTAGGCTGCTCTAATATATGACAGGGTGGGTATGGAATGATGATTTGGTCTCCTCCCCTTACTATGTTTTTTAAATTAAGAATTGTGTTTATGTAGTTATTGATAGAAGCTGTGGTGGCTCAAGTGGTTAAGATGCTGAACAGCAGGCTGGAAGGTCAGTAGTTCAGCAGTTCGAGACCCAAGTGTCACATGACAGAGTGAGCTCCCTGGTTCCAGCTCCTGCCAATCTAGCAGTTCGAAAGCAAGAAATTGCAAGTAGATAAATAGGTACTGCTTTGGTGGGAAGGTAACAGCATTCTGTGCACCTTGGTGTTTAATCATGCCAGCCACATGACCACAGAAATGTCTTCGGACAGTACTGGCTCTTTGGCTTGGAAACGGAGATGAGCACCACAACCCTAGAGTGGGATTCGACTTTCAAGCAAGGGAACCTTTACCTTTACCTAGTTATTGAAACATGGTTTTTATGTATGCCACTTCTGCTTTGGGTTCTGCTTTGCTGTGGGAGAATGGCAGGATATATTTAAAATAAGTAAATAAATCATTTATATTCTATGCCTGTCTTACAGGCTTGCTACTCACCTGTCTATTATATTTCACTAATCTCTCTCTTTTGCACTAGGTATCTCAACCATGGTGGCAGCTATTTTTCTGTCTGTTTTTCTCTCTTTTTCTTTCCTCTTCTCATCCAGTCTGCAATGGGCACTGGTCCTGACGAGGCTTCGCAGTAGCACAATATATGATCCCATGTACACTCTCAGCACTGAAGAGGGAGCACAGGTTTCAAAGACCACTTAAGAGTCCACTTAACTGCCTCGATCAGGTTCTCCAGAGAGGTGGCATAGACATTTATAAATAAATAAATTGCAGGACATTGCTAAGGTGGAAAGGGATTAATGGGCTGGAGTCACCAGTATTGGTCTGCTTTAAATGGCCACATCAGAGTTTCTTTGATAGAGTGGCATAAGAGGTGAGTAACTCAGCCTCTTTAGTAAAATGAACAAATAAGGGCACAATCCTTCCCCAGACATAGTTCACAGAGTTGCACAGGATTAGCATTGCCCATTGATCAGAAAGAGGCATGGGGGAGAGTCTATGGCTAGAATTAGTGGACAGATAGAGATGCAAGTACAGCCTTTATTTGCCCCTTTGTCACTTATTAAAAACCATACACTGTGAGTAGTTGCTGTGCTCCAGCCCCTGAACTCAACACTGTGGCATCCCTAGGCCAAAGATGATGATGATGATAATGATGAAGAAGAAGAGATTGGATTTATACCCCGCCCTTCACTTAGAGTCTCAGAGTGGTTTACAAACTCCTTTCCCTTTCCCTCCCCACAACAGACACCCTGTGAGGTAGGCGGGTCTGAGAGAGCTCTTTTCAAGAACTGCCCTTTCAAGGACAGCTCTTGTCAAAACTATGGTTTGCCCAAGGTCATCCAGCAGCTGCAAGTGGAGGAGTGGAGAATCAAACCTGGTTCTCCCAGATTAGAGTCCACACACTTAACCACTGCACTGGACTTCTGTCACCAACAGAGAATTCTACCTCTAGAGCCTACCAAAAACTGACAGCCTAACAGTGCCGTCCTAAGCAGAGATAGTTACACCCACTGGAGTCAATACTAACTCTGCTTAGGATGGCACAGTTAGAAAGGATCTCTATGGTGTTCACGGGAGCCATTTAATTCTCTTCTTTCTCCACAGGCCTTTGGCCAGGTACATATGCTTTGCAGCTTGCCAGCCATCATCTGGAATGGGAAGCCCAGGCATATATTCCATAATGGTATCCTGATGTTTTGCTTTGTATGTTCAGGAGATGTATGCTGAGGAAGGTGTTTTTTTTTAACTTGAGTGCTTATGACCGGGGCTACCCTTCCCTTAGTTTTGACTGTTGTTATGACTCTGATCACTCCCATCTCCATTCCTTGACCCATTAGCAGAATGGTGGCTCCCCAAGCATCTGTCACATGTTAGTGACTCACTACATCCCACACTGCCGTTTAGCAAAAGCCTTACGAAGAAGAAAAACATTAAATGGAATGGAGGCCCACAGAAGGATAAGAACATAAAAACATAAGAGAAGCCAATGTTGGATCAGGCCAATGGCCCATCTAGTCCAACACTCTGTCACACAGCGGCCAAAAATACCAGGTGCCATCAGGAGGTCCAGCAATAGGGCCAGGACACTAGAAGCCCTCCCACTGTTCCCCTCCCCCAAGCACCAAGAATACAGAGCATCACTTGCCCCAATCTATACCTTGTGGCTAATAGCCACTGATGGACTTCTGCTCCATATGTTTATTTAATTCCCTCTTGAAGATGTCCATGCTTGTAGCCACCACCACCTCCTGTGGCAGTGAATTCCATGTGTTAATCACTCTTTGGATGAAGAAGGACTTCCTTGTATCCGTTCTAACCCGACTGCTCAGCAATTTCATTGAGTGCCCACAAGTTCCTATATTGTGAGAAAGGGAGAAAAGTACTTCTTTCTCAACCTGCTCTGTCTCATGCATACTCTTATAAACCTTGATCATGTCACCCCTCAGCTGTCGTTTCTCCAAGCTAAAGAGCCGCAAATGTTTTAACCTTTCTTCATAGGGAAAGTTCTCCAACCCTTTTATCAGTCTAGTTGCCTTTTTCTGCACTTTTTCCAATGCTATAATATCCTTTTTGAGGTGTGGTACTGCACACCTCAGTACTCCAAATGAGGTCACACCATTGATTTATATAGGGGCATTATGATACTGGCTGATTTGTTTTCAATTCCCTTCCTAATAATCCCCAGCATAGTATTGGCCTTTTTTATTGCGGTTGCACACTGTCTAGATATTTTCATTGAGTTATCTACTATGACTCCAAGACTCTTGGTCAGTCTGTGTCAGTTCAGAGCCCATCAACGTGTATTTATATTTAGGATTTTTGGCTACAATGTGCATCACTTTGCACTTGGCCACATTGAACCCCATTTGCCACGTTGACGCCCACTTGCCCATCCTTGACAGATCCCTTTGGAGTGACTCACAATCCTCCCTGGTTCTCACCACCCTGAACAATTTCGTGTCATCTGCAAATTTAGCCACTTCACTGCTTACTCCCAACTCCAATCATTAATAAACAAATTAAAAAGCATTGGACCCAGTACTGATCCCTGTGGTACCCCACTGCTTACCACCCTCCACTGAGAAAATTTCCCATTTATACTCACTCTCTGTTTCCTATTAATTAGCCAGTTTTTGATCCACAAGAGGACTTGTCCTTTTATCCTATGACTATTGAGCTTACTTAGGAGCCTTTGATGAGGAACTTTTATCAAAAGCTTTCTGGAAGTCAAGATAAACAACATCTATTGGGTCCCCCTTGTCCACATGTTTGTTCACTCCCTCAAAAAACACTAACAGGTTAGTGAGACACAATCTTCCCTTACAGAACCCATGCTGAGTCTGCCTCAATAGTTTTCGTTCATCAATGTGCCAGCTAATTCTTTCCTTAATAATTTCCACCAATTTACCCAGTATCGACATCGGACTGACTGGCCTGTAATTTCCCAGATCTCCTCTAGAACCCTTTTTAAAGATGGGAGTGACATTAGCTACCTTCCAGTCCTCAGGAATGGAGGCAGATTTTAATGAAAGATTACATATTTTTGTAAGGAGATCCACAAGTTCACATTTGAGTTCTTTCAGAACTCTCAAATGTATGCCATCCAGGCCTGGTGATTTATCAGTTTTTAAGCTGTCTATCAGTTGTAGGACCTCTTCTCTTGTCACCTCAATCTGACTCAGGTCTTTCAACACCCCTCCCGAAATCAGCGGTTCTAGAGTGGGCAAGCACTTCTCATCTTCCACAGTGAAGACAGAGGCAAAAAATGCATTCAACTTCTCAGCCATTTCCCTATCATCCTTCAGTACTCCTTTTACCCCTTGGTCATCCAAGGGCCCCACTGCCTCCCTGGCTGGTTTCCTGCTTCTAATGTATTTGAAGAAATGTTTATTGTTGGTCTTTATGTTTTTTGCTATATGCTCCTCATATTCTCTTTTTGCCTGCCTGATCACAGACTTGCATTTTATTTGCCACAGTCTATGTTCCCTTTTATCAACCTCACTGAGATTAGTTTTCCACCACTTAAAGGAATCCTTCGCCCCGGTCATATGGGCCGGATTGTGGGGGGGAGTCGGAGCTATTTATGGTGCTACAATTAGAGCCACCAGAACGCAATCCCACGGATCAGCGGCATGCCACGGTTCCTTCCCTCTGTGCCTGTGCATCAATGAGGGGCCAGAGGGAAAAGCCGCACACCGGTGTGATCACACCAAGGGAGTCCGGAGGCAGCCCGTGGCAAACCGTTTGCCAGTACCTTCAAGGAGGTAGTTTTTTACTCCACATCTTTGGTGGGAAGCTGCGGGTTGACCACGGGAGTGCTACGCCTCCCAGATGTTGTGGTGTGATTGTGCCCAGAAACTCTGCCATTCAATCATGGCTCTCCTGCAGCAAATTCAGTGTGTGAACGGGGCCCTTCTTACCTTTTACAGCTTCCATTAGTTTGTTTGTTAAACATGCAGGCTTTTTTCTATACCTATTTGTGCCTTTCCTAACCTGTGGTATATATTTTTTCTGAGCTTTTAGGATTGTAGTTTTAAATAGTCCCAAAGCTTCCCCAATGGTTTTGACCCTTTCTACTTTTTCCTTTTGGCTTCTTCCTCACATGTCCCCTCATATTAGAGAAGTTACCTCTTTTAAAGTAAAAAGTGGTTGTGTTAAAAGTTGCGTTTAAAGTTAAAAGGATGGCTTGGAACAATTCTGCATCTGGCATTCACTCCACATTTTCTCAACACTGAGGAAAAGGTGCAGCTCAAAACCACATTCAAATACCCTGGGGCAACACTGGACTGACTGCAAGAAAGTGAAAGCAGCATGCAATGCAGAGGGGAATCTCGGTTCCAATGTGGGTTGGGAAAAGCCAATGCAGAATCACCCTTGTATTTGGATTGGAATTTCTTGACTGGTCAGCAACTGCTCCTTTTAAATTGGCATTACATAATCTTATGGATGAAAACTGACTGGTAGATCTCAATGCCCTAGCCTGCATAGTCCAGGGTAGCCCTATCTCATCAGATCTTGGAAGCTAAGTAGGGTCAGCCCAGGTTAGTATTTTGAGACAACGAATGAATACCAGGGTCAGTACACAGAGGCAGGCAATGGCAAACCACCTCTGAACATCTCTTTCCTTGAAAACTCTATGGAGTTGCCATAAATTGGTTGGCCAAAAACAACAACAACAACAAAACCTGCTGTGGTTGCTAGTGGACTGCACCTCCCAAACTCGTATAACAATGCAAGAAACACTGACGTGTTTACACAGTTCCTGTTCACTGCCTCCAGATCCCTGTATTCACAGATATAGACAGTTTAGCTCCTCCCACACCCAAGATCCTTTTTTTCATTCCAGAGAAACCACTTTCTAATCCCAGCTGTAGCAGTTAATAAAAGTCTCTGTAGTTTCTCTCACCCTCAACACTTGTTGGTAGTCCCCAAACTCCCCTGCCCTTGTCATTTGTGAGACTTTCCAATCTTCTCAGCAAAATGATGTTTTCCTTAGCAGGAACTTCTGATCTAGTCCCAATAGTTTCAGCTTTATTGAAGAATTCTTCCTGTGCAGTTATTTTCCTTGATAGCATTTCTTAACCACACCAGCAGCCACAGTCATTTCAAGCTCAGTTATCCCAGTGCAAAATGATCTGCAGCTTCCTAAGGTTCAATAGCAGTAAAGTTTTTAATGGTATCTTACCAGAGTCCCCTGGGTCTGCCAGAGGTTTCTTCTCTTAATATTCCATTATGTCTGACATGCTCTTGCCAGCCATGCAGAGAGATTGGATCTTGCATTCTGGCCCTTTAGGGTATCTGTGTTCTCTCCCCTTGCTTCTTCAGCTGAGATTTGGTGGTGGAAAATCTCTTATTCTGCTCAGTGGCTTATGAACAAACAAGGGCACTATGAAATTTGCCAGAGATAACCGAAGGGTGCCAGAGAGAGAAAGAAATAAGAATGCAACAGAGGCATGTTTGGAAATAGGCTGAGAAAAGTGAAAAACAGAAGAGCTGCAAAGGGAAGCGTCAAATGTTCTTGCCTGTTTTGGCTTCTTTGCCAGTTTTATAATATGTGGACTCAATGCAAGGCAATGGAGCAATTTTATATTTACAAATATATTTAAATACAGTAACAGCCAAACAGAGTTATGGCATTTAGATAAAGCATGTCTTAAAGCAAAGTTCTGTGAATAGACAAGGAACAGGGTAACAGAGAATCAATGTGTGATGGATTCAGTGAGAGTTTGATTGACTTTGGACGGTGCCCCTGAGGTGTGACTTCTGCTATGAGTTGAGCTATCTCTCTCTAAAAAAGTGTGCTAAATCTAAATAACCAATCTCATCTATTGTTCATGCAATAATAACCGCTTAAGCAAACATTGTAAAAAGCAGCTTCACTTGAAAGTTATGCAGGTTACTATAAAATTGTAAAATGCCACCCAACCACACTTACAGCTGCAAAATGGATACTGCTGAGTGTGTAGATTTAGACTTAAGGTAACTATGGAGTGTAATTTCTATGCAAATGAAATGTTAATCTACCAGATAAAGTAAAATTCAATAAAATAAGCTTATACTGAGCAATGATCTTTTAGAAATCAGGCCAGTCTTTGACTTGCCAGTGCATTTTTTAAAAAAAAAATTTGCTGGATCAGTATTCCAAAGTTGTGAACTTTGCAAGATTTCATGCTGTCTCCAAGCAAGGCACTTTAATTTTTTTCTTTAGATCCAATATGTTATTAGCACAGTGTATAATTTTTGAGTACGTCACACGGCTTTAAGAATGCAACTGATAAGATTTTAACTATGTGTAGATTTGCCAGTTCTGGGTTGGGAAATTTCAGTAGTAGATTTGAGGGTGACGCCTGTGAAAGGCAGGATTTTGGGAATGGAGGGACCTCAGTGGAGTTTAATGCCATAGAGTGCACTTCCCAAAGTAGCCACTTTCTCCAGGGGAACTGATCTGTATACTCTGGAGATCAGTTGTAATTCCAGGCAGGGCTGACTTATCCATTGGGCACAGTAAGCACAGTGCCTAGGGTCCATTATACTTTGACGGGCCCACAAAAATGTTTTAATTTCTTTTAAAATCAGAAGGAAAAAATGAACTTTTAGGCTGTGATCACACGTGCCTTTAGATCAGACATAGGTATGAAAGCCTGATGGATCTAAAGGGCACAATCATACAGCAACATCTGGGAAGCATCCCACAGTCATCGGCAACCTGTGCTGCTCTGCTATGGAAGCGGAATTAAAAGACACCAGGGGAAGTCCAGTAGTAAATCGGTTCTGACAGACCATGTAAGGACTTTCCCCTGTCTGATCACGCAAGTACGTTCCCCTATCTGATCACGCAACCCAGCTCAGTGCAGCCCCCCCCCCTTCACAGTATGTGCATCATCGCATACTCCATAGGGGGCCCTCAGTGTGGAGGTGCGATTCCTCATTTATGTGCATGGGAAACAGCCAAAAAACCCCGGCTCACCTGCAGTTGTGTCTGATCACACAGTGACAGGCTGCACCTGCAGCTACAAAGGGATGTGTGATCTCACAACTATGTGTCAAATTTCTCCAGAGGTGATGGCCTCACTTTTCCTCTGCTCCAACTGGCATGTGTGACCACAGCTCTAGGGTCAAAGAAAATGGGTTTGTTTGTTTTTCACATTAGAAAAAAAAATGAAATTTTAGGCCCACAAAAATCTATTATATTTGCTTAAAACAGAAAAAAGTTAAAGTATTTAATGTTATATAAAAAATATTTTTAATATTGATATTATGGTGGGAGGGGCCCATGAAAGCAAAAGTGCCTAGGGCCCACAAAAGTCATAATGCGGACCTGGTTGCAGGAAATCCCCAGGCCTCACCTGGAGGATGGCTAGCCTTTTATCAAGTGATTTGCCATAAGCAATGACTCAGGGCCTTGGCATATGCACTTCAGTGGCCCTTTTTGTATCCAAATGAGTGCACCTATGCCTTATTTGTTTCTGGTAACATGCTTAAGAGATAGATTTTTAGTGGTCTGTTACCTTAAATGCATTGCCAGGGGAAAAAAACACTTAGAATGTGAATGTACCAAGTAGGAAAGCTTTCTTAGGGTGCTTAATCACACTGAATAATGAACTTTCAATCCAGTTTCAATGCACTTTGCACTCCTCCTTCCAGTTCTGTTTGTAATTAAAATGTTAAAATTACTGCCATTTATATCACCGTAAAGTTATTTCTTTTAAATTTAGTGGATGAATTAATATTTGCAAACCCTTTCTTTCTTTAGGATTGAGTCAAAGAAGAAACATCTCTTGTTCCAGTAGATTTAAAAAGCTGGCACTTTACAGCCAATCCTCCAGAGCCATTGCCAGTTGGAATAGCTGACCTCTGTTGTATCCTGCCTATGTTTCATGAGCAACGCTGATAGCAAAAGAAAGGTGTTGTGGGAGAATTGTCGAGTCTTAGTCGAAGTACCTTACAAGGCCTCATCAAGGGTTAGGGCCCCATTATTGTAGGTGCTGAAAGGATATTGAGCAAGGAAGACAGCCCTTTCCCCAGAATTTATGGTCTGTGTTTCAGAGAGGACATGACAGTTGGATAAACCTGATAAATGGGGCAGGTGAGAGGATGAAATAACAAAATGAACAGTTTAGTAGAAAATATATAAGTGTAATCTTGCACCCGTAGATATTGCATCAAGGAAAGGTTTCTAGGGGAAGGGAAGGACAAGATGCCAGATCAAACTAACACCTTGCAAGTCTCTTACAGAAGCCCTCTGTCACATCCCTTGTGCTATTGTAAAATTTGGATATATTCTAGTGGGGGGGGAAATCACTGATGTATTTATTCTAGCTTTTGACAGGGTTCCCCATGATGTTCTGATGGGTAAACTAGAGAACTGTGGACTGGACTCTAGGATAGTTAGGTAGATAGGGAACTGGTTGGACAAAGAGTACTCAAAGAGTAGTTGTCAATGGCATTTCATCTGAATGAAGGGAGGCAGGGGTCTTTTGAGGGGGAGCGCACCTGAGCGCAGCTCCGGGAGCTCAGGAGCCAAGCCCCGCCCCCAGCCGGCGTCCCGGGGAGTCTTTCAGGCAGCCGAATGTCAATTTCAGCTCCATTATATCCTATGGGCCATTGAAGTCAATGGTGAAAACATAGGGTATATTCTGGGGGCTGGAGGGGATGGGGTTTGAGGGAAAGGCTCCAAACTCACAGCGTAGCTGTTGGAGCCTCTCCTCAAGATACCCACCAAGTTTCAGGAACATTGGATCAAGTGGTCCAATTTTATGGGCCCCTAAACAGGTTGCCCCTATTCCCTCCATTGTTCTCTATGGTGGGAAAAAAATTAACTTTTTCCCACCATAGAGAACAATGGAGGGAATAGGGGCAACCTGTTTGGGGATCCAATTCTCTTGAAACTTGGTGGGTATCTTGGGGAGAGGCTCCATCAGCTACCATGTGAGTTTGGAGCGTCTCCCTCAAACCCCCTCCCCTTCAGCCCCCAGAATATACCCTATGTTTTCACCATTGACTTCAATGGCCCGTAGGATATAATGGGGCCGAATTGGCGCCGAATTTCTTTCATTCCCTCTTTTTCTTCTTTCTTTTTCCTCTTTTCCTCCTTCTTCTCTCTTTCTTTCTTTCCCACCTTCTTCTCTTCTCTTTTTTCCTCCTTTCCCTGTTTCCCTTCTTCTTCCCTCTCTTTCTTTCCCTCCCCTTTCCTTCTCTTTCTTTCCCTCTTTCCTTCCCTCTTTCCTTCTCTTTACTCTCTCTCTTTCCTTCCCTCTTTCCTCCTTCTGTGGCCCAACTCTCATGAGAAGGAGTTTAAACTTTAAACCCCTTCTCTCTTAGCTCCCCCATCCAGACCAGCTGGGGAAGGGAAGGGGAGGCTTTTGAAGATGCCGCTCCCCCTTTTGCTTCCCCTTCTGACATCACTTCCAGTGATGTCAAGGGGCGTGGCATATGCTAATAGCCTAATAGCTCATTAGCATACCATATGCTAATGAGCTCCTGCAGCTGTTTTTCTATGAAAAGACCCCTGAGGGGAGGTGTCCAATGAGGTGCCACAGGGCTTGTTTCTGGGCTCCGTACTTTTCAATATTTTTATAAATGATCTGGATGAGGGTGTGGAAGGGCTACTCATTAAATCTGCAGATGACACCAAATTGAGAGGAGATGCAAACACACCAGATGGAATTCAATGAGATCTGAACAAGATGCAATTTAACAAGGATTAGTGCCAAGTTTTACATCTGGGTAACAACAAGGAACATGCATACTGGATGGGGGATACAATTCTGGGTAGCAATGTGTGTGAACAAGATCTTGGATATGGGTGGACTGTAATTTAAATATGAACAGCCAGTGTGATGCAGTGACAGAAAAAGGTAATGTGATCTTGGGGTGTATCAACAGAGGCATAACATCCAAATCACAAGATGTCATAGTCCCACTGTACACTGCATTGGTCTGGCTGCACCTGGAGTATTATGTGCAGTTTTGGAGGCCTCACTTCAAAAAGGATGTGGACAGAATGGTGCAGGTGCAGAGGAGAGCAACAAGGATGATCGGGGCCTGGAGACCAAGCCCTATGAGGAAAGGCTCAGGGACTTGGGAATGTTTAGTCTGGAGAGGAGGATGTTGAGGGGGGACATGATTGAAGGGCTGTCACTTAGAGGAGGGCAGGGAGGTGTTCCTGTTGGCAGCAGAGGACAGGACTTGTAATAATGGGTTTAAATTAAGGGCAGGAAGGTACTGGCTGGATATCAGGAACAACTTTTTTACAGTAAGAGTTGTACAACAGTGGAATCAGCTACCTAGGGGGTGGTGAGCTTCCCCTCACTGGCAGTCTTTAAACAGTCTTTGGGCAGTATTATTCAGAAGAACTTTGAGCATGGACAGTTTGGTTTAGAAGGACACTTTAAATATTTGTATATTCTGTACTGGAATGTGTTTAATAATTTGTACCATAATATAAATGCTTGATAATAATTATTGAACAGATTGCATAATAATATCATGGTTGGTTTTTTGTGTACCTACAGACGTTAAGCAGCAGCTGGACAAACAGTTGTCAGGGAAGCCCTAGGCTGATTCTGCATTGAGCAGAGGATTGGACTATTTGGCCTATATGGCCCCTTCCAACTCTGTGATTCTAGAAGTCCATCAGTGGCTATTAGCCACAGGGTATAGATGGGAACTCTCAGTCTGGGGCAGGTGATGCACTCTATTCTTGGTGCTGGGAGGGCAGCAGTGGGAGGGCTTCCGGTGTCCTGGCCCCACTGCTGGACCTCCTGATGGCACCTGGTATTTTTGGCCACTGTGTGACAGTGTTGGACTAGATGGGCCATTGGCCTGATTCAACATTGGCTTCTCTTATGTTCTTATGATAGCTAGTCAGTCTTTATTATGGTCCACAAGCAATACAGAAGCAAACTCAGCAGTACAAAATTAATAAGGATAATAAAATTAAAAACATAAGTATAGAAACTATGAACAGTAAACAACAAAATTAGGTGCATTGTCTTTAAAAAATCAGTTCAAAGATTATCAAGAAAATGCTTTCTAGAATAAAACTGACTTTGAATAGCAACAGTAGAACAGTACAATTTCCCCTAGGGAGGGAGTTCCATAACCATGGTGCCACTACTGCAAAGTCCCCGAGATGGGTAACCACTCAATTGGATGTGTGCAACTGGAATTCAAACTAGGCTTCTATGGGAGAAGACACTCCTTGATATAGTCTGGACCCAGACCATTTCATGTGAACAATTTGCTTGAATTTTTATGACATAAGTCACACTTTAGAACTGAATTTACTTTTTTTTAGATACTTATACTCACTTTTCTCCTCTGAAGCAGCTTATGGCATCATTTTCCCACTGCCATTTTATCCTCACAACAACCCTGTGAGGTAGGTTAGGCCAAGAGAGAATGACCAGCCCAAGGTCACACAGCAAGCTTCTACAGTGGAGTGAAGACGGCATTTTTATGTGCCATCCATAAACTTTTATTGTATTTGACTATGTATGTTGTATATCTAGAAGTGTCGTTCCCTACTATGAGTACAGGGGATGGCTGGCTACAAATCAAATCAAATAATAAATAATAAAAGAAATAATGATTTTGTACACTGTCCATCATGGCTGTTCAGAGGAAATAGCAACATATGTTCAAATGCCTCAGATCTCTGAAGCTTACCTGTTAATAACATTCTTCAAAGGATGATCTCTGAATAGAAAAGCAGATGTTACTCTAGGCTTTACTAATCTTTTCTAAGCAGTTTTCATAAGGACTAACAGTTACTGTCATCAGTAAATCAGTAGCAAGTGAACATGCATATAATGCCTAGATCTCAGTAGCAGACAGAGCAAAGAAGAAATACATTCCATAAATGTCTCAGGATTTATATGATATCTTCATTTTCTAAACATCTCACTAGACTTTCACTGTGAATTTTTTCAGTAAATAGGTCAACTGGATAAGCAAATGTTTACTCAGCTCCTCTAGTAAGTTTAGGTTGAGGGGTTTTTATTCAATGAGTGTGTTGGTTCAGTCATTTTCTCTTCACAAGCAGAACTTTCTTTTACTTCACCCTACCCCCTGACAAAAGCCTTCATACCAAGTCAAATTTTCATAGGGCTCTGAGTATACATCAAATGGTCAAATATAGATAACTGATCAAAAGTTAACGAGTTGGACCCATTAAAAAGATCCATACGTACAAGAAGTGGGCAGTTCCTTCCTCCTCTGGTAGTCTTACAACTCCCTCCATCATGTTGCTCCTGGGGATCCCCCATCCTCCAGGAATACTATTTCAGGAGGCATTTGTGCTGCTTCAGGTGGGGAAGGCACAGATATTGGGCTTCCATGCACATAATTTAGATGGGCCCCACACAATGCAATTGTACTTGGCCATGTGGCATGGGTGTTCAAGCTAGTTTTAAGCACTAATACAATGCAAAATGACATCCCCGCCAAACACTGGAAAATATTCAATGAACTTTTGAAAGCATTTAATTGGATGCTTGCAAAAGGTGCACATGTACACATACATACACATGTGTATGCCCTCATGACCAACCTCTTTCCTGACAATTCCCCACCCCCATAAACCTTACTTTTCTAAACTATGGGGAATGGCTCATTAAGCAGAGGATTTCTAATAAATTACTTTCCCCCAGTCTTCCCCAGCATGACTTTCTGCTAGGATTTAAGGGATTTGCTGTAGCCTCCTGGATTGAATTTGAAAGCTTCGAAAACACTATTTCCAACAACTCCAATACGTCACCAAATCTGAGGCATGTACCAATGGTGGCTACCATCTAGCTGCTGTGAGATGAATGCATAGGGACAAATACTTTCAAAATACTGTTCATTTTAAATTGTGAATGGATCTTCTGTGCAAACATGTGGTATGCTTGAGAGAAAATGGCATTTCAAGAAGACCACATGACATGGTGGTAATTGATAGATGAATTGCTCAAGGACTATAGTCTTTGTATATTTACTTGGGGGAAAGTTCAGTGTTGTGAGACTTACAAATATACATACAAGTACATGTACAAGCTCATGCTTATATGAATGTGATCAAAATGCCCTACATTCGACATGCATTTTATTCCCCTGTGCCCCTTCCTCAACAGTTCCTCATAAACATTTGCAAAATTTCTGTCTTGGGAATTTTTTTTCTTGGCTTTGTGATCCTGGACTCCTTTGGTGAGCATGTACTTAGTACATAACATCCATTCAGAATGAAGAGACATCCTGCCGAGAATTACTTTCCCTGGTACTTTAGATAGCACAAACATTCCTCCTCACTGCACTCAAAGCAGAACATTTATGTCATGTCGTCGGGCTATGTCAGCCTAAGCAGCAGGTTGCCCCAAACTGGTCCAGGCCACTCTGCATTGCAGTCCCTACAGCTGCCATAATTTCTCCAGTTGCATATTTGCTTAATGCTAAAGTCTCATTATCTTGATAGTCCCAACACACTGAACCGTACATGAAATTACAGTTAATTCCCACTTGAATTTGAATGGGGGAGGTCAGGCATCCCCGACTATAAATTCTTATTCATATTTCTTTCCTGTTTTGTGATTCTCAATTGCAGTTTTCTAATAACAGATCATTTCTTTTTGTCTAGCTTTAATCTGGTCCCGCTTGACAAGCACCATTCTTTTCATTGAAGGGTAAGACCACTTAAAGAAAGGCCAATAAGCCCTTGTGCTGCTCAGCTGACGAGGGTGATTTGTCACCCTGTGCAGTGGTGGTCACACCAATGGATTTATCTCAAGGTAAATGGAGATGCTGAGACCTGGGACCTGGAGCTTTGATTAAGGCCCCCTTTTTGTAGTGTTGATAGATGTTGCTTGTGTTTATCTATTTGAAATGCCACTAAATCTGTGAATACAATGGAAAAAGAGAGTACTTTCTAGCTGAAAACATATTAGTGATTTATGTTTCGCTAAGAAGCACAATAAAGAGACAGAGGCTATTAAGGGGAGCTATTTTCATGAGAGATCACTGTGCTTTAATACATTACCAGCCACACCTTGATGAAGACCTACATGCATGCATAATAGTGTTTACTTATCCCTTTGGTTTGGCGCTCTATATATTGAGAATGTAGAGCCTCCAATTATTTAATCAGCTGGGATGCAGCGTCTAGACCAGTGGAATGCATAGGAATAGAGTACTTTGCATGTTAATCCTTATGGGGGAGACAAGGGGAAGCATAAGGCAATGACCCAGGACTTTTATATGTACTTAAAAGAGTTTCAAAATCCTGCTGACCATCATTGCCAGCATTTATTCATCCCATTTTCACAGGGATAACCAGTGGGGGTGACACGCAACGATTATAATGCATTGATATAACTTATAGCATGAATCAATGTCAACAAGACGCACCCATTTAAATGAATAGGGTCAGATGAGAGTGCTGTATCACCCTGACTCCTGTGACAGTTACAAATGCATAACCTAGTATGCATAATAGGAGTGTACAAACCAGTAGAGATTTGTAAACTTGGTTCTTTTCAAGCAGAACTGACCCACAGGAAAGGGAAAAGGAAGAAGCCACGGAGCTGTCTAAAAACAAGTGATTCAGCACTTTGCAGTATAACATAGACACTAGTGAGCGCAGCCCCTGGAAATGTCCTTAGAAAAAAAACAAAGCTGCTGCTTGTCTACACCATTCAGTTAAAAGCACACACTGATTCCAGTTTACACAGTGCAAAACCATGTTTTTGGTGCCTCCCTCCAGATGCACCACCCTCGTGCAATTACCCATTTGGAGCAGTTCTGTGTATGGATACATTGAATAGTTCAGGAAGGATTTCTCATCAGCCCTAATGAAGAATGGTGGACTTTTTGTTTAAGCAAAGGCAAGCTGTACACAGTGTGCACACCTGGAGTAAAAAGGAGCCTGGCCTGTTCTGTACCAGTAGGGTGATGGACTTGGCACTGCAGCATGCCACTGACAGCCTCACAGAGCTCTTAAATCTGGACAACACCTGCACCTCATTTGCGTTGCTGGAACACCATGACCTGACTGCTGATGCCGAGGCTTCCCTTTCATCCCCGGGATTATGACAAGTTATTAATTGCCACCATTAGCTGCAGCAGCCTGCCTGAGATCTCTGCTGCTCTCTGGAGGTGAGATGCTCCGTGCAGGCGGATGCCAAGCAAAGAGATGGGGAGCGTCAGGGCAAACAGAGCAACAACCTGCCCAAAAGGGATGGGGAGATGGTGAATAATTGATTAGGAAACATTTTTCTTTGTCCTGCTCACAGACTCACAAATCCTCCCTAAGCGCTCTTTACCAGCCTTGCAGATAATGTACTTACACATCTCAGAGACTGCTAAATAGACTGTAGAGGCCACCGACTTCACCCTTAACATTGCCATGCATGGATGGAATGCTTTCCCTCTTTGCTGGGCAGCCTGGTCTGATGGAATTTTTATGTCATGCTGGAAGAATGTGAGTGCAAAATGACAGCTTCACACTAAGGAAACACATTTATTTATCATTCCCTCCTTATACAATTATGTAATGTTATGATAGCTTAAGGGTGCGTGTGCTCACACAAACAGACACATGCACACACGTAAAAGCTACAGACCCACACTCATACACACTTCAAGGGACAGGAGTGTAAGTACACCAGTTATCTGTCACCTAGCTCTCAAGGAGATGGGCTATATCCCTTCAGACTGCAGATGGAAGTTCATATGATTAAAAATAAATATATCTTTCACTTTGAAAACTAGCATTCAGGGAAATGCTAGATTTCTCACTAACATGCTCATTTTCTTTGTGCAAGGAATTTGTTGTGCTGAGGAGCATTATGCCCCGCCTTGCAATCAGAAGAGGTGCAGGCTGATCTGGATCCCCTCCGCCCCTCCCCCCACAGCATGAACTAGCATTCCTCTTCCACAAAATGTTATTTATTTATTTACAACATGCTTATGCTGCCTCTCCAGGGAATCTGCCCAAGGTAGCTTACAAAATAAGACATTATAAAAACATAAGGCATTAATACTTGCTAATTAAATCCCAGCATTAAAAACCCAGCCAGAACAGAAAAACACTGAACGGCAACAGTTTCCAGGATAAAAGCATGCTATAAATATTTTTTTAAAAAAATCAAGCCCCTCATTAAAAGCCTGCATAAGCAGAAATGTTCTGGCCTGGTGCCTTAAAAAGAGTAGGATAGAGGCCAGGCAGGTCTCAAGGGTGACTATCTTCTTGAGGCATGAGGAGCAGGGCTTATGAAGAAAATCTTGCCTGGTGAACTAGACAGTATGGGAAGAGATGAGATGACCCCTCAGGTACTCTGACCCCAAATAATTTAGGGCTTTTAAAACAGATCTAGGTCTGGCTAGATATATAACATTTGAGTCATGGTTCTCTGGATTGTGGAAGCTGTTGTCCAGCTCCAAATATGTATGAAAGGAATCAATGCCCTATATTTCACAGTTTTATCTCCATTGTTGGACCTCTATTCAGACTGGTAGAAAATGTGGGTGAGGGGCTTTTTCTCTCTCTCTCTCACTATGTAGTTCATAGAAGTTGCCACAAGGAATCCAGGTCAAGGAATTCTAGCATTTGGGCTATAAAACTTCTCCCTATAACCAAGATATATAGCAGCTTAATAAGGCAAATTCAAGAGATCATGTCAATTTCCTGATGTATTCATTTGACAGTATTAAGGCTGTATGTCTCCATACTGGGTGAATGGGCAACAACATGGCACATATGAGTAAGTGGCAAACAAAGACTAACTTTACCTATATGTTGAACTGGCAGTGACAGATCAGGATGGAGATCTTGTGATGGACAGCTTGATGAAAATGCTCACTCAGTGTGTAGTAGTGAAAAGAACTTTTGTGCTAAATGGGCAGTATCATAAGGATGGAGAAAACATTTCCCAATGGCTATCAACCATGCTGGCTGAAAAGGACCACCATTTTTGGAAGCTGGGTACCACTGAATGGTAGTAGCTAGAACTTAACAGTAGGGCAAGGCTTTGGCTTCATGCCCCTACTGTGACCTTTCCAGGTTGGCCACCGTGGGAAAGCGATTTTTAGGGGTCCTTCCCCATCTTTGCCTTACACTGCTAAGACAAATCCCTGTCCACTTCCCTCCTTCAGAGGCAAGATTTTGCCTCAATTTTCATTCCCCTTTACTGACTGAGCCACCCTAGTAATAAATTTTCTTCTTTGCTGAAGGTCTCCAGGTGTCCCACCCTGTCTCAGTATGATATTTTAGCTGTTGGCTCAGCCCAGCAAACTGAGGCAAGGATCAGGAGCCCCCTTAAACGACTTAAATGGCACTCAATGCATTTCAAAATTCAAAAATAACAAAATATTTTATTTAACATAGAGGGGAAGGTGAAATCAGGGGTAAAATTTCTGAGGTAAGTTGAATAAATAACTCTTAGGAAAAACAGTATATGTACAGACTTTAGTTCATATGCTTTCCAGCAGGGTTTTTTTTCTGGGGGAGTTCCGGAACCTCTTCGACAAAATTCTTTTTAAAATGTTTAAAAGTTCACAAGTTTTCAGTATACAGATTGAAAACTTCATTTCCCTCTTGAGTGCTCCATCACCTCTTTTTCAAAAAAAAGCACCCTGCTTTCCAGGGTATTGAGAGTTTCATATGCTTTTTCCAGTGACTTAGGAACTTTAAAGTGAGAGGCTTTTTCTCCAGTGTTTCCCAAACACTCTAGTACACTTTCTTTGAGTATACACTAATTCTTTCCCAAAGGCTAGTACATCCTCTGTCTAAACCCCTTCTTTAATCACACCAGTACTCTTCTTGAGATTTATCTGACTCTAAGATTACACAAGGCTGTTTCTAATTACACCAGACCAGGGATATCTCCACTCTTCAGAGCTATCTCCCTGTTCCAACTGGGTAGGGAAAACTCTTCTCTCTCTAGAAGAACTAGCCCCTTTCCTGGCCTGAATGGGAGTCTTCTCCTAGCTACTCACTCATCCTTGCCAGATTTCCCCCAGTTCTCCATCTGTGTTAAACTGCTCTCAGTAGGGCTGAATTCAGAAACTGTCAGTACACGACTCTTCTCAGCTAGAGCTGAAATCAGACTGAATCTCTCCTGAGCATTCAGCCTCTCTCTGCTCAGCTGATGCTAACCAATCAGATTCCTTGGAGCAGCCTGTCAATGAAGGCTCTCTGGCTCTGAGAAGAATTAACCCTTCACAGTCCTTTATCTGTTTTTACAGCACTTGTAAGCTTTTAAAAGTGTAGTCCATCACAACAAGCTGTACCTGTTTATATCTGACCTCCAGGCAACTATTAATAGCATAATGACATTAAGTAATGACATAATGGCATATTAATGGCATAATGGCACTTTTTTCCAGAGGGAAAAACAATGGAACTTTGACCACAGGTAGCAGTAGAATGCTGAAAGAATAAACCAGCATTGTGTTCACCCCACCCCATTCCAAATTTATTTTTCTCCTTTTTTTGCCTCTCCCATTTTTAAATGACATAACTGTGAAGTTTCTTAAGCATTGCCTGAATGTGTGTCAGGGATGATACCGTCTCCTGCAGGATCCCCTTTCCACTTAAAACAAAACAAAAACAAAACAAAAAAACTACTAAAATGAGTTCCTGAAATTTGGGTGAGGTAAACTTTTCCTGAGGGGAGAAAAGTTTGTTGACAAACATCTTCATCCCATTTCAGTTCAGTCTATCTCATTGCTATTAGATTGTGTTGAGGCCATATAATTTCTGGTTTCCATTCAGACAGTGCCAATATGGCTGCCATGCAGCCAGCAGCTGTGTCGAAAGCTTCTTCACAGCTGCAACTTAGACATTTTTCTTGAAAACTTCCTCCATCCTAGTAACAGTGGCATTATCATGTAGCCCATCACACAAAGGAATAATTGTCATGTCCTGCACCTGAGCTTTCAGAGACCAACCCAAGTCCCGACAAATAAATTTCCCCTCCAGACAACCTCCTAGATTCATTTCCCCCAGATACTTCTCTAAAATATTTTTCTTCATTTATTCCCCCAGTTAACTGTTCCCTACTTGTCTCTTAATAAATAGAAGGTTCCGGCTTCCGGTCTGGGATTCATGGCGTCCTAAGGTGTTCTGGCTTGCTCGTTAGAGCTCCCAGAGCAAACGGAGGGTCTTGACGACAGGGTGGGCTTCAAATAGCCCACCGCAGATCCCCCCAGGCAGGGGGGTGACTGGCAGAGAGCCTGGCCCGAGAGAGGAGTTGAGATCAGCTGATAGTGGGGCTTTAAAGAGCGCCGCGACCAGCCTTGATCCCCTCCCCCAGAGAAGGCACTTCGGAAAATCTCTACAAGACCCCACCGAGTTGGATTCTCAACATAAGAACGCATGACCCAGACCTCCAAGACATTCTATGGAAACTGATATCAAGGAAACACTGCTATAACAAGACACGGACTTTGAAGGTAACTTTTTAAAATTGCTCACCGGAGACGCGTTTCGGCCGAAAATAAACAACATCCGATGAAGCGCATGATCGTGCTGTATCTGTTGTACTAACATTGGAGCGGAAAAAGTGCAGTTAAACAGCTAAAAAAGGCCAAAAAGCTGAATTGTTGATCATTCCTGCGGTTAGATTATTGACTTTAAAATAGAAACTAACAGTAACTCCGCGAGAACTGCAGTGGAAAAGTACTGTAGCTGCTGCAGCAGAAATCGGCAAAACAGGAAGTGACTTCAGAACAGACAAGTAATCATCCTAGAGAAGACCAAGGAGGCCGGAAGAAGGGAAGAAATCAGGAACAAGGGGGACCATTAAGAGTGCCGGACAGGAAGTGAGTACCCGGAAGAACCATTTACCATAGAGAAATTGCGCCCGCCATTTTGGGAAGGTCAGAAAAATTTTCTTTGATTTTAAACGAAAGGCTTAATATAAAAAAGTGAAATTAGTGCGATTTAGGTGGGCACAAGAAGGACTTTGATTTAGAGTGAGTTGGAGGGAAAATTCTGAACAACGGCTTACGACCTGCGGCAACGACAGAGGGCAAATACCTGGTCCTCCCCGAAAATGGCTGGGAAAGAGGAAAAAAAGCTACAGGGCATGATGGAAGCTATGGAGAAACGAGTGATGGACGCGATTTTGAAGCTGGAAAAGACTGTAATAACCGAAGTAACAGAGTTGAAAAAAGAAATGTCTGGAATTACAAAAGAGATACAGACGCTGACCAAAAGAGCAGATGAGATGGATGTAAGGGTGAAGGGAGTAGCATCTAATATAGCTGAGGTCACTTTAGAAACAGATAAAGTGAATGTGATGGTCCAATATAATGCAATGATTAACCACATGAGATTCAGGGGGATCCCTGAAGACAAGAATGAGGACATCCATTCAGTCATGGTAGATGCTGTTGCAGACTTTTTGAAAATGGAAGAGGAGAGAGTGGCGGCACAGATTGATGTGGTATACAGAGTCAATTCTGCGATTGCGCAAAGGAAAAAATTACCTAGAGATGTAATTGTCCAGTTTATATCTAAGAAGCTGAAGGAGGATTTGTTCAAGCAACAATTTCAGGATGACTTCATAATTGACAACAAGAAAATCATGGTCCTAAAGGAACTACCCAGAGCGATGCTTCAGGACAGACGACTTTTTAAAGACCTGATTGACAAGCTGAAAACAGAGGGCATAAGATATAGATGGGAAATTCCTAAAGGTGTCAGTTTTTCGTTCAAGCAGAAGAGAGTCACCATCAAGTCAGTTGACCAAATGACCAGATTCATCAATGATAATTTTAAAGACTCTGATAAATAATTACAGAATCAACATGGAGAGTCAAATAATTTCATGGAATGTTAATGGACTGAATTCACCCCAAAAAAGGAAAAATATCAGACTCTGGTTGGAAAAACAGAAATGTGATATTGTTTGTTTGCAAGAAACACATATTAAAAAATCAGATGCCAAATTTTTGATTCAAAAAAGATTAGGAGAGGAATTTTATTCACTCTCCTCTCAAAAGAAAAAAGGAGTTGTTACATATATTAAAAAAGAGCTGGAACCAAAAGAAATTTTTAAAGACGATGAAGGGAAATTTTTGGCGGTAGAAGTTGTGCTGCAGAACAAAAAGACATTAATTGTTAATCTCTATGCTCCCAATGGGGCAAAAGAAAACTTTTTCAGGATCTGTGGGAACAACTACGACAGTTGACCTATGAGCAAACGATTTTAATGGGCGATTTTAATGGTACTGTTGACAATGTTGTTGATAGAAAATCAAAAAAAGGAATTGAGGCCATGGGCAAACTTCCTAAAGTCTTTTTCCAATTGACTAAACATGAACACTTGGCAGACGTTTGGAGAATCAAACATCCCAGAGATAGAGAGTACTCTTTTTATTCATCAAGACACGAATCTTTTTCCAGGATAGATATGATGTGGATGACAGAGAATTTAATCTTGCAAACACGCAAAATTGAGATATTGCCTAGGATTCTTTCTGACCACAGTCCGATAAAATGGTCAACGTATGTTAAGAGGAAAAAATTTCGATGGCGACTTAACGAAGATTTGCTGGACAAGCAAAATATCGTGGATAAAATAAGGTCAGAAACCCAAACATACTTTCAATTGAACTTAAATAAAAGTGTACAGACGCAAACGGTATGGGAAGCCTACAAGGCTGTGATGAGAGGACATCTGATTGCAATTAATAATAATGAAAAGAAACAACAAATGAAGATAGACAAATATTCGGAAAAAAGAAACAGAACTTAAGAAAAGGCCTGGTAAAAAGAAGATTTTGAGAGAATTGAGGATTCTAAGGGAGCAATATGAGGCAAGGTTGAACAAAGAAGTATTTTGGAACTTGAAAAAATTGCAACAGAAATCCTTTGAAGGTGCAAATAAACCTGGCAAATATTTAGCATGGCAATTAAAGAAAAGAAGAGAGAATAAAACAATCACCTGTTTGAAAGATGGAAATAAAGAGATTTTAGACCCAGGAGGAATTAAAAGGGAATTTTTAAAATATTACGCGACTCTCTTTCAATCGAAGCAAGCGGATCCTCAAAAAATGTTGGATTACTTATCCAAAGCTAACTTGATACAACCAAACCCCGAAATGAAAACATTTTTAAATGCTGCAATAACTAAAGACGAAATCAGTAAAGCAATAGCTGAGGCAAAAATCTCTAAAGTCCCAGGCCCGGATGGCTTTTCAGCTAAATTTTATAAAAAATTTCATGAAGATTTGATCCCGGTGTTGGAGATTCTTCTAAATGAAATGAGAAAGACAGGAAAGATCCCAGACTCCTGGAATGAAGCTGCAATCACCTTAATCCCTAAAGAAATGCAAGATTTAACAAATGTTAAAAACTACCGGCCCATTTCATTATTGCAAAAATATTGGCAGAGCGCCTTAAAAAGTTTTTGAAAGATACTATTGTTGAAGATCAAGCTGGTTTTTTACCAAATAGACAAATTAAAGACAACATGAGGGTTGTTTTGGACGCAATTGAGTATTATGATAAACACCCTGAAAAAGAAGTTGCTTTTTTATTTTTGGATGCAGAGAAGGCCTTTGATAATTTGAATTGGGAATTTATGTTTAAAGTGCTTGAGAAATCTTTGATGGGCGTAGAATTTACAAGAATGATTCAATCGATATATAAAGAACAAAAAGCTTCGGTGATTGTCAATGCAGAATCAACAGATATGTTCCGGGTAAGAAAAGGTACTACTAGACAAGGTTGTCCCCTGTCACCATTGTTATTTATCTGGATTTTGGAGATTTTGCTACAAGCGGTCAGAGATGATGATAATATAAAAGGTTTGAATATTGAAGGTTTTTCATTTAAATTAAGAGCATTTGCGGATGATATTATGTTTATTGTTGAAGATCCTGTTAATAATATGCCTAAGGTATTTGAAAAAGTAAGAGAGTTTGGTGATCTTGCAGGGTTTTATGTCAACAAAAATAAATCTAAGATACTGTGTAAAAATATGATTGGTACAAAGCAACAAATGTTACAAAATGTGACAGAATGTGAAGTGGTTAAAAGGGTTAAGTACTTGGGAGTTGAAATTACAATGAAAAATATAGATTTGTTTAAGAATAATTATGAAAAACTGTGGGGTTCGATAAAGAGTGATTTAGAAAAATGGGAAAAACTAAGGTTATCTCTTCTTGGAAAAATTGCCGTTATTAAAATGAATGTACTGCCCAGGTTAATGTTTCTGTTTCAGACAATACCAATTGTGAAAGATGGAAAAGTGTTGGTAAAATGGCAAAGAGAAATCTTTAAGTTTATCTGGGCAGGGAAGAAGCCAAGAATTAAAATGAAGATAATGTATGATATTAAAGACAGAGGTGGCTTCCAAGTCCCGAATTTGCGTTTGTATCATGAAGCAGTATGTATGTCTTGGTTATCTGAATGGGTAAATTTGGAAAATAGAAAACTTTTAGCTCTTGAGGGGCACGATTGCAGATTTGGCTGGCATGCCTATCTTTGGTATGGGAAAAACAAACCTGACTCTATGTTTAAGCATCATTATGTAAGGAGGACACTGTTTGATGCATGGATCAGGTATAAGGATACAATTTCGGATGAAAGGCCTCTGTGGATTGTTCCAGCTGCAGTTATACATTTGTTTTCAGAATATAAAGGTAATGACTGGTTGAAGTATCAGGAATTGTTGCAAAAAGAAGAGAAAAAATATGTTTTAAAACCAAATAACGAATTAGAATTTGAGTATGGTTGGCTACAATATTGTCAAATAAGGGACATCTATAAGAAAGACTGTAAAGAGTTTGGTTTTAGAGCTATGAATGATGATATTGAAAATATATGGTTGAAAAAAGAATGGAAAATGATATCAAAAATGTATAAAACTTTGTTGACTGTATATACTTTGGATGAAACTGTTAAAGAACAAATGATAAAGTGGGCCATAAATATGAACAAAGAAATTTCTATGGAATCGTGGGAATTTTTGTGGAAAAGATCTTTTAAAATGTCTACCTGTATCAATGTAAAAGAAAATTGTTATAAGATGATGTATAGATGGTACATGACACCAAAAAAGATTGCCAATATTAGTATGGATAAGAACTTGAGTAATAAATGCTGGAAATGTAAAAAAGTAGAGGGTTCTTTTTACCATATGTGGTGGTCATGTGATAAAGTGAAAGCATACTGGTCTAATATACATTGTGTGATGCAGAAAATACTGAAAATCCCAATTGAGAGAAAGCCAGAACTTCTTCTCCTCGGTTTGACAATGGAAAAAATTCCACAAGAAAAAAGGACATTGTTATGGTACATGATTACGTCGGCGAGAATGGCCTTTGCTCAGCATTGGAAAATGGAGAAGGTGCCAGATGTACATGACTGGTTGAGAAAACTGTTATTTTTAGCGGAAATGGACAAAATGACAAAGAAATTAAATGGACAAATGGCAGAACAATACCTAAAAGACTGGGAAGGATTGAAATTGTATCTAGAAACTGAATATAGAATGAAGGGGAAAATATATAACTTGGATACGTATGGATATTGAACGAGAAATGAAATGAATTTTGAACTGTATGTACTGTTATATACAATATGCTGAAATTGTAGAGGTTATATATAATTCAAATGTGTTACCTGGTTTGTCGATGTACTTAAGTCTAAGCTTGATTGCCTTATAATTTTTCTGTTTGTTATTAGCAGTGTTGGAAGCCTATTAGGGGGGTGGGGGGATTGGGACGGGGATCTTCTTTTCTGAAATTGTATTGGTAACGTGATTGGAAATGTTGAATGTATCCCAATAAAAATTTTGTTTCAAAAAAAAATAAATAAATAGAAGGTTCCCATGTCCACACAGCCAAAGTGTATCTTCTTTATTCCATATGGCTTTTCTAAATCCAGAATTAGTTGCTGAGGAGCAGAGTTCTCCCTTCTTTTCCCACATGGGCAGCTCAACTTTAATGTCTCTATTTTCCAAGCTCATCTTCTGCTGGGTAGCTGTTGCCAAATTAGAAGCCATCTTGTGATTCTCTAATAGACAGTTTGCCTCCACTGTTGTTTCTCCCTGCCATATTCCAATGCAGGCATCAGCATGGCTTGCAGAAAACAAGTCTACAAAGACAGGTCCAGCAAGGCTCTTCTTATGTCTGTGTTCAGGCAAGGACCTCTGATTTTCTTTGCATTCCTGTGCCAAACCACAATCCCTTAATTGTACCAGATGTACACATGTGCATTACTCTTTAAGTGTTTTTCTAATGATTCTGAACATTTCTAATGAAACTAGCACAATGTTCTCAAAGTATGCTTATTTATTTCAAAAAGCTTTATGCTATTCTTTCCTCAGGTACCTCAAGATGGTGTACACAGTTCTATGCGCCTTTATTTTAACCTCACAACAACATTGTGAGTAGGTAGAGAGAGAGAGAAAATGACTGGTCCACAGTGTCACAACCACTGGGCATTTGAACCTGGCTCTCCCAAATGTAGTCTGACACAGCAACCAGTACACTACGCCGGCTAACTAAATAGGGATGTCGCCCTCCAAGTGGAAGCTGCAGATTCCCCCAGAATTATAGCTCATCTCTGGATTACAGAGTTCAGTTTCCCTGTAGAAAATGAATTCTTTGGAGAGTAGAGTCAAGGGCATTTTGCCTCCCAGAGGTCCTTGTCCTCTCCAGGCTCCCAAATCTCCAGGGTTTTTCCCAAGCTGGAGCTGGCAACCCTACCACCCCCACCTACTGCCAGTGACCAGGGAGGACCTGGCAAGCCTGTAACTAAACCTACAGCTATTATTTTGATT
This sequence comes from Gekko gecko, assembly GCA_029375565.1. Taxonomy (NCBI): domain Eukaryota; kingdom Metazoa; phylum Chordata; class Lepidosauria; order Squamata; family Gekkonidae; genus Gekko; species Gekko gecko. Next base: position 72,502,810 of record JAPDNY010000006.1, on the reverse strand, counting down.
TATGTTGCTGATGGGCTTGTGGTGTGCTATGACTGCCGTGTTTCAGTAAAATTTCTCCCCTCTCTGTTTCCCAGGAAATAGAATAGGAAGCAGGGATTTAGAGATTTTGGCTTTCTTACTTGCTTCTGCTATTTCAATGGCAAAAGGAAACTAGACAGAGGAATCAATCCACACTACAGGTTGGGATATCAGATACATCTAACAAGAATATAGCCTTCATATTAATACTTCAGCATGCATCCTCCTAATAAGCTGACATTCTTCCACTCTTGCATTTTTAATGACTGTCATTGTACACATGGAAGAACAAATAGCAATATTTGGATTGTTAATTGCAGCAGAAGATTAGAAAGTGAAGCAGAACAGAGGGAGGGGAGAAAACAGCCAGTCATCCTCCATTGCTCCTGGATCTAGCTCTAACTGCATATCCCCTCCCTTCAGCATACAAGTGCCACTGATGGGACCATCAGAAGGAAGGCAGGAAACAGCCAGGTGTCCTTCGCCTGCACCTAGAAGTGGCCAGTCACCCTCAACCACATCTGAATCCAGCTGAGTTTCCTTCCCTTACTCATGACAAGCTTTGGCTGAAAAGCAAGCTAAAAGCATAAATATGTACATAGGAACAGCACAGACCTGATATGTGCATCAGGGTTGCTTTAATATGTTACCTAAAAGGCAAGTGAGTGACTTTCCCCCTCATTTACTATAATGTGCATCGGGACAAAAAAATAAGCCACAAGTGCCATATAAATAAGGCAAGTGCTATACAAACCTCACTCTAGTTGTTTGTAACTACTGAAGAAAAACAACTGCAGGCTCCAGATGATAATATATCCCCTTCCCTGTATGCATTAAAAGATGCCTTTTAGCAATCTTTCTAGTTGCTTTTATATCTATGATGTTTTTTTCTTACTTACTGAATCCAATGAGCCAGCTCATTTGTGGAATACAAGGCAAGAGTTACAGTCTAAGAGCTATGGGTCAAGAGCCCTTTACTCCTGCCCTTCAGCTCACACCCAGTCCTTATAACTGGAGCCAGGAAGAACACACCAAAGCTCAGTTCAACTGTTAACAGCTAGCAGCAATGTTCCTCCCAATCAACCCTCCTCTGTCTTGTTTTTATGGCTTGTTTTCTTATTAGCCATTCTTATGTTGTTGTTTTTATGATTTGATTGTGTTGTTTTGCCAACTCAAGCAGGTCCCTGGAGAGGCATCATAAATTTTCTTAAATAAATAGATGAGTCTGATTATTCGGCATTGCCTCTGTATCCATAAAATCTGGATAAGATTACAAATGCAGCTGTGCTTCTGTACCCATACCCACTGCAGGAGCAAAGAATGTTTACATGGCTATGGTCACACTGGAAGCTTGGTGTGATCTGGGTATGCCTCTAATTGCGCTGGTTTAAAGTGTTGTGGGGCGGACCAACCAGACAGCACATCCTGGGGTGGTTTTCCCACACACTCATCTGGTGGTCAGGCATTCACATTACTGCAGTGCCTCACCACGGAGCACACTGCCTGGTCATTTTTTATAATGAAGGCAGGTGCATGCACATATGCACTCATGTGCATATGCAGATATAGGCAGCAACTCCAGAAAAAGTGGTGGAAATGAATCTATAGGTTCAGATTTCCCTTCCGGGTCCTTTTGTGGCAAGAGAGTTTAGACGTCTGGGAAAGCAGAGTGGAAGAGCTAGCATCTGTAAACACTAGACTTTCCCCAGTGCCTGATTACTCCACTTCCAAAGCAGGGCAACACGGGGTGCTGACAACTGGGGCACGGAAGGCGGATGTTGTTGTCTGATCGTGCTCTTTAAATCTGCAAAGGTAAAGCTACTATATCAGGACAAACTGCTCATGTGACCACAGCCAATCTGTAGTTTCCTCTTGTTAGACTGGGGCATTTGACTCTGTACCTGTCTCCCTGGGTTCATTTTTCCATCAAATATGTTTTTACAACAGGGGGTGAAACCTAGAAAGAAATCCAGCCTTCTCATGAAAGAAAAGGTCAGCTTGCAAAGTGTAGAAGTCTCTCCTCAGAGAATCCAAGTCTCAGGGTAAAAACAAAACAGTACTTCAAGAGCTACTTCACCAACTCTTTGGCAAAGGTCTTCTTGTGTCTTTGATAAGAAGACAGGGTGTTACTGTCTTCAAAAGAAAGCAAGCTAGTAGTTAAGTGTGTGGAACAAGCTGTGTACACATGCAAGGTATGTTTGTTTCTGCAGTAATGAATGGAGTCCCTATGAAGAGAGGAGTGTTATTTTAACACCTATTTTCTCTGTGGCTCTCTGGCCAAGCTCACATGAGATGGTGTCTTTCTGTGAAGAAGCAAGTCCATCTGTGTTTTCTTATCTGCAGGTGTCGGGTGTTTTTTTAAATTAAAAGCACCAACCTATATGTTGATATTTGGTAAAGGAATGTGAATTATAGCAAAGACAAATCATGAACAGAAATGAGAGACAACATGAGCACCTGATATGGTTTAATTAATTCTGCTGTTTAGCATTATAGCAAAAATCATGAAAAGTCAGTGTTTTGTGAATTCAAAGTCTTGGCAGAGAGGGTGAGGTATAAATCAAATGAATATTTTTTTTAAAAAAGGTAAGCAAAAGTACGTCTATCTTCATAAACAGATATCCAAATGCTAATAGTTATCAAAAATGGCACTAATAATGGTTTTAATGTGTATTTCTAACAGTGATCAAGGCAGGGAAACTTCAGTGATTACAAAGAGTTTGTCTTAAACCACTGTTTCCAAAATGTGAATGTTATCTTCATGCAGTTATAACTATAATGCAAAGCTGTGAAATCTTTGAGCAGCTTCATACAATACCTCAAGCGCGTAGACTTTTCTTGTAATGTAGTACGGAATCAATGAAGTACCAGGCTCGCCTGTTTGTGCATAGCCTGTGCATTTAAGTGCCTACATTAGGTCCTGTATGGATGATCCATCCACCCCCCATTTCAGAGTAAAAAGATTGTGCAAATAAGCTATGTGTATTTACCTCCTCAGTCTCATTTAAAATTGTACCTTCTGCAGAAGTGGAGCACAAACCTAAGTCTCTGTCCTATCTTCTGCTACATGTATAATCTATGTGCTCGAGCCATATATAAACCACAATATATATAAAAGGATTCTGTCAAATATTTCTCCAGATTCTATCAATAAATTCAACAAAACCCCTATGTCCAGTTTCTTGCATCTAGCATGAAAAGACCCTTCCACAAGCCCCTCACAGCATGGGAAAATGCTACAGGTCTGTTTAGCACTGCTATAATTTTGCTTATTTACCTATTGGTAGGCACCCTGGAAAATATCACCAGATCTTTGCACCATTTCCATGATACCCATCTATGGCACACATGAAGGTGATTTGTAAAATGGCAGTTTCAGTATACCAGCTGGGGAACTATTTTATCAATACTTGTACATTTGTACATTTGTATTGTTGTTGTTTTTTTAAATCAGACTTCTAATTGTTCAGGGAGAAATCAGATAGACATGCCAAAATGCATAGCAGTGTCCACTTTATTTTCTGTAACCCAAAGGGAAACCAGAGTGCATTCTGGGATATCAACTGAGAATTCATCCGTGAGTAGAAACATTCTTTGCAGCAAATCACCTGAAACATACCTTGAATAAATGGAAGGTGGCTCTTAAAGATCATGAGGTGCTTTGCCACTCCTGCCAGTAAGTGTGATGTATGAGTACACCCTTAACCTTAAATTATCATTTTATATAGGATCATGTTTAGATTTGGGGAATTGAATTTCAGAGTTGAACACATGCAGAATTAATATTACCAGCCAGTAAATCCTCTGTACCGTTTCACCATGCTGGTTATGAATTGTCAGTGGGCAAAGAACTCACTTTTTCACTTCATAACATAAGAGAAGCCAATGTTGAATCAGGCTAATGGCCCATCTAGTCCAACACTCTGTCACACAGCGGCCAAAATATACCAGGTGCCATCTGGAGGTCCAGCAGTGGGGCCAGGGCACCAGAAGCCCTACCACTGCTGCCCCCTCCAGCACCAAGAATAGAGTGCATCACCTGCCCCAGACTGAGAGTTCCCATCCATACCCTGTGGCTAATAGCCACTGGTGGACTTCTGCTCCATATGTTTATCTAATTTCCTCTTGAAACTGTCCATGCTTGCAGCTGCCACCACCTCCTGTGGCAGTGAATTCCATATGTTAATCACTCTTTGGGTGAAGAAGTATTTCCTTTTATCTGTTTTAACCCGACTGCTCAGCAATTTCATAGAGTGCCCACGAGTTCTTGTATTGTGAGAAAGGGAGAAAAGTACTTCTTTCTCAACCTGCTCAATCCCATTCATAATCTTATAAACCTCGATCATGTCACCCCTCAGCCGTCGTTTCTCCAAGCTAAAGAGCCCCAAGCATTTTAACCTTTCTTCATAGGGAAGGTGTTCCAACCCTTTTATCATTCTAGTTGCCCTTCTCTGCACTTTTTCCAATGCTATAATATCCTTTTTGAGATGTGGTGACCAGAACTGTACACAGTATTCCAAATGAGGTCGCACCAATGATTTATACAGGGGCATGATGATACTGGCTGATTTGTTATCAATTCCCTTCCTAATAATCCCCAGCATAGCGTTGGCCTTCTTTATTGCAGCTACACATTGTGTAGACATTTTCAGTGAGTTATCCACTACGACTCCAAGATCTCTCTCTTGGTCAGTCTCTGCCAGATCAGACCCCATCAATGTGTATTTATATTTAGGATTTTTGGCTCCAATGTGCATCACTTTGCACTTGGCCACATTGAACCCCATTTGCCACGTTGACGCCCACTCACCCATCCTCAACAGATCCCTTTGGAGTGCCTCACAATCCTCCCTGGTTTTCACCACCCTGAACAACTTTGTGTCATCTGCAAATTTAGCCACATCACTGCTTACTCCCAATTCCAAATCGTTAATAAACAAGTTAAAAAGCATCGGACCGAGTACTGATCCCTGTGGTACCCCACTGCTTACCACCCTCCACTGAGAAAGTTTCCCATTTATACTCACTCTATGTTTCCTATTTATAAGCCAGTTTTTGATCCACAAGAGGACTTGTCCTTTTATCCCATGACTATTGAGCTTACTTAGGAGCCTTTGATGAGGAACTGTATCAAAAGCTTTCCGGAAGTCAAGGTAAATAATATCTATTGGGTCCCCCTTGTCCACATGTTTGTTCACTCCCTCAAAAAACACTAACAGGTTAGTGAGACAAGATCTTCCTTTACAGAACCCATGCTGAGTCTGCCTCAATAGTTTTTGTTCATCAATGTGCCTACTAATTCTTTCCTTAATAACAGTTTCCACCAATTTACCCGGTATCGATGTCAGACTGACTGGCCTGTAATTTCCTGGATCTCCCCTGGAGCCCTTTTTAAAGATGGGAGTGACATTAGCTACCTTCCAGTCCTCAGGAATGGAGGCAGATTTTAAAGAAAGATTACATATTTTTGTCAGGAGATCCACAAGTTCACATTTGAGTTCTTTCAGAACTCTCGGATGAATGCCATCCGGGCCTGGTGATTTATTAGTTTTTAAATTGTCCATCAGTCGGAGGACTTCCTCTCTTGTTACCGCAATCTGATTCAGGTCTTTCAAACCCCCTCCCAAAATCGGTGCTTCTGGAGTGGGCAAACACTTCTCCTCTTCCACAGTGAAGACAGAGGCAAAAAATGCATTCAGCTTCTCAGCCATTTCCCTATCATCCTTCACTACTCCTTTTACCCCTTGGTCATCCAAGGGCCCCACTGCCTCCCTGGCTGGCTTCCTACTTCTAATGTATTTGAAGAAAGTTTTATTGTTGGTCTTTATGTTTTTTGCGATATGCTCCTCATATTCCCTTTTTGCTTGCCTGATCACAGACTTGCATTTTATTTGCCATAGTCTGTGTTCCCTTTTATCAACCTCACTAAGACTAGCTTTCCACCGCTTAAAGGAATCCTTCTTACCTTTTACAGCTTCCATTACTTTATTTGTTAACCATGCAGGCTTTTTTCTATACCTATTTGTACCTTTCCTAACCTGCGGTATATATTTTTTCTGAGCTTCTAGGATTGTCTTTTTAAATAGTCTCCAAGCTTCCCCAATGGTTTTGACCTTCTCCACTCTTCCTTTCAATTTCTTCCTCACATGTCCCCTCATACCAGAGAAGTTACCCCTTTTAAAGTTAAAAGTGGTTGCGTCAGTCTTTTTGGGCAACTCCCTATCTGTACAAATGTTAAACTCAATGACATTATGGTCACTGTTCCCAAGTGGTGCAATCACTTTTACATCTCTCACCAGGTCTTGGGTGTTACTTAGGACCAAATCCAGGATCGCCTCTCCCCTGGTAGGATCTGTGACCATCTGTTCCACAGCACAGTCATTGAGAGTGTCTAAGAACGCAATCTCTTTTTCCCGACTAGAACTCATATTGACCCAATCAATGTGTGGGTAGTTAAAGTCGCCTATTACAACACAGTTATTTCGTCTAGCCGCTATCTTTAATTCATTCATCATTTTATAATCCTCCTCTATCTTTTGATCTGGTGGGCGATAACAAACTCCCACTGTTAAGCCTCCTTTTGGACCCACTATTTCAACCCATAGCATTTCCAGAAGCGAATCCAATTCTCTTACCCTCTCAATCTTACTGGATGGTACACCCTCTCTGACATACAGAGCCACCCCACCTCCAACCCTTTCCCCCTATCCCTCCGATATAATTTATAACCAGGAATCACCGTATCCCACTGATTTTCCTCATCCCACCAAGTTTCTGAAATACCCACAATGTCTATTTCCCCCCCAACACCAAGCATTCCAACTCCCCGATTTTACCTCGGAGACTTCTAGCATTTGTGTATAAACACTTATAGTTTCCCATGTTTGTTAAGCCCACAGCCTTCCTCTTGCTGCCTCGAGACCTTGCCAGGCAGTTCCTATCATTAGCCACAGTCTCAGTGGACAATTGTAATCCATTTCCTTGTACAAAAGTAATAGCTACCCCTTCATCTCTTTGAGATGAGCCATCCCGAACCAGAGACTTTTCATCTCCTGTCGGCTTTCCCCCATTATTCAGTTTAAAAACTGCTCTGCCACCTTTTTGATTTTGAGCGCCAGCAGCCTGGTTCCTTCTCGGGACAAGTGGAGACCGTCCCTTTTGTACAGCTCCCTCTTGTCCCAAAAAGCATCCCAGTGCCTAACAAACTTGAACCCTTCCCCCTACACCACCGTCTCATCCACGCATTGAGACTCCTGATCTGTGCCTGTCTCTCCGGCCCTGCGCGTGGAACAGGTAGCACTTCCGAGAAGGCTACCTTGGAGGTCCTGGCCTTGAGTTTCCTGCCCAGCAGCCTAAATTTCTCCTCCAGGACCTCACGACTGCATTTCCCCACATCGTTGGTGCCGACGTGCACCACGACCACTGGCTCCTCCCCAGCACTATCTACCAGCCTATCTAAAACACGCGTAATGTCCGCTACCTTCGCACCAGGCAGGCAAGTCACCATACGGTCAGTATGCGGGTTCGCCACCCAGCTGTCTACCTGCCTAAGGATCGAATCACCAACTACCAAGAGCCCCCTCCCACCCTTCCCAGGGACGGTTCCTTGGTACGAAAGGATACCCGTTCACCAGCTGAAGAAGAGGTCCCTTCTGAGGGCACATTCCCCTTATCCTCAGCATGGTGCCCCTTTTCCCCTTGACCCTCATGCTCCCTGGCAGCAGCCGGGCTGCCAGATCCAGAGTGGGACATATCTAACAAGTCCCCGAGAGTCTTCCCCGTGCACCTAACTGACTGTCCCTGCTTCTCCAGGTCAGCCACCTTGGCCTCAAGGGAGCAAACTCGCTCCCTGAGAACCAGGAGCTCCTTGCACCGAGCACACACCCAAGACTTCTGACCAGTGGGCAGATAGTCATACATGTGACACTCCATGCAAAACACTGGATAGCCCCCAACCCCCTGCTGGCATTCTGGCTTCATAATTGTTTTTAAACAAATACTTTTCTATAACCCCCTTTTAAAACACTTTGTATTTATATGGCTCCTGTTGTAAGAGTCTACTTACCTTACCTTACCAAGGAGCCAAGGTCCTGGCTTTCTGGCTCTTCCTGGGCTTCTTACAGAGCCCCTAGGCCAAGAGCCACAGGCAAAGAGCCTCGCCCTTTTGCTCTCGCCCTTCGGCTCGTGCCAGAGGCTCGTGCCTCTTGCAAACTTCCTGCCTTAAATGGAATTGTCTCCCAGGAGAGGGCGTGGCCAGCAGCTACTCAAAATCACCCAAGGCACTTAATGACTGTCAAACAAAGCCCCTTTCACACCCCAACTCCAGCAGCCAGGAGTCTGCTATTCCATTTCACCCAAGCACTTAATTACAGGCAACAATGACCCTTTCACACCCTAACTCCAGCAGTCAGGAGTCTGTTACAACTCACCCACACACTCCCAAATACAGTCACTGACACAGTACCTTCTCAGCTAAAGCACCTCAGCTGAAAGTAAATAAATAAAAATACCACTCACCCCTCTGGCAGCTCAAACACCTAGCTCCTTCTCAGAGCTCAGCTGGGTCAGCTCTCTTCCAAAATGCTATCCCAAAATCTTTCAAGGTGTTTCAGTTTTGAACCGAACACAAGACTGCCTAACCATGTTCAGCCTTTGGCCTCTATCTTGCATGAGAATTCTGCTGCCATTCCAGCCCTTTCCAGGTACACTGAGGACCCAACTAGATGCGACAGCATCCTCATGCCTGACACAGGAATGCCACAGCCATTTTAAAGCCTATAATGGGTGCGTTTAGACAGCATGCTGGAGCGGTTTAAACTGATCCGGCACGATGCGTTTTTTTAAACTGGAGAATCGCGATCACACTCACCTCCTCCTTCCGAGCTCCCCGCCGTCCTCCTGCAGGTGGGGGGGTTTCCCCTCTCCTTTGAGCATGCGCACAGGCAGCCCTCTCCCGAACAGGAAGTTTGGCGGGTGCGCAGAAGAGCGATCTCAACAGGTCCCTTTAAAGTTTAAATGAAGACTCCTTTTTAAAATGGCCTCCCTGAGATCCCGGACTCCTCTAAATGCCTAAACTAGGCACCAGTGAAGCTTTTCTTTTTTTAACTTAAGTGCGGAGCTCCGCTCAAGCGCACACCGCTAACAAATGGCGGACTGAAGCCGGAAGCTGGAGGCAGCTTCCCAGAGGGGAGGGGGGGTTGAAGCACCCGGAAGTGGCTGGATGGAGCGATCAGACAGGGAAAAATGCGGCTTGAAACGGAGAATCATGGAAAACACCACTTGGGTAAGTGGTGTCAAAATACTCCGTTTCAAAGGGGGTTTGCTCCAAAAAGTGACGGCTGGGGACGGTGGGCAGATGTTGGGCGTGTGAACGCGCAGGTAAAAGCCGTTTCTGAGCCGTGCCGAAAACGGCTCAAACAGCGCGTCTGAACGCACCCACCAAGTAGTTTTTAAATGCTGCAAAGGCCCAATTGGGCCTGCAGTGTAGTGGGATGACACACTCATTCCTCCCTGTCCCCTGCCAACTTTTCAAGTGCTGAAAGGGCCAGGGAAGAGGGGGTTATAGAGCTGCTGGCGACACAATATGTTTTGGATGGATGGATGCTAGAACATTGCCAGAAATGATGTTATTACATCAGGCTGCTGCCAATCACCCTCCCCATCACTCCTGATTTTTTTCCTGCTGCTCAGTTGAGTGGCAGTTGGAAGGGCCAACTCGGTTGGAGGATCCCGTGCCCAAAGTGGGAAACTGCAACCTCTACCAATTCCTTCTACTGCTCCTTTCTAGCCAGTTTCAGCAATCACTTTGTCAGCAATTAAATATATTAGACTTAGGCCATTAAGGGCTTTGTATGTTTTTTAAAAATTGCTTTCAAGACTTCAGTATCTTCATTCAGACATTTTGGTTAGGCCTACTTTTCCCACCAGGAAAGGATTAGTGCCTTATTGTTACTGCACAGTTGCCACTGAATGAGGCCTTCCTATGGCTCTTCCCATCCTGTAGTAACGACTACATGGATTGGCACTATCCAGCTGCAAGACTCTGTGCTTCCATCCATCTTGTCTATACCACCTATAAAACATTCTTGTCCTATATGAGAGAAATCTGCTTGCTTTGCTTAAGAGCTTTTTGTAGAATAAAGGAACTAGCGGTAAGAACGAAAGCAGACATTCCAGGCATCAGCAATCTAAAAGGGTACTTTCTGAGAACAGGATAGCATTAGGTCAGCTAACAGCAAGTGACACACCAGACAACCAGGCCAAAAAACAGAAATCCAAAAAAAGGTTACATGCCTAGTAAGTCATAGCCACTAGAAAGGTGTGCTTAGCTTTTAGCAAATACATTATGTAGAAAAAGAAAAGCAATATGGAGAGTGAGAAATGCTTGGCTTAATCAAAAGAATGAATAAATATAAACTGGAAACGTGTGATTAACTTTCTTGGCTTATTTCTACATTTTTAGTAGCTGAGCGTATAAAAAGGAAGTTCCTTATTGAGAAAGCAGCCTTGCAAGGTCAGGCGGTGTTTTGAGTTACAACAAGCTAAGAGTGGACATCTCACGGTCTGGGACCTGTAACAGGAAGCTGATGACTGCAAATTTACCCCATGAGATGGATGAAAACTGCTTAAGAAGCGAAACTTGTATTGTGTTATGGAGAAATGTTAATATAGAAAGTTTGGACTCAGCAAACTTACAATCTTAAATAAATTTGGGAGGGTCTTCGTAATTGCTGAGATTACTGAAATAACTATGGAGTCTGTCTTGTCAGCATAGGCATTTGGTGTAGACTGTACACCCTGGCTGTCAGACCAATGACAGTTCAATGGGAGGGGAGTTGTTAATTTCCATATGGTGGGGTTAGGGTGTATAAAAGCTTGTGTTTTCAAAGTATTGGGTGTGCCTGCTTTGTTGCTGTGGACCCTCTTGCAAGAGTATATCAATAAAAAATCCTTCTGCTTCATCGAAATGGTCTGACTCTCCAGTATATTGGTAAGATAATTTATGTTTCTGACATATATAATGTCAGAAAAGACCACCCGCTCCTGCTTCATTATGATAACTTTTAAAACACTCATTGTTGATGTTGTAGCTTGTATCTGGGGTATGATGACTGCAACATCATATCCTAGAAGTCACACCAACAGTTGACAGGAAGTGCAATTTGTAAAATGAAAAATGTTTGACTGAATTACAAGTCGAATCTAGATCTGACTGGTGGAAGTTTACTACGCTGTCTGTTAGCTACCACTGATTCCATACTTCTGTGTATGGATGCATATGGATTATGGATGCAGTATAAGACATTGTAGGCTCAAGCATCAGGATTCCCTGAAATCAAATAAATTGCCAAGATACTTCTCAAGAACCCTAAGCACAGGAACAGGTCTTGCTGGGCTAGGTGTAGTGACTTTTTTTAGCTAAGGGAGAACCTAAAGAGAGAGGTATCATTTCCTGCGTATGTGTCCAAAGTGACATATATCATGTAGCATAATGAATGGATAGTGATTGTATGTTTGAATTTCCATCAAGGGTCCGATGACTCACTAAGCCCCTCAAGCCTTGTTCTCACAGTTTATTGCCTCATCACCATCAGAACTGCATGATGGAATTATAGCCTTTTAATTAGCACAAGCCCATTGATTATCTCCTAGATTAGTATACACAGAAAGAAAGAAGGAAACAGCTTACACAGAGAAATCTTGTTGACTTTCTAGGCCATGCAACAAGATGTTACTGGCAAGGAATATAAGGAGAGTTGTTATGCATGGCTAAGGGAGACAATGTCTTCAGATGGGAGAGGCTTTGCTGTAGCCTTTAGGAGTGACATGCTAAAATAATCCATATCCATCACTGCATTTAGAGGTGGAGGGGCATTTAAATCCCTGGCTTTGCAGAGAAAATATGATAAAGTATCTTCGGCACAGCTATGGCTAGAAGACAGAACTGGGAGGTCTACTGGTCTTATGCGCTCCAGTGATTTTGGTGGCACAATGCCAGGTGCCCAGTGAACAACAGCAGAAACTGGCACAAGGCGAAGAAAGCAATCAGAGCCCTTGGGGGACTGGTAATCTGCCATGATGGAGTTCATGAAGAGACAACTGACCTCTTCAGAGAGAATGATGTGCACCCACTTGAGATGGGCTGTAGTGTTTGTGTGTTCAAACCGAGCCTGTAGCAACAGTTCTCCCAGATTAAGCTCTTAACCACTACACCAAACTGTAGGGCAGGTAACTTGGCTACTGGAATGAGGTATAACAATACTTGACTAAGCCTTCTGTCCTGCTTCTGCAAATTCCTAGTAGGCCCGCACTCCTGCAGGCTGCTAGCAGGGAGATTGAAAAGAGAAGCACTGAGTCCCTCCTACTCTCTTGCTTGCTCTGAGGCCTACTGGGAATAGCCTCTTAAAGAGGCAGTACACAACACCTACAGTCTCGTAATTGACATTAACAACTCACAGACTGTCAGGACAATCCTAAACAGAGTTACACTCTTTTAAATCTACTAAAGCCAGTGAATTTAGCAGGCTATAACTCTGCTTGGTATTGCATTGGTATTTAACCCCAATTATTTTGTTGCAGTTAGAAGTTTTTTAAAAAATGTCTCCAATAGGTGTAATCATTTCTTTAAAAAGAAACAACAACAACAAAAACCGTTGGGATAATAAGCATTTTACATTCTGAAAATAAATTGATAAAACCTTGTAAATATGTGCATGATTAGTTTGATATATTATACACATAGTTACAAGAAATCAGTTAAGCATACACTTTATTGTTTAAAGATCATAAGATTTAAACACATTCTGTCTGAAATGAGACACAGCAACCAGAAAATAAAGCAACTGCATGAAATTGTTCTAGAATACAAGGAACTGTTGTCTGCAGTGATGCAATAATGCTGTTTGGCTACAGAATCAGATTTTCACAAAGGAGTTAGTTGTACTAACTTTATGAAAAGCCTGTTGCAGGACAGTGGTAACCACCAGTCAAGCCTAAATGTGCAAAGAGGTTATTTCCCTGTAATATGAATATACATTTTATGCCAATGGAAAGAAGAGGCAAATTACCAAAAGTTTGCATCAATATGTGTGAGGGGAGAAACCGTCTATTTCAGTATGTGTGAATCCTCTATTATACATTAAACTCCCATTGCATTCTCTTTATGTGCCAAATAGTGGAGTACCCAATAGAAGCTTTAATATAGTGGACATTTTGCTTTTTTCAACCAATTCCAAATGCATTTTGATATTTTAGATATGTTATATTCAGCAGTTTTGATTAAATTGGTTGATAAGGGAACTAGAAACTGATTCATGAGTATGCATAGTGTTGAAAAAGTGCTTGCACATTTGTGATTGACTTGGACTGAAAGCTAACCATCATAGGACGTGGGTCACACATCTGGCACAGTGATTGCCTATATTGTTTTATACTCATTTATTTATTATATTTATTGTATTTTGCTGTCCCCTGTGAGGAGAGGATGCAGGGTACAAATTAAATCAATAAATAAAATAAATTCATGCGGTACTATGAAATGCCTGGCATAATATTACTTACAAGATGGAGAAGAAGGGTATTCACACTTTTTCTCTATGGCTCAAAGCCTGTGTCAGACCAAATGTATATAAACTAGGTCATATAATCATATGTTTAAAGGTAATATAGCTCAGGCTTTGGAACTAAGTCACAATCCTTAATTCACAAATACTAATTTATGACAGCAAACAAATTACATCACCAAATGATATCTCAGAATCTGCTGGGCTTAAAAATGTGAGGTGGGCCAGTGATTCAATCTCTCTTGCTTTACAATGTTTACAAAGCCTTGTATTAAGAACTAATGCTCCTCTATTAAGTAGAAATCTGGACCCAAAATTAAGTGTTCTACAAATTATTTGTCTCTAGGTTCCTCACAAATAAGCAGTGTACTAAAGTCACACCCACTCCTGAGAACTTCCTACATCTAGGTATGGGGCCAGTTATTCACTGCCACCTATGGTTCCACAGATGCAAGCTTTATGATATTGTCTCCTTAGCCAAGCACAGTGGCCAGTGGCTTCTTAAGAAGCATCCATCAGTGTAATCTGAAGACAGATTGCAAGACCACTGAAATCAACAGACATACCCAATGTTGTTCAATGACTTGGAGGGCTGAGAGCTTGACTCTTGGTTACATGATCAGTCCCGACGAGGTCTCCTTTATGTCAGATCTGGCCCTCCTAACAAATGAGTTCAACACCCCTGGACTACAGGTTTAAACATGGTGACATATACATGAGTTGTGTTTATAAACTCTTTTCAGCTCTTCAGTGGATCACAGAAATGCTTCACATTAACATACAATCCTACCATCTTGGGTCTGGACCAGCATGCCAACTAGGCATATGGTGAGAGCAGTAGTAATAATCTGGATGGACTGAAAAGGAAATACAATAACAAAAATAGTGAAGTAAAGCAAAAGCTAAATTTTCCATAACTGCCACCACCCCCATTTGTTACAAATGAGATCTCATTTAATTTCAAAGAAATTTCTCTCCTAGATGCTTTGAAAAGGTTAAAATGCAATTTTCTGAAACTAAGTTATTAGACAGAGGAATATTAACCTTTGAGCCTTATAGACTTTTGCTCTTTTTTATCTCCTTTTCATTTTTGTTTGTACATCTATTCATTTTTATTATTTTTTGTGATCACCATCATGTTGCTAGGTAACAGCTGTTTTTGTGCACAGGCATGCTAAGTCTATCAGTCTCTCAGCTTTGTTAGCATGGCCCAGGATACCCACTTCCCTAGCACTTGCTGACGGCAATGCGGTCTCTTGCAAAAAAGCATTTATCATGGCACAGCACAGTAATGGCCACTCAGTGGAGGGGAAATTGAGCTGACCTGAAGGCCAAAGCTGTTAGGGAGACTGGTGGGAAGAGCCAAGGGGTCACAATACCCTTTTCCCACCCACTTAGTGGGCAGTAAGTGGTGCCCGTGTTTTCACTAACACATTCTAAGGCTTTGTACCTGGAATAAATGTTTATTTGACATTATCAATAAAAGAAAAAATGGTTTCCACACATAGAACCCAATATTTTCACTTAAGTAGGCTGCACTGACCTCAGTGGGATTTATGCTAACTGTGCACAGGATTGCAGCCTAATAAAGTTTCCTTGTGATTCATACATTGTTATTGTCAACAATAAAAATGTAATTTTGGCACTTTTCACCTTGTTTGATTTACAAAAGCAGAAGCAGAAAAAAGCAGCAATTCTTTGACAGTTTTCAAATAAAAGCCATCCTTCACAGCAAGTATTTTTAAAAGAAATTTGTTTGTTTACAAATAAAAAGCCCAGAACATATTTGCCCCTCTATACTTTTATTTATGTTTTCCAGTTATTGTTGTGGTTTCTTTAATTTCAGGAAAATTCATTTTTGTGAGCAACGGAATAATATTAAAATGGTCAACCCACTGAAAGCTTTACAGCTGATATTAAAATTTGTTGTGGTTCTATTATTCCCTGGAATTCCAATCACTGCCTGCTGATCTGGCCACTGCCCCTTGATACCACTCCCCACCCCGGAGAGCCAGTGGACAGGGAGGAAAGACACAACAGCACAACCCCAATAGAGGCCTGAGCATCCTCCACCAGCCCATAACGGAAGGGCACAAATGTCGCAGACAGGATGTCCAGCCCTTCCCTGGCAAGCGCCTGACTCACAGCTAAAGTACTGCCCCCATGCAGTCATCCCTGCTCTGAGCCACACACTCCCTTCCCTTGAAAAAATAAAAATAGAAAGACACGAGAAGACAGAGGCCAGGGGCAAACATACAGCTTCCACACTCCAGCACCGTAACCACTGGGCCGAGAGGGTAGGCTCAAAGGAAGCATGTCAGCCGGCTTGAACCCTGACATCACCACCAGCCATAA
The DNA here is from genome assembly GCA_029375565.1 of Gekko gecko. Taxonomy (NCBI): domain Eukaryota; kingdom Metazoa; phylum Chordata; class Lepidosauria; order Squamata; family Gekkonidae; genus Gekko; species Gekko gecko. The sequence goes on along the minus strand of JAPDNY010000006.1, from coordinate 72,486,875 downwards.
GGGGCCAAGCGGATATTGCAAAGAAAGGCATAGCTCAGTAGAAATGCACTGGGATAGCATGGTGTGATGGACTGTGCTTTAAAAGCTCACAAGTGCCATACACATGTGATGGATGGTGAAGGGTAAGTCCTTTTTTGCCCCATTTAGGCTTTTCAAAGAGGAAAAAAAAATTCCCAAGCCAACAGCAGTAGGAGAACTTAAAGCCTTCATAACTCAGAGGTGCTTGTAGCTTCTATTAGGTAGATTAAAAACGTCCTTACTTGTAGTCCAGCAGCAAAAAAGAAGGGAAACACCAAATCTCCAGGGCTAATTATTTTTGCTGAGCCACTCCCAGTCACATGGAGGCTTAATTAGGTTACTAACAGCAGGCTGCACTCTGATAAAATAGTAATAAAAGAGGGAGTACCAGACCCCTCAAGTCCTTCAGAATTCCTCAGGAAGAGTAAGATAGGAGATCCACGCATGCGCTAGCAACAGAAGCCGTGCCTCAGACTCTCTCCGCTAAACTAAAAAGATTTATGGCCTAGAAGGACACAAAAAGGTAATTAATTACTCGGGAGGAAGAGGAACAAGCTCCTAACGAGGTCAGGATTAGGAGGAGGAAACATAGGAGAAAAAGAAAACAAATTGGAGATAAGGTAACCAGGCACGCCGCCAGAGTTACAAATCAAAACTATTAGGAATACAAGGTAGCAGCCAGAAGCTGTAAACAGAGCGACTATGGCCCGGAGCATTAAGGAACTATCAGAGCAGATAGCAGCATTCCAAAAACAAATCTCTGGAGATATAGAAGCGGTGAAAAAAGACACCACGCAGATAGCACAGGAGATAGGCATAGTGAGAGAAATTGCTGAGGGAGCAAAGAAGAAAGCCGATGCTAATGAAGAAAAAATTAAGGAATTGGAGAAAAATTTAGCAAGGCAGTCAGACCGGCAGCGAAGGAGGAATATGATAATATCGGGTATCAGTGAGGAAATACTCCCAAAACAATTAGAATCTGAACTATGCTGGTGGTTCAAACAAAATGGCGCTAGCGTGAACGAGGCAGAGGTAGAACGGGCACACAGGCTCTTTAGGAAACAGAGGGGAGGAGAGCCAAGACAAGTGATAATAGCATTTGCCAGAGAAAAATTAAAGGATGAGGTTTTTAGAACGCTCAGGAAGACTAAAGACCTGAACTTTAGAGGCAAGAAAGCATACGTCAGCCATGACTTCAGCCCAAGCATGCTCCAGGAAAAGAGGCAGCTGAAACCCTACGCACAAAAGCTGTTTAAGGAAGGTATAAACTTCACGTGGGGGTACCCAACAACTTTGATTGTATTTCGAGAAGGCAAGAGATACAGAGCCAGGAATCCAATGGAGGCGGTCAGGATGCTTGATGAACTGGGAGTGGACTCCAGCAACTGTGAGGAAGGTGGAATGGACGAAGGCAGTGACTCAGACGCCGAGAGGGAGGACTCAAGGCCACATGGATCCAAGCGGCAAAGAGCCAACTCCCGAGGAGCTAGCAATTAAAGGGAAGTATACATTTAAAGCTGGGCCTAACATTGAATAAAGGTTTAAGGGAAATGTGCGGGGAGAGGAGGGGGATGCAGGATCTCTGGAATGTGGAGAGAAGGGGTGGGGAACCCCAGAAGAATTTCTCTCACACAAGGGAAGGGGGAAGGGGAATGGAGGAATAATAGGGGAATAGGCAACATGCTTCAGCAGCGGGGGAGGGGCACGAAATGTTCTAAAGAATATGGCTAGACCTATCAGACTACTCTCATTGAATGTAAATGGCTTATCCTCAAATCTCAAACGATATAGGCTAGCTAAGATGGCAAGAGATGAGGGTATCAATGTAATATGCATACAGGAAACACATAAAGCTAAAAGGGACCCTAAGCCACTGTTTAACAACCTGGGGTGGGTGACTTTGAGTGAGTCCAGAGGGACCAACAAGGCTAGAGGAGTGGCAATATTAGCAAATAAAAATTTGAACATAGAGGTAATAGACAAACTGACAGACAAGGAAGGCAGGTATGCAGTAGTGAAGGGCAAAATAAACAATACGTATTTTACAATCCTTAATTTATATGCACCCAATAGAGGACAAAAGAAGTTCCTAAACAAAGTAATACTAAAGACCCAAAACTTCTTGCAGGGAGAGCTAATAGTAACTGGTGACTTTAATATGGACATCACAAAGCATAGCAAAAATCTGACAAAGAAATGGGGATTAAAGGAAGTATATGAGCTTAGTGGTCAAAAATCTACTCCCACCTTCTTTTCTAACAGGCATAGAACCTACTCTTGTATAGACTTTGTGTTAATTAAGGAAACTAGAACACTCTCAGTTAAAGGGGTCCGAACTCATTCAATCTGGATCTCAGACCATGCCCCTATAACCCTGGAGGTGGACTTGAGCACAGAATGGACCAAGAGACCTTGGAGATACAATAACTTAGTTATAGCAAAAAAAGAGGATAAGGAATACATAAGGAAGCAAATCAAACTATACTTTAAAGAAAATAGGCATTCTGTAACTAGTAATACCTTGTGGGATGCGGCGAAGGCAGTGATTAGAGGAGTTTGTATTGGGAAGGAGATCAATATTAAAAAAGAGTGGCACCAAAATAGACAAAAAAAGATTCAGGAGTTGAGAGTGCTCCAGCAACAACAAGCGAGAGGCTATAACCCCCAAAGGCAGACCCAAATTAGAGAACTGAGAAGAGATTTGGACCAGTTAGATGCAATAACTCTGTGGAAAAAAGAGACATTAATTAAAAATGAATTTCGGAGGAATAGTATAAAGTCAGTCCAAAGATTGGTAAAGTACCTACGGGCTAGGAAAGAAAAACAAAGTGTGAAGTGCATAAGAGAAGGCTCCACAGTAACGCAAGGTTCAAGGGAGATTAGGGAGGCCTTTGCAAGATTTTATCAGGACTTATATAAAGAGAAAGAAACGACAAAATTTGAAGAAAGAATACAGCTCACAATAACATTAGAGGACAGACAGAAGCTAGGGAAGGAGATAACAGTACAGGAAATAGAAGAGGTAATTAAGAAATTTAAAAAAGGGAAATCCCCAGGACTAGATGGGTTTACTGCAGAATTCTATAAAGAACTGGTAGAAGTCTTAGCACCAGAACTCCAGATAACGTTTAACGCGATATTGCAAGGAGAACAAGCCCCAGAGTCATGGAGGAAAGCAGAAATAGTGGTCATCCCCAAACCTCAAAAGGATCCAGAAATGGTCGGCTCATACAGACCGATTAGTCTACTTAATCAGGACTATAAGATCTTTCTTAAAATTTTAGCAAATAGACTAAAGGAGGTGATACCGAAAATAGTTAAAGGGGATCAATATGGCTTTGTGAGAGGAAGGAACATAAGCCATCCAATTAGGAACATTCTCAACATAATAGAACATGGCCAAAAAAAAAAAGTTTGCCCTCCTTAAGTTGGATGTATATAAGGCCTTCGACACGCTCTCTCACGAATATATATGGAAAATAATGGATGAATATGGGATAGGTGAAAAATTTAAGGGTGCCATACAAGAAGTATATAAGGGAGGGAAAGCAGTGGTAAGGGTTAACAGAGGGCATTCAAGGGAGTTTAGCATACAGAGAGGAGTAAGGCAAGGATGCCCCCTCTCCCCATACATATTTATTATGGGAATTGAGGTCCTAGCAGAAAGAATAAGAAATAGCGGCAGAATAGATGGATACCATATTGGGAGTGAGGAATTAAAGATCAATTTGTTTGCAGATGATATAATGATTGCGCTGCTAAACCCTAAAGAGGGGATTAGAGAAATAAGGACTATATTGGAGGATTTTGAAGCATATTCAGGGCTAAGAGTGAATATGGACAAATCCGAAATTATGTACTTCAATGTCAGTAAAGCAGAGAGAAGAGAAATTGCAAAGATGACAAAAATGGGCCCAGGAGCTAAGTCAATAAAATATTTGGGGATCGAAATCAGGAAGAATTGGAAAAAAACAGGGGAAGGGAACTTCAAAATGGTCTGGAAGAAGATCTGTAAGGACATGAAAAGATGGGCAAATAAAAATTTGAGCATCTCAAACAAAATAAGAGCCGTAAAGATGTTCCTAATTTCTAAGATGATGTATCTATTCCAAACACTCCCAGTAGAATTAAGTATACAACAGTTAGAAAAATGGAATGGAATAATTAGGGAATGGATCTTTGGAAGTAAAAAGCCCAGAATGCAAAAGAAGTTCATTTATAACCCGCAAAATGTATTGGGGTGGGGTGTACCCAATCTAACAGACTATTACGAAGCTTTTAACGTCAAGTCAATGATAGAGATAGGAGAAGATATAGAGCAGAAATGGGTTAGATTGGAAAATGAATTAAATGAAGGAGCTGGGAGGCTGGGTATATTTACAAGAAATGTGAAGAAGGAATACGGCAGAGCGGTGCGACCTAGGAGAACAGCGTTGAAAATATGGGAAAAATGGCAACCAATCTGGTTGAGCAAGCTCTCTGAGTGGGCACCAGTGGAAAGTGTATATGGGGAATCTGACGACCCCCATTGGTGGAAACTACTCCAAGAAAAAGGGTTTGCTAGAATAAGAGATATGTATGGGGAAGGAGGCCGGCTTAAGCCACTACAAACAATAATTGAGACAGTAGGGAAACAGTACTGGTTGAAGGCGACCGGTCTATATAATGCAATAAAAAAGGAGAGGCAAAAGAGGGAGGGGGACTCAGAAGAAGTCGCAGAAATCTTGTACAAAGAAAAGAGGAAGACAAGTAAGGGTCTAGCGGGTAAGATATATAAAATAATGATAACTAATGAGGAGTCAGTAATTAAAAGCACTCAAGCGAGATGGGCTAGAGAGGGACTAACCTCAGAAACAACCTTAAAAAAATTAATGGTGGGGGTCAAAAAGATCAAGTTCGATAAATTTAGAGAAATGGAGCTGAAGTACTTCACCAAATGGTACCAGACGCCAGCCCAGCTAGCTAATATGATATCGGGGATGAGTTCGAACTGCTGGCACTGCAATCAAGCTAAAGGGTGGTACTCACACATGTGGTGGGAATGTGCCAAAGTCCAGGAGTTTTGGAAGGAAATATTAGCCAGAATAAAGGAAAGGACAGGTGTATCAATACCTATAGATGTCAACTTAATGACATTAGGAACCTTAAAGATCGAGAGAATAGAAAGCACATATCAAGAGGTAGTTAAGGCAATGATACTAGCTGGAAAGGCAGTCATAGCATTAGGATGGAAAGACAAGAATAAGTGGACAATGGAGAATTGGAATAACTATCTGTTTGAATATATTCAATCAGATATAGTGACCCTGACAACGGAAGAGAACACCTGGGAGGAAAAGAAGACGCAAACAAGCAAGAAATGGTCATCGTATTTCGATTACATCAAGGAGGACGAAGCCATGAAGGATGCCTATTGGAAACTTCGGATTCTGTGCCCGTGGCTGAAGCAATGAAGAAAGAAGAGCAGGGGGAGGGACTGAGGGGAGGGGGGTGGGGTGGGGGAAAAAAAAATCTTGTATCATGGTAGTGGGAAGATTATATGTGTGAAAGCCTGTTGAAATAAAGAGAGGTTAAAAAAAAAAAGGAAGAGTAAGATAAAAATGAGTGGGGAAGAGAAACAGTCATAAATATCTAAAAATGTCTTAAATCGCTTAACATTTGAAGAGCCTCGGTAACAGCCATCTGGAGTCCATGCTTACTGGAAGGAAGTCCCCAATGGTGAAGAGTTAATGCCTCACAGAACCAGAGAGCCTTTGAGTGAAAAGTTGTCCAAGTGGATTTCATTGGATAGCATCAGTTGAGAAGAAAGAGCTGGGAACTGACTGCTGAAGAGAACTCAATTTAGCACTGACTGAGGACTGAGAAAGTGGTAAGGAGGAGTGGGAGGATTGCTGAAGACCTCCATTCAGGCCTGGAAAAGGGACAGAGCTTCCAGTTTAGAGAAGTAATTCCCTGCCCAGTTGAAAAGGGAAATAGCTTTTAAAAGTGGAGTGATTCCTGGTTGTTTAGAGAAGGAATTTGGGTACTTGGGTATCCCTGCCTTCTGAAACCTGAAGAGTCACTTAAACTCAAGAACTTTTACTGGAGTGTTGAGCAGACACTGAAACCAAAGCATCTCATCTCAAAGATTCTAAGACTTTGTGAAGAGCTTAAAATTCTTACTTGCTTGAAACATATTAACTGGAGTTTGTGAAATTACTAAGTTACCTCAGAGTTATTATTGATTCACCTCAGCATTTTACCCTTGGTTTCACCTGACCTTTCCCCTTCTACATTGAATAAAATATTTTATTTTGAACTTTCAAAAGCTTCTCGTGTGCCATTTCCAGTAGTATAAGTTAAGGAGATGATCTTGTCTCTTCCTTAAAGTCCCTGGGCTGAGTGAGCATCAAAATATAACATGACAGGGTGGGACAGCCATAAACCTTCAAATAAGAAGAAAATAGATAAAAGGGGCTGCTTAGCTAGAAAGGGAAAAGAGAAAAATGGAGGGAAAATCCTGTGCGTGAGGGAGCAAAGAGGGCCAGATCACCTTATATGGCAAGGGCTCTTGGTTCATTCCCTACATGCTGAGAGACCGGTGGCAAGAAAAAGCCTCATAGCTGATGTTTTGCCCCCACAAACCACAAAAAAGGGAATGGGATGGCCCAGCCAGTGGCCCACTTTGGAGACCCATCATTTTGGCAGATGCCACTACACAACCGATGCATCCATGGCAGCAGCTCCCTTCTTTCCACCCTGGGTCCCCTACTCCTGCAGTGCCAAGTTGCATGGCTTATCAGATGCCAGCAGAGCTGTGGGGTAGTGTAAAACCCAGAGACCACTGTCCCCCATGCCAGAGCAGCCACACACCCTCGGACCAGCCACCAGTCCATTCCTCCACCTGCTGGGGGGGGACAATATGTGGGGTCAGCCTCCAAGGCACCATTGGACCTCTGCTATGTTTTGCACCTGAACAAAACTGAAGTCCAGTGACTCCAGAAAGATCAATAACAGCAACCCTAGAATGGGCACCCCTGAGTCACAGCCCACCCTAAGAGCTGCCCTAAGGGGAAGCCACAGATGACAGCAAGAGGTGGGACAGCGAACTAATCCAATTCACTCATAAACAGACAGGGACAGTGTTATAGAATGCCCCAGACTTTATTGAACAGCAAATCATGAGGAGATCTAATTAATGGGGTTGCGAGCTCCTTCTGTCTAGTATTGTACCTTGTCTTTACAGATGCTCTCAGGGGCCATGGGAAGACAGACTGAGCTGTCCCTAGCATACCATGTATGTGACTGAAGTGGACTTGCTGGTGGGAAGGCTAGTCAAAGCAGGATGCTCCAGTAGCTGGGCTGGAACTAGTGACTATGCAGAGTGGCAGGAACAGCACCAGCCATATTCTCATATCTCCCTGTCAAATCACCTCCTGCCCAAATGCTAAACAGAAAAGTGTTCAATGATGGTAAAAAGCACAGATGCTATGCCAGCAACATCCATACTTCCGGGGCCCAGGCAGGATCTGCAGTTCCACCTCATTGGGGGCTCCATTTGCCAGAGAACCTCCAAATGACACATACTAATCCCATGAAGAATTGCTCTACAACTACACCTAATACATCCATCCATCTGCTGCTGCTGCATAGCACCCCAATCTGTCAAGGCAATAGGTGCCATGGTTGGTTGGCCACCTGGTCCACAGAGCAAAGTGGGGCAGATGCCAGTCAGTTCAAAGCACAGTTCTGCCCTATCCCCAATCTGGGGAGAGGTGACACCCTAGTGAAAGAGTGTGCTCACAGCTCAGTATAAGGCTGCTAGCATCCCCCTGCTCCCCTCCAACATTGTAGGGTTGTCCAAGGTACAGTTTCCTGAGAGTATGCCCATTGCATGACATGAAGCATAGTGCTGGGGGTGGCTCTGGCCTGGGACACCCCCCATATGCTCCCACTGCTAGCCACAGGTGTGGAAGCCAGCATTGTTCAGGTAGTACCCAGTCCCATGCTTGTATAAGAGACAGGCAGGTGCAGGCTCCTAGGCTAGGGTAGCTGCATGCCCACCCTGCTCACCCATCAGTGTGTAGTTACCTTTTAGGCTGAGCCTTCAGAAATGGGGTACCTGTATCAAACATGTTTGCCACACGGCATGAACTTTGCTTTCCTCCATGGCTATTAGTGCTAAGCACTCCCACAGTGGTGCCCTCTTTCTGCCTCTCCTGCCAGTGAAGTGAAAGCTATACACTCTAAGTGTACATGGCAGAGACCTCTGAGACAGAGCCCCATGCCATGTGCCCTACCTACAGAGCTATGGGCCATCCTGGCTGGAGTTTATGTAGTGCTGGGAAGGCTGTGATTGGGTATGGTTGAAGCTGTAGTCAGCATCCTGTGCTCTAGTGACGATTTTGGGAGGGATCACATAAAAGTATAAAGTATAAAGCAAACAATCCCAGTCTTTTTTCCAAAGTAGTGTGTAAAACTTAGCTTTAAGTGTATAACAGGCTGTCAAAATTACTCTATTTTGCTTTTTTCTTTCCTCTAAGCTTCTTTTTATTAAAATCCAATTTAACTTTTAGAGGTTTAGGAACCACAACTCCTAATTCTGCTTCAAAATTGGATGATTCTGCCAAGCTTCTTGAGCTGTTGTCAGAGCTTTCTTCCTCTTTATCTTCTTCAGCTTCTGGTACTTCGTTATCCTCCACTGTCTCAGATCCCTCCATCGCTTTCTGTTGTTGTTTTAAGAATTTTTTCACTTTCATTGAAGCTGAAGATGAGCCCTTCAGGTATTATCCATCTGTATGGTGTGTTACTTTGCTGTAAGAACATTGCCAAGTCTCTGTATTGTCTCCTCTTTTTCCTGATCTCAAATGGTATGTCTTTTAGTACTTTAATTTGTTCTCCTTTAATTTTCAGGAGTATTCTGTTTGTCACTTTCAATGTTGTATCTCTTATTGATCTTTTTGAGAATTTCACATATACTTCCTGGGGTAGTTTTTTTTTTAATAAATTCTGGATATGTGCTATAAACCAAGTCAATATCACTTTGTACAGCTTCCACTGTTAAGCCTACCATGGGAGCCAATTCTACACTTGAAATCTCTTTTAAATTCTCACCCTTCTGTTCCGGGATGCCTTGAAATCTCAAGACATATGCTGATTTTTCCATTTGGAGGAGAAGCAATTGCTGTTGTCCAGAGATTTTTTCTTTTTCCACTACCTCCAGTCTTTGTCCAAATTCTTCCAACTTAATGTCAACTTTTTTCAGCTTCTTTGCTATCTTCTCTGTCTTTGTTGAATTTTTTTTGAGCTCTTTCTGCAACGTGTCAAACTTTTCATTGAGGTTAGTCATCTGGTCCAGTAGAGGGCGCAAAGTTGCAGCCATCATTTTGGGAACGTCTGTGGTTACTTCTGGTTTGGTGGCCGGAGATGATGTGCTGGCAGTTCCTGCTGCGAGTTTCCCTTTAGCCTCCATTTTTTCTGCTCACTGCATCATTGTTTATATTAAGAGAAAAGTTTTTAAAAGTCTCTGAAAGCCTGTATATTTATCGGTTTCTTTCATCACACTAAATCGGATATACGCTCCTTTCAAGCTGCCTTCTCAGACCCCGCTTTAAATTCAGTCTTTTTGGAATCGGCTATTCCCCTCCCCCTTCCACTTGATTGGGGCTTTAGTGTGGCTTTACTACTATTGATTCAGTGGATTGTCCGCTAGTGCATGGATCAACTCACATTTTTATTCATGCTTCTTCAGAAGGTAGGGAACATCACCTTTCTTTGGATCTCTTGCATGCTCTGTCCGGTGTGTGCCTCTGGTGCCATTGCTGGCTCCATGCCACGGAAACCTATCGGGTCAAAAGGAGCCTCAATCCTGCCTTGGGAGAGGACTCCCACGTGCCCCAGGCTACGACTCCCCTGCAAGGAGTCGAGAGAATCCAAGATCAACTCGGACCCTTCCCCATCGGCATGGTTTGCGGGTCACTCACATTAGAGCTGTGATGGAGCGTACCTGCTTGCAAGCTGCCAAAAACCAGAAGTCCCCAAAAACTGGAAGTCCACTCACTTTTTATTACATGGGCAAGAGGGAAACATCAAAATTTTAATCATTTGTATTATGATCCTTGCTACTCTTTATTTTAGTTTGTATCCCCTCCCCAGACCCTGTAGGATTGTAGTTTAGAAAAGCAATTTTTTTAAAAAGGATTTTGGGAGGGATCACATCAGAAAAACTAATTTATTTATTTGATTTTTACCCCACCCTACCTCGCCAAGGCAGGCTCAGTGTGGCTTACAGATAAAACAACAAATAAAACAACAATATAAAATCAATATAAAATACACAATAAAGTTATTAAAACTAAGATCATGGCAGCCAGCCCCATCACTCCTTGGCAAATAGATGGGGAAGTCATGAAAGCAGTGACAGACTTCATGTTCCTGGGATCCAAGATCACTGTAGATGGTGATTGCAGGCATGAAATTAAAAGACACCTGCTCCTTGGGAGGAAAGCTATGGCAAACCTAGACATCATAATAAAAAGCAGAGACATCACCCTGCCAACAAAAGTCTGTATGGTCAAAACAATGGTATTCCCAGTAGTAATATGTGGCTGCAAGAGTTGGACTGTAAGGAAGGCCGAGTGCCGAAGAATAGATGCTTTCGAATTATGGTGCTGGAGAAGACTCTTGATAGTCCCTTGGACTGCAAGGAGATCAAATCAGTCAATCCTAAAAGAAATCAGCCCTGACTGTTCCCTGGAAGGCCAGATACTGAAGCTGAAGCTCAAATACTTTGGCCAGCAAATGAGAAGGGAGCACTCACTGGAGAAGACCCTGATGCTGGGAAAGACTGAAGGTCAAAAAAGAAGGGAACAGCAAAGGATAAGATGGTTAGACAGTGTTATTGATGCAACGAACATGAAACTAAGCAAACTCTGGAGGACAGCAGAAGACAGGAGGGCCTGGCATGATGTGATCCATGGGGTCGCGAAGAATCAGATTCGACTGTGCAACTGAACAACAACAACAACACAATCTGTGCAACTGAACAACAACTGTGCAACTGAACAACAACAACAATCTGGGGGGGGCGGTGGCATGACATTTGTCTAAACTGGCTAAACTGTAGTTTTTGCTGGCATAACTGTCGGTGTAATACATGAAACTGTTAACCATCTAGCTCATTCACTGATCTGTCTAGATCAGCATTGTCTACTAGAGAAAATCAGGATCTCAGAAAGAGAAAATACTTTCCCAACACCTGTTACTTGTGGTCCTTTAACTGGAGATACCAAGGATCAAACCTGAGACGTTCTGAATGTAAAGCATGTGTTCTATTACTGTGCCACGGCCCCTACCCTATTGCTACATATACAGTTGACCAACTTTATGCAATGGTAACAGCTCAAAAATGTGCCATATATGTGGCCTTGTACAGCACCCAGATAAGGGCCCCCACTCCAATGAAATAGCACTCATGCAAGATCAGAGGAGACCTAGCCTGTCTCTTCCAGAAATGACTGCATAGGACCACCTCCAATGCTCCCTCTAAGCTGTGGAGTCTTGTGAGCAAAAATTCTATTTTGTGAGCTACTGGCATTAAAGTTATGAGTGAGCAATTCAGCTGCTGAATAGATTAGTTTGCTTTGGAGCCATCCTTCCTGAGCTAAGACAAAAATGTGTGAGCTGGAGGCTAAAAAATTGTGAGCTAGCTCACACTAACTCAGCTTAGAGGGAACACTGACCACCTCATATGCAAACCATCCTTGTATCACCGCGTAGCATTCATACTTATTAGCCGGTACAGAATTTCCCTTTATATTGTGTTCTGTGCACTCTGCAATGAGGGGGGAAATGGCTATCCTATAACCTATTGTAAGAAAGGTTGTAACAGGAAATAGTAGAATGATGAATATGCTTCTTGAGCCAAGATTTCTCACCTGTAAGGAAAATGTAAGTTGCCAAGCCTTCACGGGTTTAAAATAGAATTTTAAAACACCCTGATTACAAATAACACACTTTGTTTACAACACCACCTATGGTATCAATCAGTTTTTAACAAATTATCCTCTGCAACTGGGAAAATCACAAAAATGTGACTTTAAAACATGCTATGTTAGGAAATTAAAGCAATGTAAGTATGTGACTGCAAACACAAAAAGGACATGACAACCCAAAGACCCCTACTTGCTAGTGTGCATGAGTTTCAGGGGAAAAAATGTAGTTAACATCTGTTTACCTAGTTAAGTTGAACTCTTAATATGAGTCTTTCGATATTCAGTGCTTTCAAACAACAATATTTAAGTAACAAAAGAAGAGACCGAGTCAATCTCATTTTTAGTGATTCCCTAGAAAGTCATCAAATAAGAATGTGAACTTTAAAATTGATCAGGATTAATTTCACTGACACTGTATCATAACATATCTCTCTTTGGAGACTCATTTGTTGAGCAGCAGATGCAAAAAAAAGAAAGGAAAGAAATAAATCAGAATGCAAGAAGGCAATTAGATTTTTGCCATTGATAAAATACTAAAAATGCCTGATTTATCAAAGCATTGACAAATCGAAATTAACAGAACCATTTTAAAACACAGCCCTGGATTTGCAAAATAATATAAAATAATAAAACAATGAAGGCCGTGTTATCGATAAATTTAAGTTCCTAATACTGCACATCTCAGTGGAAGAGGTTATTTCATTTGCTAATTTTCAGAGCCTGAGAGAAAGAAATAATTTATTATATGCATATTACAGGAATAAAACTCATATTCTCATACTTAGGCAATTCCTTTAGCTACTGAGAAAAAGTCACCAAGATTACAGGTACCTTTAAATATAAGGCAGTTGAACATTTAGACATGCAGAATGGACAGTGTAGTGAAACCTTTTTAAACCTTCATTATAATTTTAAGATATGAAACCTAGCAAAGTTGATATATGAAAACAGAAATAATCCCAAGAACTGCTGGCAGTCACATCAATTACTATTTTCAGCATTTCCTGTTTACATAAAAATGCAGAATGCCTATTATTTCATAACTAGGAATAAGGCCCATTGTGGAAATAAATACAATGAGCTCTAGAAAGAGGCTGTGGGAGAGTGCCCTGGCCTTGGGCACTCAGTATCAATTTGCTGTGGCAACCTCAGCAGGGTATAATGACACAGAGTCCACCATTTTCTCTGGGGGAACTGATCTCTGCCATCTGAAGAGCAGTTGTAATTCTATGTGATCTCCATCCATCCCCTGGAGACTGGCAAAAATGGTTCCCCATGAGGGAATGGCTAGTTTGGAGGGTGGAGTCTATGGCATTGTACCTGTCTGAGGTCCCATCCCTCCTCAAATCTCACCAGCCTCCACCCCTCAACCTGGCATTGGCAACCCTATCTCCATCCCACCGCACCTCAAACCTCATCCTCTCCAGCCTCCATTCCTCAAATCTCCAAGTATTTCCCACTTGGAGTTGGCAACCCTATCAGGATTGGCCCCAATGAGTTTTCTCCCAAAGGCTAAAATAGGTGTGGAAAGGGCTTTTTACTGACAGAACCTGGTTGCTTAGCAATAGGCACTGAGGAGAAAGTACAGTTGACAGCTCTGATTAGGGAAATACCTGGAGATTTGGGGAGTGGATCCTGTGGAGGGCAACATTGGGGGGGATGGAAGGACTCAGCGGGGATAATGCCATAAGGTCTACCCTCCAAAGCAGCCATTTCCTCCAGGGGAACTGATCCCTGTCATCTGGAGATCAGTTGTAACAGCGGGAGATCTCCAGATCCCACCTGGAGATTGCCAATCCTAGGGGAAAGTCAGCCGAACAGCAGGGGGTTGAAGAAAATGGTTTGATGGTCGCTGGCCCACCTCATTAGCCAGCCAGCCATGGTGGAGCCAAAAAGGAGAGAGAGTTGTTTTAAGTTTATTCTGACAGGAAAGTGGCCAAGCTGGCAGTGGGCGGGGGAGGGGGTTATGCCGAAAGTCCTTTGTTTTTTCACTCACAGAAGCAAGCTCGGTTGCCTACCAACAGCCATGGAGGAGGCAGTTAGTCACAGTTAGTCCCACACAGAAACCAAGAGAAGTGTCTTCCTCAGGAGAGAGTCCGGCTTTCCAGGAGCTGCAGCTCATTTCCTCTAGGCCAGACCCTCCCTGATTGTGCCGCTGCCGCTGAAGGAAGGTGGGGGAGCCTTTGAAAGGCCCTGGGCAGCCTTCTCTGTAGTGCAGCCCATTGAGCTATCACCCTGACGAAGTGCCGACTTTGCGGCCAAGGGAGAGGGGCCGCGAGGGGCAGCAAAGGTGAGTGCTTCCCCTGCTTGCTGCCGCTTGCTAGGTCTGCCTCCTTCTCCCCCGTGGAGGGGTTGCCGCTCTCTTGGCGGAGCATCCATCCCCTTCACTGGCTCCCTCCAGACTGAGGACAAGACACTGGCTGCCAGCTCTGTGGGTGGGGCCGAGGCAATGCAGCAAGGCAATGCAGCCAGGGGATTGGCAGACCTTCAGAGTGGCAGCTGAGGGAGCCAAAGGCTATGGGAGCATGTGGAGTGTTCACACCAAAATAGAATTATTATATAGAGAGATTAGATTACTACAAGAAGGAGTCAATCATGGGGGAGCACAGTTTGGAAACCCTACACAGTTTGGATACACTTGTAACTTCCCAGGATTATTTCCTTCACCTGCTTTTTCCTTTCACTGGTATCCAACTGCTTTCAATATCCTATGCCCTCAGGAGCATTTTAGTCTTCTTTTTTAGGTTTTTCTTCTTCTTTATGATTTGCTTAATTTACAAAGTCATGTTCTTCTGCATGCCTTGGAAGACTCTTGAATGGGTAGTACCCTCTTACCTTGCCTGTGGGTGGTTTGGCTTTGCTGTTTTCTCCACTAGCCATAGGCCCCCCCAGTTTACAGTCAACATTGTATGTTTTGTGTTCCTTGATCTAAATTTGGAAGGGTTTTATGTATTTATTGATCACATTTATACTTCTTGGACAAAAAATGACCCCAAACTTTTTATAATGTAGCTAATAATTGGGGTCATAAACTGAACTTATATTTGGACCCAAACTTAAGAGACATGGATTCAAGTTCCACTGAATTCCATAGGTTTGAAGGAAACTGTGCATTACCACAGAAGCACTATAAGGGTATATGATAGCAACACATAAGTTTAGGCAGTATATGAGGAAAGTCATTTCTTTCCTCAGGCAAAATTGTTTTGCTTCCAATGTGAGTAAAGCACATCGTAGGAGAGTCTTCCCCTTTCAATGTTGCGCAGAAGCATAAAAAGAGAATGAAAACATTACTTGCACATTCTCTATTGGTGTTTCCATGGTAACATTAGAAGTTGCTCTTGCTCAGTAGCCTTGGGCAAGTCATTCACTCTGAAGTCGCTTTGCAAGGGATATGAAGAAAATTCAGTGATACTACTAAACAAAACAACACTGGAAAGTTACCCGTACAAAAGATATCTACACTGTTGGTTAATACTTTTATAGCCCTCTTTTCTGTTTAGCATCATAAAAGACTGCCTACTCCCATATAAAGTCAATTGACATCAAAGGTCCTGATTTGCCTACCTTTATTTTCTGAAGACTGCAAGAGATTGCCCTCCTTTGTTGGGGTACCCCAAACTTCGGGATGCGCTCCCAAAATCTATTCCTGTGATACTGAACTTGCTCAGCTTTTGGAACCAAGCTAAAAATGATCTATTTTCCCAGAGTGATGATAAATATGTGCTTAAAACATGCCATAGAAACAAGTTTTCTAGACTTCTTGGATAAAGGGAACAGAGGGTTGTGCTGGAGGGAGAGACATCCTCTAGGTTCCCACTGTTATGTGGAATTCCTCAGGGGGCAGTTCTCTCCCCAATGTTGTTTAACATCTATAAGCACCCACTCGCTCAACTGACTTGGAGTTGTGGGCTTGGGTGTCATCAATATGCAGATGAAACCCAGCTATATCTGCTCTTGAATGGCCACCTGGATACCACCCCACAACATCTGGTTGAGGGTTTGGAGGCTGTGGCGAGATGGTTAAAGAGCAAGCTGAGACGGAATCCGGGGAAGATGGATGTTCTGTGGCTGGGGGGAGGGCTTTGGGATTGGAGTTTCAGCTTCCAGCCCTTGACAGGGTGCCATTAACACCAGTGCACTCTGTCAGGAGTTTGGGTGTGACCTTGGACACTTCCCTGTCCATGGAGGCACAGGTCATTAATACTGTCAGACTGGCATTTTACCATCTTCCCCGAGGCACAGCTGTTGGCTCCTTTACTGTCACATCCTGACCTGGCCACGGTAATCCATGCAACAGTCACCTCCAGACTGGACTACTGTAACTTGCTCTACACTGGCCTGCCCTTAAGACTGACCCAGAAGCTCCTAATGGTCCAGAATGTGGCAGCGTGAGTCCTGGTGGGAATGCCACAGACAGCACATATACAACCTGAGCTGCGTAAGCTACATTGGTTACCAATGGAATACTGAGTCAGGTTCAAGATATTAGTGTTGACCTTTGAGGCCTTGAGTGGTCAGGGACCCACATACCTTCTGGACCACCTCCTCCAATACGTCCCTAGAAGAACGCTGACATCAGCTCGTAACAACTTGCTGGTGATCCCCAGCCCTAGGGAGGTCCAGCTGTCCTCAACCTGGTGGAACTCTCTGCCAAACAACATCAGGGCCCCGCAGTATCTTGTACAATTACACAGGGCCTGTAAGGCAAAGATGTTCTGCCAGGCTTTTATTTGAGGGCAGCAATAATTAAGACTGGGACCCTCCTTTTTCTGCCTATGCCCCCCCCCATCCCTTCCCTGCCCTGCTGCACAGAAAACAATGTTTATATCACCATTTGGATTTATTTATTTATTAGTGCATTGTGATTTTTTATGCCAATTGTATTTTAATTGCTTTTAAGGCTGTAAATCACCCAGAGCCTGCTTCTGGAGTTGGGCGATCCATAAATCTAATCAACAACAACAACAGCTGTGCACTGGAACAGTTGGTCACAGAGCCAACCAGAAATGTAGAAACTGGACTTGGTTCTAAGCAGAGCTCAAGACCCGGAACAAAATGTAAATGTTGATAACCAGTTGGGAACAGTGAGCATTATGCTATTAAGTTCTGCATTCATGTCAACAGAAATTTGCCCCCAAAGTCCAAAACAATTACTTTTGATTTCAGGATCTTTGAGGAGGACTATTCAGAATAAAACAAGGGGATTAGTCCGAATAAAATTAAAATGGGAAATTAAGAGAGTCAAATTCCTCCAGAAACTATTTAACTAATTAAAACTATGCTGATTAAGACCCAGATAGAATTCATACCTCAAAGAGTCAATCTCAAGGCCTCTCACAGACTTTGAAATTTTGCTCAGAAATATACCTGAGCATACATCTGATCTACTTTCTAGATTATATGATATTATGTTATGATTAGAAATGCTGAAAGCTTATGCTTACCAACAGCTTTGGCAGATAGACTGTCAACAATGAATTTCGGGGACTTCTGGTTTAAGCGTTTCGCCCCTTGGCTGCACCCCGTCTCACTCTGATGGGGGGAGCTGAGTCTCAGCTGACAGGAAGGGTCCAAGATCGTCCAGAACCCTCCCAGGATCTCTGTAGGAGATCCTCAGCCTGGGGAGCTGAGGAGAGCTTCTTCCAAGGCAACGGCCAAGGAATTGAGGCTCACCTTCTTCCCCGAAAGGTCCCATCGCTGCAGAGCCAGTATGGCGCCAAGAGACGACTGCCGGACAAGCGGACACAGTCAAAAGTTTTGAAATGCTTCTAAAAGATTTCCAAGGCTTCAAAGTGTGAGTTAAGCAATGCTCAGGTGATTTAAAGTGTCTACGAGAACCTTGGTAGCAATTAGAAGCACCTAAGTGCAAAGTGACGGGGGAGGTAGAAAACTCAAGACTTCACCCCCCCACACTTAAAGCAAAGTGGTTTTAAAGTGCAAATAAAGAACTTTGTGTTAAACTAAATGCATCAGATTACTAGTGAAACCAAAAGCTGCATAAGAACGTAAAGCAGATTAGATTCAGCTAACTTTTACTTTGTTTTGGGAAACTTACTTCTTGTTGATATTATGGCAGGGAGAGGACGGAAGGCAGGACTGGAGAAAAACACATCGGCCGGAAATAGCCTACCAACGACTCCCTCCCAGAACCAGGAAGTAGCAGCAGACATGTCTACATTGCTGGCAAATACACTGCGCCCCCTAATGGAACAGATGACTAATCTCAACACTAAAATGGACAATTTGCAAAAACTCAAATGGACAAAAGAACCTCTGTAATTGAAAAGACATTTAAAAAGATGGAAAAACAGATGGACAGTATCAACAAAGGAGCAGATGAAGCAGAGGAAGAAAGATCCTCCAACAAAATACAACTAACACAGTTCCAGCTGGAAAGATCCATGTACATTCTACATTTCCAAGGGATACCAGAGGAAAAGAACAAAGATTTAAAGGCTCTTCTAGCAGAGGCTCTTGCTCCATTAATGGATTACAAACAGGAAGAACTACTGAAGGAGATGGACTGGGTTTACGGGACTTATCCAGTTTTTATAAAAAAAAATTAACTCCCGGGAGAAATATGTATGAAATTCATGAGATGGTCTACCAGATATCTGGTGCTAAAATCTACACAGGGGAAACCTTTAAAAATCAAGAATGAAGAGATAAAAATCTTGAAGTCAAGAAGTCAAGAAGCAGAGGAGGCTCTACAGGGAACTTACTCTCTCTCTACAGAAAAAAGGAGTGCCTTAGAGATGGTTATTTCCTGAAGGACTGAGTTTTAAACATGAAGATAAAAAAATTAACATCGACACTGTTCCTAAGGCAAAAAAGTTAGTGGACCAATACTTTAATCCAACACAAGGCAAAAAAGACAAGAAATCCAAAACTAATGAGGAGGAGGAAGAAGAAGAAGATGAAGAATCCTACTCACAGGATTCCTCAAGTGATAGCCCCAAACTTTATAGTTCTTCAGGCACTTCGGAATCAGAGAAACGAACAGCCACTCCCAAACCCCAAGGAAAAAAGAAACGCAAGAAGAAAAGACTCTAAAACCAAGATAACTGTTGATAATGCAGTTTTTGCCAACCAGTTAGCTAATGCAATTTTTTATTACTCTGTTAAATTTTTATAAGCAACAACATCTCTGTATATATATATATATATTACTAGGTATATATATATATTACAAGGATATATACCTATGTAACCAGATCGTGTCACCCTGTTAGTCTACCCTCCCCTATAACCATTAGTATGCTTAGAGGTAGAGTTTTAGTTTCCCTTCCCCACTCCAGTAGTTTGTGATGTATTCGTTTCCCTTTCCCGTTTCCTGGAAATTTAGAGATAGGGATTTAGTACCCTCTCCCCGTACCCCGTAGTACTGCAAAACCAATAAAATACTTATATTAAAAAAACAACCAATGAATTTTGGAGGAGGATTGGCCAGGTATATGGGAAGCAGTATGTTTCAAATCAAATATATTCTCTTAAATACCAATATATTAAGTTACTGACAAGGTGGTATTTACCACCTACAAGAAATCATCGTATCAACAAAAAGAATTCTCCAAGATGTTCAAAGGGATGTGGCTGTATAGCAGATTTTCTCCACTGTTGGTGGACTTGTGAACAAGTATGAGACTTCTGGAAAGGTATTCTCTTACACACCAAAAATATCACAGGGATGGATCCTCCGTTTCTGCCAGAGGTTTTGTTATTAGATTATTGGAAAATGCCATCTGGAAAATTAAAATGCAACCAATTGACCTCAACTCTAATTTCGGCAGCTAGAACATTGTTAGCCTCAAAATGGAAAGATAAGAAAATGCCGGCAATAGATCAATGGCTCTGAAAGTTGTGGGACTTTTATATTTTAGGTAAACTGAATAATAATACACAACTGTACAGATCAGATCAACAGAAACTAGCATACACTGAATTGTGGTCTCCTGTTATTCATTATTTGATGGAAAATGACATTTTACCGAATGATGAGATTTATGTGGACTTGATATGAATATAAGCAGATCCTTTTGTTTTGATGGTCGACCAGGGCTTATTCATCTTAACTTCACAGTTTCATGTTTTATTTATAGTTTCAATATATGTATTGTGTTTAATATATGTGATGTATTTTAAAATTAAAAATTTATTTAAAAAATACCTCAAATCAGGAAAGGTACAGTCAAGTCTAAAAGAATGCCTGCATGGTTAACAACTCAGGTCAAGGAAGTCATAAAAGGCAAAAGGGGTTCTTTTAAAAAGGGAAGATTTTCCTTATCAGAGTGAACAGAAAGGAGCACAAGAAGGGTGGCCTGCACAATACAGATGTCTCTGAAGACAAAGTAATTAGATGGAAGAGATGGGATTTAATAGAAGCACACGAAACATTAAGACTAAATCCCAAGCCAATGCACTTCTCCAGCAGGCATAAAACCGCTTCATATTTGGACTTTATAATTCTCAAAAGAGCAAATAACTGGGAACTGGAAAGTATAGCAGCCCATCCAATATGGATCTCAGACCATGCCCCAATAACGATAGAAATAGACACTAAATGGGAACACATGAAAAGAGTATGGAGGTATAATAACATAATTATGGCCAAGGAAAAGGATAAAAATATATTGGAAGCCAGTTTAAATTATATTTTCAAGAAAATAGAGGAACAGTGGACACAAATACCTTTTGGGACGCTGCCAAAGCAGTGATTAGGGGACAATGCATAATGAAGGAAAATGAAATAAAAAAATAATGGTATTCTAATAGGAACGGAAAAATTCAAGAATTGGAACTGTTACAAAGGAACCAAGGAAAGAAATTTTGCCAAAATAGACAGAACATAATTAAAGAATTTAAGAGAGAATTAGATTTCCTAGACTCTGGAAGAAACAGGCTATGGTAAGGAATGAATTCCAGAGGACCACAATAAATTCAAGTAGACAATTGGCAAATTATTTTAAAGGTAGAAAAGACAAGCAAAGGGTGAAAAGTATCAGAAGGAATAACACAAATAACACAAGACCCAAAAGAGATTAGAGAAGCGTTTCAAGACTTTTATAAAATATTATATGGGGGAAAAAATGTAGGGGAATTTGAGGAACAAATAGGCTTAAGATTAAAATATGAGGACAAGGAAAGTCTAGAGGAAGAAATTACACCTCAAGAAATAGACGGGGTAATAAAGGGGCTAAAAAATGGGAACTCTCTGGGTTTAGATGGGTTTACAGCAGAGTTTTATAAAGAGATGAAAGAAATACTAATCCCGGAGCTTCAGATACTGTTTAATAGTATACTGAAGGGAGGAAGGGCCCCTGACACTTGGAAAACAGCAGAAATAACTCTAATATTGAAACCCCAGAAACACCCTCAAGAGGTAGGTTCATACAGGCCTATAAGTTTATTAAGATTACAAAATATTTGCTAAAATAATGGCAAATAGACTTAAGAACGTAATTCCTAATATAATAAAAGAGGACCAGTATGGGTTCGTGAAGGGGAGGAGTATTGCGCATCCCATAAGGAATATATTAAACGTTTTGTGTCACAGGCAGTTTAAGAAAATAGCATTACTCAAACTGGACGAATACAAAGCATTTGATACATTGTCTCATGAATTTTTGTGGTTCGTAATGTCAAAATACGGGATTGGCCAAACATATATAAAAACAATCCAAGAAATTTATAGAGAAGGAACAGTGGTAGTTAGAGTAAATAATAAACATACAGAGCAGATCTCAATTCTGAGAGGGGTAAGACAAGGATGCCCATTGTCACCAACTCTATTTATAATGGCAATGGAGCAAATGGCCGAAAGAATTAGGAATTCAGGAAGAATAGAAGGGTGTAGGATGGGTAAAGAGTGTCATGATGCACGGAACTGGCTAACACTCCCATAAGGGAGTAAGAGTATCCAAAGGAACTGGCTAGCACTCCCATAAGGGAGTAAGAGTATCCAAAGGAAGACTGGACTCCACAGCTTTAGTGCAAATACTATGTACAATTTATTTACACCAAGCCTCCACCAACATCCAGTTCTCAGTGACAAAACGCTCCACTGCAACCATACATTAAGAGAGAGAACATACACTGTACAAGCTATACAACCACTGACCAATCAGTACAGTGCTGAATCATGGTGATGCAAATTACTCAGTGCTGGACTGGACTGCCCTAAACTGGCTGGAACCAGCCACCCTTACAGCTCCTAGCTGTCATCTGCACTGACATAGATCAAACTGATCTAGGTCAGCCTTACACTAGACATGTATATCACAACAAAGAGGAGATGAAGTTAAATCTATTTGCAGACGACATAATTATAATTATGACCAACCCTAAAGAAGGGATCAAAGAAATGAAAGTTATATTAGAAGACTTTGAAGAGTTATCAGTGTTAAGAATTAATATAGGGAAATCGGAGATAATGTATTGGAATGTGGATCAGGAGGAAAGAAAGGAAATCAACAGATTAACTAAAATAGGAATAGGAGCTACAAAACTCAAATATTTGAGAATAGAAATTTACAAGATATAAACAAGATAGTGGAGAAAAATTATAAAAAAGTATGGCAGAAGATACTGAGAGAAATGAAAGGGTGGAAAAGGAAAACTCTGAATACAACAGTTAGAATTAAAAGTGTCAAGAAGTTTTGGATACCAAAACTATTATATTTATTTCAAACAATACCGTTAACAATCAATAAACAAAGCATAGACACCTGGAATACAAAAATAAGAGAATGGATTTTTGGAAGCAAAAAATATAGAATTGCAAAAAAATTGGTATACAATCATAGTTCAGAATTAGAATGAGGAGTACCAGATATAACAAGTTATTACGAAGCCTTTCAGTTAAAAGCATTATTAGATATAGAAGAAGGAAGAAATCAGAAATGGGTTAGATTCGAAAACGAGGCAAATAAAGGAGTAGGAAGATTTGGTATTTTTACAAGCAGACAGATTAAAGATCGTAAAATGGATATGGGACCTAGGGAAAGCACTTTAGCTGTCTGGAGAAAGTGGCAAGCAAAATTGTTAACAAGGAGGTCCAAATGGGTGCCACTCGAAATGCTAGAAGAGGAAGGTGAAGACCATAAGTGATGGGAGTTACTTAAACAAAAAGGGTACAGTAGAATACAGGATATGCTGACGGCAAACAACTTAAAGCCACTTCAGGTGTTAGAAGCGAAAGAAGGGGCAAAATATTGGTTAAAGGCAGCAGGTCTATATTCAAAGATAAAAAAATTGGAAAACAACAATATGGATATAGCAGAACCAATAGAAGAAATATATGAACTGATGAGGCGATCCAAAAAAGGATTAGTGGGAGTAATATATAAGAAAATGGTCTCAGACAAAGAGGAAGTTATACGATATCTGCAAAGCAAATGGAACACAGAAACCCAAATAACAGAACGGGAAGCAGAAACGTTGATAAAAGGAATCAAGAGAATAAAAATGTATACATTTAGAGAAATGGAATTAAAATTCTATACTAAATGGTATAGAACTCCGGCCACCTTAGCAAATATGTTTCCAGGTTTAATTCCAAACTGCTGGCATTGTAAAAGTATGAAAGGATGGTACTCCCATATGTGGTGGGAATGCCCAGAGGCTAAAAAACTATGGAGTAAAATACTAAACAAGCTCTTTAAGGTAAATCTCAATATAGACTTTGAGCTAATGACAATAGGCATTCTAGGTAGTGAGAAAACATAGAAAAATAGACAAGATCTATTGAGAACAATGATATTAGCCAGGAAAGCAGTAATAGCACTAGGGTGGAAAGACAAAAGTAAATGGACAGAAAAAGCTTGGCATAACTATTTGTTTAATTTTGTCCAGTCAGATATAGCAGCCATTATGATACAAGACCAGACATGGGAAGAAAGGATAACAACGATCAAGACGAAATGGTCGCCCTACCTGAATTGGATTACAGAAGAAAAGAAAGAAGATGTCCAGTGGAAGCTGCAAGCCTTGTGTCCCTGGCTGGAAGAGAAAAACTAGACTGAAAGGGGAGGGAATGGGGAGAAAATGTGGAAACTGCTTAAATGGATAATGGAATAATATAATCTATGAGTTGAATAACTAATAAAATACTATATTATTTAAAAAAACCAGAATTTGAACAGAAGATGGCCAAAAGCATTAAAAGTGTTTCTTCAAATATATCAGGAGCATAGGCTTGCCAGCCCCCACGTCCAGGCAGGGGATCCCCTGATTTTGCAGGCTCCTCCTCCCCGCTGGCCAATTGCCAGCAAGGAGAAGCCCCACCCCAACAGTCATGATATGCCTTTAAATCTTGGCAGGACATTTTAGAAGAAGCTTGCAAACTGTGTTTGGGTATGTGTTTGTGCCTTTACATCTCAGCAGGACGAAAGCTGCATGGGGGAGATAAGCAGGCATGAGCTACCTGGCTCTTCCCGGTGAGTGTGAAGCATGTGAGAGAGGAAGAGAGCACAGTCCCTCTGTTTGTTTTGCAGTTGTTTCAGACATCATGTGTTTAGTAAAATGGATAGTAAAGAGTTAACTAGAACCTGATTATGGAATGGAGGAAAACTCCACCCTCTAGACTGCTCTCTTACTTACTTTTGTTTTTCTGAAAGTACTTGGTTGAAATAAAGCAGATTGTGGGTTTCGGTTTCGGCGTTGCGAATGGCGGCCACCTTTCGGGACGCTCCCGGAGGTGGTTAGCCCATGCGCAGTTTGGGGGGGTCTTTGCATGCATGCAAGACCCTAGTGAGCCTTAGGTAAAGGCTCCGAACCGGGGGCGCTTGGGGAGTAGCCTCTTTGCTGGCAGACAGCCGGGAAATTGAGGCTTTCTCCCCGCCCCAATCGGCCCCGCTGCGTCGTGCCCGTAATGGGACTTAGCAGCACCCCCGAATTCCACCAGGAGTGAAGAAAGCGGCATGAGTTAAAATAAAAAGAAGAATTGCATCGAATCGTGAGTTGAAGATCTAATTTGAAGCGAGATAAACCCCCCCGCAAACGTAGGGAGGAGGGAGGAGTCCCCACCCCCTTTTGAGAAGCGAGATCTATAAAGGGAGTGCGAGGAGGTGGGTAAAGAGGAAAAAGTGTTGGTGAAGGTACCGTTGGGGTTTGGCAGGCGATTACGACATTGTTAGCCTCTTGGAGGATGCGGCACGAACTTTGAAAAAGTAAACAAAAAGGAAAATGTCGACGCTGAAAACTGTCCTGCACAAACCGGAAGAGAAGAGGGGAGGGACTTCCGGCCCGGGTAACCCCCCCCCCTGAGCTTGCTGTCACTCAACAAGAAAAGGCGCTACTGCGGCCCCTGCTGGAGCAAATGCAGAAAATCAATGAAACTCTGATTAAAGTGGAAAGTGCTCTCATCAGTCGGCAAAAGCAAATCTCGGAAACGACAAGAAAGGCTAATCTGACCTTAATCCTTTTGGGCGAGAAAGAAGAAGAGAGAGAAGATCTCAGTTTTACTTTGACGAATGACTTGGCACCCCTAACTGGCAGTGAAGCGAATGAATTAAAAGAAGAGGTGGACATGGCTCCAAAAGCCTATTCCACTTATATAAAGGAAAATACTCTGCCAGAAGAAGGGGATGCCGAGCTGAGCAAGAAATACATCAGAGACCTAATTTCATCTGTAGTGAATATGGAGCCCATAAAAATTGATGGTCGGAAATATAAGAAAAGAAAGAAACGAGAGAAGATGGAATCCATCCTTAAAGCAACAAAACTTCTGAAGAGACACGCCAGCAAGGTGGAAGCAGCACTCAAAACTGGGATCAATGCAAGCAGCGAAGAAGACAGCGACTCAGGGGAAAGAGGTGACGGAGCGGGAGCCATCAAGATTAAAAGGACCCAACCTTTAGTTGAAGAGACTTAAGAAGACACCTTGAACAGTGGCTGTTCGTGTAACATCTGGAAGGAGCTGGTTAATAACTAACCCCAATGGACTTTACTAACTGTATTAACAGAGTTATTTTGGACTTTGGACTGTTAAAAAGAAGATCTTCTAACCGTGATGGATGCTAAAAATAGTACTAACTAAAACTAACCCTTATTAACAGAAAATTTTCACTCCATCCTTTGTTTCTTTCTCCAGCTGTCTACCCTACCCTTTTCTTATAAAAAGAATAAAATTCTCTCCTCTTTAGGAGAGTTTTACAAAAAAAAAAAAAAAAGAAATAAATAAAGCAGATTGTTACATTTAGCAGCTCCTGTGAGTAAAGCGATTTATACCATTGCCCCAATTAGATCACAAAAGTGTGGGCTTCCAAATTGTTTGTGTTTGGGAAAGGATTCATTGTTTATTTTGGCTGCTTTGTGAGTGTAAGTGTATGTGTCTCTTAATAAAGCCACACTTGAAAATGCTACCACAGCCTGTCAAGGGACTTGTGGGGGTTTGACAAATTACACTTTCATTTAGCACAGGGGTCCTCAAACTTTTAAACAGGGGGCCAGTTCACTGTCCCTCAGACCGTTGGAGGGCCGCCGCGTTCGCTCCTCCCCCCACCAGCCTGCTCGCCCCGCTGCGTTCGCCCCTCCTCCACCACCAGCCTGCTCGCCCCGCCGCCGCGTCGCTCCCTCCCCCACCAGCCTGCCGCCCCGCCGCCGCGTTCGCTCCCTCCCCCACCAGCCTGCTCGCCCTGCCACCGCATCGCTCCCTCCCCCCACCAGCCTGCTCGCCCGCCGCCGTGTTCGCCCTCCCCCACGACCAGCCTGCTCGCCCTTCCTCCTCCTCAGCTTCTGGGCGCTCTTGCGGGGGCGGGGGCGGCATAAACACTCTGCGGGGGCGGGCATAAACACTCAGCGGGCCGCATAAATGTCCTCTGCGGGCCGCATGTGGCCCGCGGGCCGTAGTTTGAGACCCCTGATTTAGCGAAGTGCAGCTGCTGGGAATCCTTTGAAGGCAAAAAAAAAAAGAAAAAGAAAAGAGGACGAGGAAATGAAGACTGTATTCAGGGGAACTGCAGTGCTGAATTTTTATTTATTTATTTATTTATTTATTTTAGGGAGTGGGAAAGTTCCCAGGCTCCGTCCCCAAAGTCCCCAGGTATTTATTAGGTTCGACCTGGAAACCCTACAGGATCAGGAAAACAGCTAGGGAGGTGGTTGGACCTTTATGTGACAAAGGAATAAAAGGATTGCTTTAGGAAGATGGCGGAGAAATTAAATGAATTCTTTGCATCTGTTTTAACTGTGGAAAATGTAGGGTACATACCCATGCCAGAGCCACTGTTGGGGGAAGGAAGTCTGAAGAGCTGAGTCAAATTGAGGCTATGACAGATAAGTTCTAGGACTACTAGGCAAACTAAAAACCAAAAGTCTGCAGTCTAGATGACATAATTCCAAGGGTTCTTATTGCTGATCTATTAACAAGTATATTTAACTTCTCTCTGAAATCAACCTCTGCGATGACTGGAAAAATAGCAAATGTAATCCCCAGTTTTTACAAAAGGAGTTTAGAGGAGGTCGAGGAAATTACAGACCAGTTAGCCTACCATATGTTCCAGGTAAATTAGTAGAAACTGTTATTAAAGAGAGTTATTAAGCACATGAAGAAACAAAGTCTGCTGAGAGAGAATCAACATGGCTTCTCTAAAGGGTAGTCCTGCCTCACCAACATTTCGGAGTTCTTTGAGTCGGTTAACAAGCATATAAATAAGGGTGATCCAGTAGACATTATATACTTGGACTTCCAAAAGGCTTTTGTCAAGGTACCTCAAAAAAGACTCCTGAGAAAACTTAGCAGTCATGGGATAATAAGTGTCCTCTTGTTGATGAAAAGTTGGTTAAATGATAGGATGCAGAAAGTAGAAATAAATAAACCTTGCAATGAAAAGAAGTGAGCAGTAAGGCCTGGTATTGGGACCAGTGCGGTTTATTTTGTTCATAAATTATTTGGAATTGAGGCTGAATAGTGAAGTAGCCAGGTTTGCAGATGATACCAAATTATTAAGAATGGCAAGGACCAAGGTGGATTGTGAAGAGCTATGGGAGGGTCTCACTAAATAGGGTGAGTGGGCAACCATGTGGCAAATGAAGTTCAATGTGGGTAAGTGTGAGGTAATGGATATTGTAACAAAACATCCTAATTTTAAATACATGCTGATGGGGTCTGAACTGTCTGAGACTTGAGAGTGAAAGAAATCTTAGTGATATAATGGATAACTCAATGTGTAAGGCAGTAGTGGAAAAGCATGAGGTTGTTTTATAACACACTTAGCATGTGCATTCTAAGAACCAAATCGCAGTAGATATGGAAAGGCACTTTGTGAGTTTGATTTCCTAAGTACTGCAGAAGATGCTATAATCCAGTACAAAACAGGGCACTGAGTTGGATGGCAAATGATCCACTGGTATTTTGGGAGTTGATTCAGGCCCAAAAGATGCAGGCCACCAAACAGGTACTCCAGAGTAATCTTTCAGTAGTCTTTTCTCTAGAAAGACTCATCCAGAGTAAGTTGTTGAGTATTATATTCCAAAACAACACATAATTTATTCTAATAAGGCTGTGAGGTATGAGACCATGGAGAAAAGAAAAGCACCATCTCTGATTTGTTAGTTATTCAGTCATCATCAATGGGCTGCGGTGGCTCAAGTGGTTAAGATGCTGAACTGCAGACCAGAAGGTTGGTAGTTCAGCAGTTCAAGACCCGAGTGCTGCATGACGGAGTGAGCTCCCGTCTCTGGTCCCAGCTCCTGCCAACCTAGCAGTTTGAAAGCAAGAAACTGCAAGTAGATAAATAGGTACTGCTTCGGTGGGAAGGTAACAGCATTCCATGCACCTCGGTGTCTAGTCATGCCGGCCACATGACCATGGAAATATCTTTGGACAGTGCTGGCTCTTTGGCTTGGAAACGGAGATGATCACCGCATCCCTAGAGTTGGATTCGACTGGCTTTCGAGCAAGGGAAACCATTACCTTTACATCATCAATTGCAGATCTCCATGAAATCTAACCAGATGTGTTTGGACACTTCAGATTTGTCATTAAACTGAGGTTACTCTTTTGACATTTGCTGACTTGTTCAGAGCACCAATCCAGTTTAATCTGACCCCACAACCCATGGTGAAAATGTCTCTCTAATAATTTTCAGCCATTTTATCATTTATTTCTTATATTTCCACAGCTACAGATAAAAAGAAACCTGGTACTAAACTCCACATATAAATGATTGTGAGGCCCAGCACTTAACTCTAACTTTCAATAAACATTTTTTTAGACCAGTTGGTTCTGCAGAAAGACTTTAAATCTCTTTTACTGAGGTACCAACAATGAGATAAAAATTCTCAGTTATCTGGTAGTGGAGTTCAATTAACAAAACCATCATAATATCAATTATGGCTGGGCTGGTCTAGTTATATTACCAGTCTGATGCAAAATTATTTATATTGAATTCCAAGAATCCCAACGTTAATTCAGAATTTTAAAAAATTAACAAAAACACCGTTCTAGATTGTGTGATTTTGTTTTGGGTCTGAAAATGTGTAAGCCAGTGATCTAAGCCAATAAAAACAAATAGGAACAGTTGCTTTTCTCAGCTCCTACCAATAGGTGAGCAGAAGTAACAAAACTGGCAGTAATGCCATGTCTAAAGGCAGGCCAACTTTGCATATGAGGACCTTGGGACTGGGGCTAGTTTCTGTTAAAAAAAAAACAAAAAACAAACCTGAGTTTTTTCCCAGTAAGGCAGAAGCTGTACACACAATGCCCATAACCAACCCAAATGTTTAAACTGAAAGTGGTGAAACAGCTTGTAACACACAGTTGGCAAGATCCATATACTGTATGGTTAATTCAATGGGAGACAGTATTTCTAGCAAACTTGTGACAGAAGCTAAGGAAATGCTGGCAATTTCTCCCCACAGTGTTAGTTAATGCCAGAAAAATACAGCTGTCAATTCTCACATAACAGCTGAGATTTGGTAGTTTCTAACGAAATACAAGCTGTGTTAAGCGAGAGGCATTTGAAAACTGTTGCTTCAAATACACATTGCTAAAGCATTCAAGTCATCACAAGCTTTGTGTGACAAACAGGCTGTTTACAGACTTGCATACCAGAAATCCAAGTTGATGGGAATAAAGACTGAGGCGGAGGAATGAGTGATATCCTTTTGATGTGGGTTCGGAACACGCCTGCCTTGTGTAGCACTCAGGTATTTTTCTTGCAGGAGATTAATGACAAATTGGAGAGTGTTTTCTTTGATATTTGCCACTACATAAAGCCTGATGGAAATGAATGTGGAAAACAAGTGATTCTTTTAAAAATAATTCAATTATTCAGCATTATGCTCTGTGAAGTTTTCAAACTGTGGAGCAATGCTACACTGTGCCCAACATTCTCTTCGTGGGTTCTATATTGGGTATATTAATTATAAGAAAAGCCTTGGGAATTAAGTGTATTTTAAGTTCAGAGGCATGTGTTTACAGTCATCTAATACTGCTCGTCCCTTTGGAAATGTGTTTGTTAGTACAAGTGGTGTAATGTTCATATCCGTTGGCTGAACTGCATTAAGACATCTTTGGTTTCAACTATACTGCACTTGACCTACCAAGGGCATTTGCTAGTTCTGAGGATGTTCTTCACACCATTCTTCTCTCCCCCACCCCCCGCATAGGACTCATTTAAATATAACCTGGTTAAGTTAAAAGTTATGAGGACTGTGTCTATTTGGCTTCCCCTAAATGCAGAGAAATATTATTTTCTTTAAATTAAAATCTAACAGGAAAGTGCAGCTTAAGAACCTTTTTGAAAATTATAGAATGCTGTCAGCTCAGTTATTTGTTTTGCCCAAAGTGTGCACCAAAATTAAATAGGATTAAAGTACAAATCTCTCTTATTACATTGGGTAGTAAATACAAAAGTACTTTACAAAGGGACCAAGAGTTTATCCATTTTTTTAACCAACTCAAAGCAACATAGTCACCTCACAAGTACGGATGTACTGATAAGTACTTTGTTTTTCATTTACATGCAGATTTGAGAAGACTCTTCAGCATTTTTCATGTTTATTTGTCTCATTTTGTATTCATCCCCCTCCTTAATCTGGATCCGGAAATATGCATCACGGAGGTCAAGTTTGGAGTAAATTTTCCCTTTCCTAACCTCCGCCAAGAGGTCTTTGATCAGGGGGAGGGAATAAGCATCAATGTTCCCTCTAAGCTGTGGAGTCCTGAAAGCAAAAATTCTACTTTGTGAGCTACTGGCATGAAAGTTGTGAGCAGGTGATTTAGCCACTGCAGAAATTAGTTTGCTCTGGAGCCTTTCTTCCTGAGCGGAGACGAAAATATGTGAGCTGGAGGCTAAAAAACTGTGAGCTAGCTCACACTCACTCAGCTTAGAGGGAACACTGATAGGCATTCGTAGTAGACACTGCATTCAAGCCTCTATAGTCCGTGCAGAGTCTCAATCCCCCGTCCTTTTTTTCCCGGGAAAATATGGGGGTGGCAAATGGGGAGGAAGCTGGCTGAATGAAACCTCTGACAAGGTTTTTGTCAATGAACGCAGGCATCTCCTCCTTTTCAGTTGGATTTATGGCATACAACTTCCCCTTGGGTAATTGGTGCCCGGGCACTAATTCAGTGGCACAGTCTGAGTGTCTATGAGGTGGTAACTCATCCACCTCCTCATCCTCAAATATCTGTGCTAAGTCTCAATATTCAGGGAAAATCGTGTTCGTCTCCTCGCTAGCCAGGCATGCCCACACTGGCTTGTTGGGAGGGGGGGTTCCATGTGCTTGACATTTGGGTGATATGAATTGGACTATACCCTTATCCCACAATATATAGGGGTCATGGTTGAAGAGCCACAGGCTGCCCAGCACCAACAGGAAATGAGCCACCATAGTGATCATGAAAGGCCAGTGCTCCCAGTGCGCTCCTGCCCCCATCCTCAGCGGGACAGTCTCATATTTGCAAGGGTATTTCATGGCAGACCCATCCATTTGGGTAAACACCAGGGGTTCTGGGGGTTATCAACCTTGGCCCCAAGTCCTGTCACAAGTGAGGAATTGATCAGATCCCATCCACACCCTGAGTCAATTAGATCCCGCACCCGCACATGGGTGCCCAATTTGGGATTCATGATAGTTACAATCATGAAAACACAGCTGCTCACCATTTTTTGTGCTGCTGGGCTGGGGACCTGCTGTTCAGCACCACTCACAGCAGGTCCTGCCCATTCCCCACCATCTGGGGTTCCTCCTCGCTGGACGACTCTGTCTCCCCCTTGGGAAGGCTGGCTTGCAGGGCGTGTTGAGTCTTGGGACCGTCGGTCAGCTTTTTTGCTGGTGTATTGATGCGTTTTTTCTCTGGGCCCTTCTTCAGGGTGCTGGACAATCCTGATCCTGGGTACGCTGCCATGAAATGGCTGGCCTCCCCACATCTTAACCAAAGCCCTTGCTTCATCCATTGCTCCCGCATCCCCTACTTCTGCTTCAGTAGTGTCTTGGGTTTTTGGCGTCGCCAACACACCCTTACCCAGGGTAGCCACATTGTCGATGCGGATGGTTCATAGATGGCTTTCAGCATCCGCAGCCTCTCATATCCACACATTTAGGGAAATTGATTGCAAGCTCTGGAGGACCATCTCCCAGACCTCTGGGTGGAGACCGAGTCAGTACTGCTCTGCCAGGACACCGTCAGGCCACCCTTGGATCTTTGCTCCTTGCCATCTAAACTCCTCAGAATACTCCTGCACAGTCTTCTTCCCTTGCCAGAAGGTGCACAGGAAAGCTCGGGTGATTTCACTGGCATTCGGGTCTTCATATTGGGCCCTGAGAGCCCACATGAAAGTGTCCACTCCCCGGAGTTCTGAGCCATCCTCATTATGGAGACTCATGTACCAATCAGCCGCCCCGTCTCACAACTGGGAGGTGATGTGATCCACAATGCGCTTCTCATCCAGGAATAGGTGGCCCCAATTCAAAATGAACTTCTCCACATGCCCCACAAAAAATGACAGTTTTTCGGACATCCCGTTGAACATGGCGTCTAATAGCTCTGCTGGCTGGGGTGCTTCTTGGGGTGGCTACCTCAGGACCTGGTCCCTCCGGGATGGGATGGCGGGTTGTTGCCTGATAGGAGGTACCTGTTGCCCTGGAGGCAGCTGCTGCCCCAGGGGTGGCTATGCCAGTTGCTGGAGGGGCGGTAGAGCCAGCTGTGCTAGCAGCCAGAGTTCATGCACACGATGCACCACCTCCATCATGATTCCTGGTAGGTTGTGGACAACTCTTCAACCATTTGAAAGAGTTGATACCCACGTTCCAGCAGGTCCAGCCAAATATCTACAATTCCCTCGACCTCTCCCATCTCTCTGAAGATGGCACCTGCCCCCATCTCGACACTGAGTTTATGCACAGGCCGGTCATAACAACTTCTCGATGCAGCCCCGGGGTGGGTGTCCAAGTTTCATGAGTATCAGCACAAAACTTTCCCCAACATAGTCCTTTCTGCCTTGTGGTCACCTGTGCGCTCACTCCCCCAAAGGGGTCCAAGAGAGACACACCCGTGCCTGACTCCTCCTCTAGGGTAGAAGTGGTCATAATGGTGGTTGTCATGGTGGTCATAGGGACCATTTCCCCAGACATAGTCTGGGTGGGAATCTCTTCCTCGCTTCCGGTCATCTCAGGATGGAGATATATGGGTCGAAAGGATGATGGATTCCTGACACTTTGTCAGGCTCCTCAGTCAGGTCACACAACACAGGGCTTCAGTAGAAGAATCTCTTTATTGGTGAAACATAACTAAAGAAACATGTACAGCTTGTGTCAGGAATGCCCGGGTACAGCTGGGCTCCCTAAATTATAGTGGATTCAAACACCCCCCTAAACGAGTTGAAGCCAATGAGTATAGTTCACGCACGTGAGCAAAGTGAGCTGGCAAAGTGAGCAAAACAATTTAAAAGCCGTTGATTCCCAGCAGAGGAGTTCTGCAGCTGGAGACACTACAAGGTCAGGAAGATGATAACATACAGACAGTAGAACAGTAATGGTCAGAGGCTGGTAAACTGAGAGTACTCCCCTCGCATTCCAACTCCATGACAGGGCTACCTGACAGAGTCAGGATATGAATTTATTGGCTGCGGTCACACAGAGTTTGTGGCACTATACTAGTGCTACCTGAACAGAATAAATGGGCCCCTCCAGATGAGAACTTCTGCTTCCTGTGGCACAGTCGTCAGCAGCCCATGCTGTTCTGCAATGGGAGTGGAATAAACAGATACTGGGGAAAGTTCAGTATTAATGGATTGTTTGCAGTTCTCTCTGGGTTTTCTGACATCTGAAATGAACCTGGAAGGGGCATCTGAACTTGAAGATCCATTTCCGCAACTGGTGTTTTTTTTTTTAGTTGCTGCCTATATGCACTTATGTACATCCATCCACCTGCATTTAAATAAAACCCTCCCTCAGCTCATCCTGTGGTTGAAGCACAGTACTAATGTGGATGCTCCCCCATGGGATGACTGCACAGGTAACTCACCACAGGGTGTGTGGTCTGGATGGAATGCTCCACTACACTTTGAACCGGTACAATTTAAGGTGCCACCATACCATGCTAAGCCACCAGTGTAGAGCAATGCTACACTGCACAGCATTCTCTTCTTGTGTTGGCATAGAGAATCTTTATTCACATTATTAAACTCTATGAGCACAATGGCAATATTAACTGCCTCTGATTTTCTGGCATTGGACCAATAGTAGACCAATGTGTATTTATAACATCTTCTCTCATATAATGATTTTTACAAAAATTATATTATGATGGTACACTGTCATTATACAGTATATTAATATTAAAAAAATGGTGCTATCAAATATGTTAGGAGAATACACCATCATTAGCTGACCACCATATGTGTCAATCCAATATGGTTCCCCTCCCCCGATTAATTTTCCAAAGGGACAGAACCTCATTTACAAGCAAAACAGTTGAGTCAACATCTGCAGACATTTTCCAGAGGAAAAACCCCCAGAAACCTTTATGCTTTAATACAAAACATGGATGAGAAAGCTAAAAATGAATGATTCCATGATACTATCTGAGAAGGCCTTTTTAATATTAACACAGGATATAATGACAGTGTACCATCACAATATAATCCACATGAAATCAATTTATGAATTGTAAATACACATCAGTATACTAAGAGGGAGAAGGAACTAACACATTGTCCAGTGTCAGAAAACCAATGGGAGAGCCTCCTGCATCTGAAGAGTTCTCCTTACTCTGGAAGAACATGCTACATCAGCTGAACAGCTGAAAGGTACAGGCCATTTTTATCCCATTTTTCAACAACGCAATAAGGTTACAGTCCAAGAATGTGTGTAATTTTGGATCCCATTAAAAAAAGTTTTCTCCTTGAAGATAGATTAAATTGATCATTTTTTTTTAGACGTAGTGCACTTCAGGCTCATTTTGCTTTGTAATTAAGAAGAAAGCCAGAAACATCATTTAGACATTAAGAATTTAATAGATATATTTTTCTAGCTTTATGCATTAGCACAGGACAGCCTATTAATGAAATAAGTCTTCCTTCAGGGTCAATTTAGATGGGCCGTAATCTTCTGCAAATATATTGCAAATGAGGATCATTTAATGATCTTAAAACTAACTGCCAGAAAAGGCTTGGTATAACTCCCCAGACAACAAAAAGGAGGTTTGACATGACTCAAACAGCCTTTGTAATTAACAAATATTTAATGTTGACCCTGCTGTGTTGCGTAATTGAAAATATTATCTTATTTAGGTCAGTCTCAGCCTTTTTGACCTGAGAGGTTAATTCTAAGGAAAAGCTGAAGATTGTATTTAAAAGTCAATAAAACAATAGCTAGGTTTTAATTTTCAGATACTGTTGGCTTAGTGAGATCAAATGCTGAAGCTGAAAGGAAAAGCTGAGCTAGAGAATTCTGAAAGGTAAACAAAAAGAGTTTGAGTAATTACAAAACTATGTGATTGGCCATTGAGAGTTTTTGGTCTATCATAGATACATCAGACCAGAATGAAAGGTGACTTTACAGAACCACACAGTATCTAATGGTACTTATCAATCATCTTTTTACATGGCAGCTGTATCCACACAGGGAGCCAGCCTTTAGTACCAACAGACATCATGGTGAAGCTGATAGATGGGAGGATTATATGGACTAGTACCAACACAACTTTTTGCAAGCACCTTCTTCCTCATCATGATTCTCTCTGTTCTTTAAAACCTATGGCTGAAACTATAAGTTTGTGTCTTTGATATCTGAAGCTGCAGTAGACCCCCCCATGCCCAATTAGATGATCTTGAGGCATTGAAAACTAACTCCCTCTCTCTCTCTCTCTCTCTCTCTCTCTCTCTCTCTCTCTCTCTCTCTCTCTCTCTCTCTCTCTCTCTCTCTCTCTCTCTCTCATTTACACACTGCACACTGTATATGGTCATTAAAATATTCACATTCACTATGGGCATTTTAGTGTTAGGTGCTATATTCATACTGTAATATTAGTCTGCCTGAGTGCATTTTTATTCCATTCCCATAAACTATAGCTCTTTTTTCCCTGCCATATCTTATTATTATGTTATAGATCTCTAGTGTTGTCTGATTCCAGAACTAGACACATTTTACTACCAGAATGCTAAAACCTAAATCATGTTATGTTCTTTTATAATTTCTTCCATGCTCAATCTGATTCCAAAGTGATACCTATAATTATGCTCTCTCCAACTGTTATGTTTATATTTTTAGATCACTTCAATTGTAGCATAATTGTTAGTCCATGTATTAATGTTCTGAATGTATTTTAATGGAATTTCCTCAATAAAACTTCAAAATTTAAAAAACCCACTAAATCATCAGGACTTCTAGGGCAGGTGCAAGAGGTGAGAGAGGAATGGTTGCTTTCCTTTGTTTGGCTATTTTTGGTGTGACTCTGGGTCCAGGCTAGGTGGTACTGGGTTCAGTAACACAGAACATGTCTAACAAATAGTAGCAACACACCCAGAATCTAAAGAACTGCTAGCAAGACCTTAAAAAACAAACGGTGAAACTAGTTTCCAGAGTCTAAGGAAGCTTTTGACTTATTTTTCACAAATGGCATCCCACAATGCCTCATGGTAAAATGCTTTGAAGGCAATGGGAATTTCAAAGTAAAGTGTGATAAACCAGGGCAGAGGGTCAGCTGTTCAAAGAAAAAATGAAAAAATACCACCTCTACAACCCTTTTGCGTTCATCTAAGCAGCTTTTAGAAACTTGGCCCAAGAATCCTAACATGAATTCATGAGGTCAGGGTGTCTCTGCTACCATCAGAACAATTCTTTTATCCTCTAGCATTCTGAAAACCTGGAGTTCAAGTAATTTACTACTACCAGGTTTCGAAAGCATCCCACATTAAACCAGCAGAGGGAGAGTTTATGGGTAATATATAGTGGGGAAAGGAGGGAGGGAAAGGGAAATAAACACAAAATGCTTACAATGGTTTTCAAATTAGCAGTATTATCATGTTGGAGAATACATGAAGTATGATTAAAAATAGTTTTACAGCCTTCATGCAAATATAGTATGTTCGTGCTAGGGGTTATTAGAAAAGAAATTGGAAATAAGACATCAAGCTCTTATATAATTTATGATGTAGGAATATTATACACATATTGGATGCCCGATCTTTAAAAGCTACTGAACAGCTGGGAAAGGTACTTAAATAGTTATACCAACTTGTATCATAGGCTGGGGGCTGGGCCCAATTATTACTTTCATGGCCCTTTCTGGAGTCATATAGAGTTACATCCCTGAGGTCTTTGTATTGCCATCTCGCCATCATGTAGGTTAGTTGGGTTTTTAGATTTTAACTGGAATTTATATGAAATTGTTTTATATGTTTTATACTGGCACTTTGTAACCCACCCTGACCCTGCTTTTGGGGGTGGACGGGATAAAAATCTCATAAATAAATAAATAAATATACAGCAAAAATAGACAATGGATTGAAACCTCTTGCCCATAAGCAAAGTTTATATGGGTTTTTTCATTTAGGGGAAAAAAACAACTAAGAATGTATATGACAGACATTCATAATATTATGCATGAGGTGAAAAAAAATGGATGGACAAGACTTTTTCTGTTTCTCCCATAAAACCTACACTCAGGGTCACTCCAGTGAAGCTGTTTGGTAATAGGTGCAGGGCATACAAAAAAGGACTTCTCTGTAAACATTTATAATTACTACACTGAATTCACTTCAACAAGAAGTAATGGCCAAGGGTGTTTTAGGGGAAAATCATGAACAATACATCCATCACCAGCTATTAGCCATGATAACTAGATGGGAAGCTCTGTGTTCAGAGACGGTGTATACTGGATATCTCTTGCTAGGGAGCAAGTGAGGACTAGTATTTCATGTAACGTTTGTGAGTTTTATTATTATTTTGTTTATTTTTAATTAATGTTATTTAGAGTCCATCTTTCTCACAGGGACTTAAGGTGGATTACACATAATGAGCCAGTGCAATCACAAAAAATGGGACATTCGATAACCAGTTCATTAGGATTTTAGAAGTCAGGAAAGAACAGAAGTATAGCATAAGTAGTCACATGACACATTAAGCAGTACATTTTAAGAGACCAATGTACTGTGTATTACAGTAGTCTAGTATTGATGTTACTGTGGCATAGATTCAGGTGGCTAGGTCAGCCATATCAAGATTAAGGGGCCATCTTGTAAGCTAGGTTGAGTTGGCAGAAAGCCTTTTTTGCAGCTGCATTAACTTGCTTTTCCAGTAGTAAAGCTGTATTCAATATGACCTCAAGGCTTTTTCCTGAGTCAGCAAGGGTCAGTTAAACTCCATCAAAACTAGTGACCAGCATTACCTCTGTCTTTTCAGGGATTAGTTTCAATTTGTTCACTTTTAGCCAGTTAACCACCACAGCAATGGAAGCAATTCTCTACCACATCATCAGGAGATTTGGATAAGGATACATACAACTGACTATAATCAGAATATTGGTAACAACCAACTCCAGTGTTACAAATGATTTGTCCTAAGAGTTTTACATCAAGTTAGAAAAGCACAGGGGATAGAATTGTGCCCTGTGGAACCCCATAAGATAGGTCCCACACTGATGACAACTAGGGATGGGCAGAAATCTAAAAAAACCTGGTTTAGTTCAGGGTTTAGGGTGGCCTCCAAACAGAACCAACCCAAAACGGCCGCACCTGAACCAAGCCAGTCCAGTGAGTTTGGTTCCCCTTTCTCCCAGCCACAGTGAGCCGCCACTGGGAGAAAGGAGGTGTGGACCACACTGGAAGGGTTTCCTTTCCATCTTTCTCCAAGCTGGAGCTTGCTGGGGCCAGGAGAAAGAGCGGGAATGAAGGGGGGAGCAAAAGCGAGGGGTTTAATAGCTCACAGCCATTTAAACCCAACAGCTGAGTGGGTCCACTGATCAGCTGTTAAGTTTAAATGGCTCACAGCCATTTAACCCTTTGGTTTTGCTTACCCCTACTTTGAAGGAGGGGAGAGCAAAGCTGAAGAGTTTAATGGCTTGCAGTCATTTAACTCTTTGGTTTCACTTCCCCCTGCTTTGAAGGAGGGTAAGTGAAACTGAAGGGCTTAATGGCTTGCAGTCATTTGAACCTAACAGCTTGGTGAGTCTACTGGTCAGCTGTAAGTTTTAAACGGCTGGCAGCCATTTAACC
This sequence comes from Gekko gecko, assembly GCA_029375565.1. Taxonomy (NCBI): domain Eukaryota; kingdom Metazoa; phylum Chordata; class Lepidosauria; order Squamata; family Gekkonidae; genus Gekko; species Gekko gecko. Next base: position 72,447,220 of record JAPDNY010000006.1, on the reverse strand, counting down.
ATTGGTTTTGTATCCCCCTCTTTGAAGGGGAGGAAGCAAAACCAGAGGGTTAAATGGCTGCCAGCTGACCCCATGCCACTCAGCTTTCAGGTTTAAATGGCTAACCCCAAACAGTTGAACTGAACCAGCCACAAGCCCAGTAAATGTTCAGGGATGGCACCTTTCCCAAACATCGATTCGCGAACTCTGAACCGGTCCAAGTTCAGGCCAAATTTTAGTTCATGAACCAGTTCATACCCATCCCTAATGACAACTGGTTTCCTTGACAACTCAAGTTTCCTTTAGATATCTGAATGGTAGAAGGTTGAAACAGATTCTGGATTAGATGAACTTTAGGTTTGGTCTTGAAAGCTCTTATGTTCTTTTAAAGAGAACAGAACCCTGGTGACCAAAGCTAATCCATGGTATCCTGAAAAGAAGAGGGAACTTCTACACTTCACCTGCTTTTTATTTCTTGCAAAAACTGCTTGGCAATCTGCCCCAGAAAATTCCTATCTGGTCACACCTAGCTCTTATATTCCTAGTTACAAGCTTGAACTATTATTCCTATAGTGAAAGAAAGACCAGTAAAGTGAAACTATGATATTTTGATAAACCTGAGGTTATAAACTAGTGTTTGTTAAAACTACATGGATTGGGGAAATTTGGCAATGCTTGCAAGGGTGAAACTGAAGAAAAGAGTGCTTGGCACCTCCTCTACCATGCCAATTTTCTATAACTGCTTCTTTCCCACTTTCTAAAACAAGATTCCCCAACCTTGTTGAACTATTGAGCATGTTTTGAATTTTGTGAACAGATAATGTGCTCCACACCAAAATGACTATGGGAGGGGGGGTTCTAATCATAAAATGATGAGAGGTTCCACAATAGAACCAACTGTTTCCAAATTTATTCTAGAGGGAGTACCTCATGGACTCTTTTGTAACTCCTCCTACTCCAATGAAGTGGGGAAAAGTCAGGATTTCCTTAGCTTTAGTGAAGAGATGGTTCAGGGAAGAAGCAAGTGGGCACCAGGGAACACATCAGTGGGCACCATGGTGCCCACAAGTACAACATTGGAGACCATTGTTTCAACTCTTCATGTTTTTTAACTTTTAGGAAACCATATCTTAACATTCATTAAGGAATCTGATTTTGGAATGTACAGTTACTAATATGAATAATAAGGCATCCCGACTTGTACCTTATATTTAGTACATCATAATAACATAAGAGAAGCCAATGTTGGATCAGACCAATGGCCCATCCAGTCCAACACTCTGTCACACAGTGGCCAAAATACTAGGTGCCATCAGGAAGTCCAGCAGTGGGGCCAGGATTCTGGCAGGGCTTACAAGCCTTTCCACAAATGAACATTGTCCAAATCCAGGAGATTTGGGGATGGGGCCTCGGAAGGACAGGGACCTCAGTGGGGTACATCATGACAGTCAGACATCAATATAGTAGCTTAGTTAATCACTATTAATGTGCATAAGAACATAAGAGAAGCCAATGTTGGATCAGGCCGATGGCCCATCTAGTTCAACACTCTGTCACACAGTGGCCAAAAATACCAGGTGCCATCAGGAGGTCCAGCAGTGGGGCCAGGACATTAGAAGCCCTCCCACTGTTGCCCCCCCAGGCACCAAGAATACAGAGCATCACTTGCCCCATCCTGAAAGTTCCTATCTATACATTGTAGATAATAGCCACTGATGGACTTCTGCTCCGTATGTTTATCTAATTCCCTCTTGAAGCCGTCCATGCTTGTAGCAGCCACAACTTCCTGTAGCAGTGAATTCCATGTGTTAATCTCTCTTTGGGGGAAGAAGTACTTCCTTTTATCTGTTCTAACCTGACTGCTCAGCAATTTCATGGAGTGCCCACAAGTTCTTGTATTATGAGACAGAGAGAAAAGTACTTCTTTCTCTACCTGCTCTATCCTGTGCATAATCTTATAAACCTCAATCATGTCACTCCTCAGCCGTCGATTCTCCAAGCTAAAGAGCCTCAAGTGTTTTAACCTTTCTTCATAGGGAAAGCATTCCAACCCTTTTATCATTCTAGTTGCCCTTTTCTGCACTTTTTCCAGTGCTATAATATCCTTTTTGAGGTGTGGTGACCAGAACTGTACACCACACACATCTTAATTTATGTCCAGTATCTGTTTCAGTCTGTAGCCTCAACCAGGATTAATGGACTTTTATAATCTAAGAGGAATATGGTTGTACCGTGGATGGTTTCTGTGCTTCCAGTGTGGGCACAAACAGCAGACACCATCAAAATGCCTCTTCCCAGAAAATGTGTTGTAACCCAACACCAGCAACAAAGTTCAACTTTGACTCTACATGCATTTCACAGAAGATGCTTGTAAAATCAGGCTATAATATCATGGGCTGAAAACTCTACTTCCCACCCCTCTATCTTTTAAACTTTTATTTATTTATTTAATTTGATTTATATCACAGCCTCCCTGCCAGGCAGGCTCAGTTTTTGTAACATCCAGCCTGATGAAGAGTTCTGAGAACCTCAAAAACTTGCACAATATTTTGTATCAATTTGGTTGGTACCAATAAAGAACCTTACATCGATTTTGTTTTGTTTTTTGGATTTAATCATTCAGTCATTCTGGCAGGGCTTACAAGCCTTTCCACAAATGAACGTTGTCCAAATCCTGGAGATTTGGGGATGGAGCCTTGGAAGGACAAGGACCTCAGTGGGTACAATGCCACAAAGTCCATCCTCCAAAGCATCCATTTTCTCCAGGTCCAGGGGAACTGATCTCTGTAGTCTGGAGACAAGTTGTAATCCCAGGAGATCCCCAGGTCCCACCTGGAGGCTGGCACCCCTACCTTAAAAAGTGAGTCTCAACTATATATTTCTGTTTTCTTTCACCAGAAAAATCCTTGGAACAAATATTGTGTTACTGAGAGGAAAATAAAATATAAACTGTCAGTTTACTTCTTTGCTTCTTTTTATTAACTTGATTATTAATGTTGAGGAAAGACCCTATGACATATTTCAAGACTATGGTGCATTGTTCTTCTCAGGGCTTTCTTTCTGGGAGTTCCAGAACCTCTTTGACAAAATTCTTTTTAAAATGTTTAAAAGTTCACAAGTTTTCAGTACACAGATTGAAAACTTCATTTTCCTCTTGAGCATTCTGGCACCTCTTCCCTCCCCAAAAAAGTCCTGGTTCTTCATCAGCTACTCTGGAAGACAATGCCCCGTTGTGGTAGAAAGCTGGTGTATACATTTTTTGTAAAATGGAATTCCAAGAATCCCAACTTTAATTCAGAATTTTTTTAAATAAACAAAACACAGTTCTAGGTTGTATACCTCTCAGGAGGTATAGTCACACCACTCAGCTGCTTCCTGAGTGTCCAGGGGCAACTCCAGAATTCCTGCACTTACCTGAGGTGGAGAGGGCCAGCTAGAACACCCCATGCCCATCTGGCAACATCCTGCACATAGCAGAAGTCAACCCCACCACCACCAATCAACACAGCAGACCTGTTTGCTCTCCAGGTAGCAGGCCCATTGACGGCAGGCCTGCCCAGAAGACCCAGCAAGGCCAGGCAAGAGAAGACCAGCCACTGCATGTGGCAGCCCTGGGCAATGAGCTGGCATCAGCTGGCTGGGAGGAGATGGGGCAGCTATTTAAGGAAGGTGGAGGGAGGCTGTAAGTTGTCCTGGATCGGTGACACTCAATTGGAAATAGTTCCTGCCAGTCAACCAAGGAGGGTGAAGCAACCATCAGAGAGGCAGGAAGAGAAAGGACCAGCATAACCCAGGGAGTTTCTCTCATAAGGGCCATGGACTCAGGCCTGGGAGGACATGCTAGCTCTCCTGCCAGCTAACCAGATTCAGAGGAGGGCTATAGAAAAAAGAGGAGAAAGAACCCCTTCCCCTCTTTGGTCTGAGGTCTTTCAAGGCCTCTACAAGGAGGCTCTGAAGCAGGGTTGCCTGGTCCTTCCTCTGATCTGGTGGAGAGCTCCCAGGGCCTCTTTAGGATCTTCTGTCACATGTGCTTTGTACACACAGTGCAATGGCATCACCCAGAAGTGACATCATCACATTGCTGATACCGGAGGTTATGCTCTAGTTTTTGGGCAAAATTAGAGTGTCACCCCCCTCAACATTTGCAATGTGATGATATCACTACCAAGTTAGTAGTGATGGCTGGTGCTGTATTGGAGCCCCCAAAATAAGGGGAACCCTCACCCTGACTAGGGTGATGGCAACCCTACTCTGAAGAGTGTGTTGGCCTTGCCCAACCATGGCTGTATGGCAGATGCTCACAATCAGTATACCTGATGATGCATTCCTCTTGTGTTCTGTTTCATGTTATCTCATCTACAATTGCCCTTCCAGGCATTTTCCCATTCTCTCTCTAAAGCTAGGATTGTTCCACATCCACACCATTCCTCCTGCCATAGGAAGGGGTTGTCCTACTTTGGTCCACCTTCTTTCACCTCCTTCCATCTGAATTACAGTGCAATGCTAAGCAGAGTGAAGTCAGTATACCAAGGCTGCACTCTATACAGAATTTCACAGTTCTTCTCCTTTGTATTTGGTTGGAACAAATCTTTACTTTTTAATCTACCTTTTTCTGCCACCCCCATGATTCTTGTGTGTATTGCCTGCATGGATTGTAAGGTTGCAATCAATTACATTTGTACAGCGTTAAGTTTGTGTAAGTGCATGAGTACCATTAAATATTTATATTATAATTATAATAGAAGAGGAGGAGGAGGAAAAGTTTTTCTACCCCATTTTTCTCTACCTGAAGGAGTCTCAAAGAGGCTTACAATCACATTCCCTTCCTCTCCCCACAACAAGCACTTTGTGAGGAAGGTGGAGCTGAGAGAGTTCTGAGAGAACTGACTGGCACAAGGTCATCCAGGAGGCTTCATGCGGTAGAGTGAGGAATCAAACCTGGTTCTGCCAGATTAGAGTCTGCCACTCTTAACCACTATACCACCCATAAAGAGACAACATTACTGATGTTACAGCTCTTGTCCTTTGCAGTAAGTATCACAATCTAATCTGATTGATGTTTGAACCTACTTAAAATGCCCATATTGGTTTTGGAAAGGGAATAGTGGTTTCTTTTTTAAAAAATTGCTCTCATTAAATTTGATGGGACTAAAGGAGGTAATCAGGATTATACTCTGGAATGTTTTTAACATCTAAAAGGAAAGTATAATTTCCAGTGACTTGCCTGATGATCTTCTTTTCTCCCTGCCATAATACTCCATTAGCCTGTAGCAAAGCATTGCTCAATAATTTACAGGAACAAAATCAGCCCGACTTGAAATATACTTCCCTATTAATCTCACTTACAGTCTAGTCTTAATACAAAGAAACACTAACCCATTGGATAAAACAACTAAATAACTGCCAGAATTAGATAATCACAGGTGAGAAAAATTCTCTCTGCATTTTACATATAGGACAAATATGTATTTTCACACTGCCAAATCATCTTTTTGCAGAAAAAATGGTATAGATTTTTAGCACAATGTGGTCTACTTCTTATATTACCTTTACATCTACAGATCAACACTCAGGTTTGGGGGGGACTGTAATGTTCAAATATCGCGTTGAGTAATTTTGGTATGAACAAACAACTAAGAAGCTTTGTTAAGTGCATACAATGATTGTGTCCTTTAAAGCAGTCCAATGCACGAATCTTAATCTAGAATCTAGATAAAAGAAAATGCTTTCATGTATCATCACATATTGATGTGAATTCATTTGTGCTGGAATTTAAGAAGAAACCCAAATTCTCACTGTAGTTATTAAAACCATCCTGTAGTTAAGTTTTTAGTTTTTACAACTAAAGTTACACAATGTTTTAAAATATGGAAAGTGTACGATTAAAAAGTCAGCTATTCTGGAGATGGCTCTTTACTAGTGTGACATTACTTTTTTCTCTGTGGCCTAACTTCCCTTTGAGCCAAGATCTAATAAAGAGCACCTTTAAATAAGTCCTATACACAGCCTGCATTGTTCCAATCAACTGAACTACTTAAAGAAGAAAACCTTTAAGGCTCACTGGAGGCGTTTTGCGCTTCCCTCTGTTTTATGGCACAACCTTAGACACAATAGTGTAAAAAGGTCAAGACATCATGTAGGCTTTTGCATTAGGCAGCAGAACACTAATTAGTTTTAGAAACAATGAGTTCCTGTGTATTTGTGCTCTAATATTTTGATGGTAAAGTTTTGCTTGAAATTGAATTTTTTAAAAAACAAAATACAGACAAAGCTCTTAACTGTTGTCTTTCCTCAATGATACTTTAACAGGCCACCATAATTTTTTCCACTTCAGTGTTAGCATCTTTTCCCCTGATGTCCTAGCTGTAACTTGATTCCATTACTGAAGTAAGAAGATAGAATCTGTCTGGGGTATTAAAATAAGCTTCACTTCTTTGAATTGTGAACAGAGGAGAGTTCATGAAAAAATCTGTGGCACTTCCCCCTTCCAGCTTGGAAAGTCATGCCAGAGTAGTAGGGCACCCTCAGGAATGGTGTGTGCTGCATTGGGAAAAGATGTGGCTTTAGAGGTAATAAGTGGATCTGCTTACAATCGTTCAAATTCTTTCACAGACAGAAGCCCTTTTCAGTCTTCATATTCCTGGGACTGTAACTACGCTTATGGAACAAACACACTACATGCAATCCCCCCTGTATACACAATCACAATTTGTCTGAGGCATCTCCCTCCAGTAAGTCATGAGACACAAACATTGGGATAAAGTAAATCAATAAATGGCTGATCAACATCATAGGCTAAAACTAATTTAAGTGGGCAGGCTACACTTGACAGCCATTCACAGCTACCCTTGTTTTGGACACTTGCTGACTTTGCTTACCTCACCTACAAATGAACTGTGCCGAGAGGTGCTAAGCTTCATTGCCCCCCATCCCTGCTTTTATGACAACTATGGTTTCAGTTGATGCTGCTCAGTGCACAGGGCACTCCTTCCTCCAAACCACCGTACCATACAACAATTGATGGGCTGTTCAGCAAACAGCTGATTTTCCCTACCTATCAAGAGCAACCTGCCCTGTTTCTAGTAAAACAGTTACTACTTAACCAGTCAACTAACCAGGCCTAATTATTTAAAAAAAATCCCCACCCCCAGTGTCAACAGTGGAGTAGGCAAAAAAGGAACACGCCCTTTAAATCCGCCTGGCATTCACACCTATGTTGGGTCTAATTGTCCGTATGATCGCAGCTGTTGATAGTTATTGAGATCTCTTGGGTCCAGAGCAGGATTCTTTCAAAGTGGATGTACCACAGCTTATTTCAAGGCCGAGGTGACCACCCCCTCTCTCAAGGAGGCATTAACTACTTCTCAGACCCAGTCAGCCAAACCTTCCCTGGCAAATTTAAACAGCCAGGAAGGGCAAGAGGCATACAAGCACGTGGTAGGCTCAAACTTCCTGTCCATATCCTAAGAATGAATAAACTTAAACATATTCCAAACAACTGGACACGTTGGCACCCTGGCATCATGCAACCCTGTCACTGCTAATGAAGAATTCAAGTTGGAATGGATATGAGAGATTTTATCTGCAAAGCACTGAGCAAAACACCCACTGAGGGCCACCATGTAGTCTACATCCTCCTGCATGCTGGATCCCAATGGGTGTCTGACCACCTGTGACAGCTCTGCTGGCCTACTGTGCAGATGCAGTGGTGGTGTAAAAATGTTGTTTCTTTGCCACTATCACTGCCATGGAATACACTTTAAAATGAGCTTTTACAGATGTCATTGCAGAGTCTTCCTCTACTGTTGTCCTTTCATTGCCTGCAGCCCCTCAGTAAACCAAGGGACAACCTGGGCTCTTAAAGTTGAGAGAGTTAACCTGTGTGTTTTGTAGGACCTGAGACAGGGCTGTTGTTGTCATGGAGGCCATGAAATCTTGAGTTGCTCCTGATAAGACAGCCTCAACATGAATGCTGACGTCCCCCAGGACAACCAGTATAAGGATCCTCAACACTGCTCCCGAGACCTCCTCTGTCAGCTCAGGCAGCGAAATTGTTAAGCAGCAAGGTGGCCAGTACACTAACAGAGTCTCAATTCTGTCTCTCAAAAGGCAACATTAGGTACACAGCCTCAGTTGCAGAGTCCCCCAAGGGACAGTGCTTTCCCTGATGTTATTCAACATCTATATGCGGCCCCTTGCTCAGATTGCCCAGAGGCACAGGCTAGGTTGTCACCAATATGTGGATGACACCCAGCTATATCTGTTGTTGGGCAGTCAGTCTGACTCTACCCCAGAAGATCTAGACCAGGCATTACAAGCCATGGTTAGTTGGCTTAGAATGAACCAATTGAAATTGAATCCGACGAAGACAGAGGTCCTGTGCCTGAGTCACAGCAGACCAGGGGCAGGGATCCCACTACTGGCCAGCACCAAAGATTAGGAGTTTGGGAGTGCTCCTGGATGCCTCCTTAACACTGGAGGCCCAGGTAGCAGTCCCTGCCAAGGCAGCCTTTTACCATCTTTGGCTGATTAGGCAGCTGGTTCCCTTCCTTGAATGCAATGATCTGGCAACAGTGACCCACGCAATGGTCACCTCAAGACTGGACTACTGTAATGCTGTCTACATGGGGCTGCCCTTGGTGCAACTCTGGAAGCTGCAGCTGGTGGAAAATGTGGCAGCTGCTGATTGGTCTCCCTGTGCAGGAACATATCCATCCTGTGCTGAAGGCATTGCACTGGCAGCCAATAGCACACTGGATTTGCTTCAAAGTGCTGGTTTTAATCTTTAAAGCCCTATATGGTCTGGTCTCCCTCATGGATCACTGCCTTGTCGTGGCGAGGGGGCTTGCGTGGTTCGATGAGGCTGTGGGCTATGCCGTGGAGGGCCACCCAGGACGGACAGGCCACAGCAGAGAACTCAGACCAAGCGTGATCCCCTGGAGAAGGAAATGGCAACCCACTCCAGTATCTTTGCCAAGAAAACCCCATGGACAGTAACAAAAGGCTAAAAGTTATGACGCCGGAAGATGAGCCCCTCAGGTCGGAAGGTGTCCAATATGCTACTGAGGAAGAGCAGAGGGCAAGTACGAGTAACCCCAGAAAGAGTGAAGCGGCTGGGCCAAAGCCGAAAGGACGCTCAGTTGTGGATGTGTCTGATGGTGAAAGGAAAGTTCGATGCTGCAAAGAACAATACTGCATAGGAACCTGGAATGTAAGATCTATGAATCAAGGTAAGCTTGACGTGGTCAAAAATGAGATGGCAAGAATGAACATCGACATCTTGGGAATCAGTGAACTAAAGTGGACAGGAATGGGCGAATTTAACTCAGAAGACCATTATATCTACTACTGTGGCCAGGAATCCCGTAGAAAAAATGGTGTGGCCTTTATAGTCAACAAGAGAGTGAGAAAGGCAGTATTGGGATACAATCTCAAAAATGACAGAATGATCTCGGTCCGAATCCAAGGCAAACCATTCAATATCACAGTAATCCAAATATATGCCCCAACCACTGCTGCAGAAGAGGCTGAAGTGGACCAGTTCTATGAAGACCTACAACAGCTCATAGAACTAACACCAAAAAATGATGTCCTCATCATCATAGGGGACTGGAATGCTAAAGTAGGAAATCAAAAGGTAACTGGAATAACAGACAAGTTTGGCCTTGGAGAACAAAATGAAGCAGGGCAAAGGCTAACAGAGTTTTGTCAAGAGAACACGCTGGTCATAGCAAACACCCTTTTCCAACAACCTAAGAGGCGTCTCTACACATGGACGTCACCAGATGGGCAACACCGAAATCAGATTGACTATATAATTTGCAGTCAAAGATGGAGAAGCTCTATTCAGTCAGTAAAAACAAGACCTGGAGCTGACTGTGGCTCAGATCATGAGCTACTCATTGCAAAATTCAGACTTAAATTGAAGAAAGTTGGGAAAACCACAAGGCCATTCAGATTTGACCTAGATCGCATCCCCGATGAATATACAGTAGAGGTGAAGAATAGGTTTAAGGGACTAGATTTGATAGACAGAGTGCCTGAAGAACTATGGACAGAGGTCCGTGACATTGTAAAGGAGGCAGCACTCACTGCCATCCCAAAGAAAAAGAAATGCAAAAAAGCAAAGTGGCTGTCTGATGAGGCTTTACACATAGCAGAGGAAAGAAGGAAAGCTAAAGGCAATGGGGAAAAGGAAAGATTTGCCGAACTGAATGCAGATTTCCAGAGAACAGCAAGGAGAGATAAGGAGGCTTTCCTGAATGAACAATGCAGAGTAATAGAGGAAAACAATAGATTGGGAAGGACTAGAGATCTCTTCAAGAAAATTGGAGAAATCAAGGGAACGTTCCATGCAAAGATGGCCATGATAAAGGACAAAAACGGTAGGGACCTAACAGAAGCAGAAGAGATTAGGAAAAGATGGCAAGAATACACAGAAGAACTATACAAGAAGGACCTCGACGTCCTTGACAACCACGATGGTATAATCACTGACCTCGAGCCAGACATCCTGGAAAGCGAAGTTAAATGGGCCTTAGAAAGCATTACTAACAACAAAGCTAGTGGAGGTGATGGTATCCCAGCTGAGTTATTCAAAGTCTTAAAAGAAGATGCTGTTAAAGTGCTGCACTCAATTTGCCAACAAATTTGGAAAACACAACAGTGGCCACAGGATTGGAAAAGGTCAGTTTACATTCCAATCCCAAAGAAGGGCAACGTCAAGGAATGTTCAAACTATCGCACAATTGCACTCATTTCACACGCTAGCAAGGTCATGCTCAAAATCCTACAAGCTAGGCTCCAACAGTACGTGGATAGAGAACTGCCAGAAGTACAAGCTGGGTTTCGAAGAGGTAGAGGAACTAGAGATCAAATTGCCAACATTCGCTGGATTATGGAGAAAGCAAGAGAGTACCAGAAAAACATCTACTTCTGCTTCATTGACTATGCTAAAGCCTTTGATTGTGTGGATCACAATAAATTATGGCAGGTTCTTAAAGAGATGGGAGTACCAGACCACCTCACCTGTCTCCTGAGAAACCTGTATAAGGGTCAAGAAGCAACAGTTAGAACCGGATATGGAACAACTGATTGGTTTAGCATAGGAAAAGGAGTACGACAAGGATGTATATTGTCACCTTGCTTATTTAATTTATATGCAGAGTACATCATGCGAAATGCTGGCCTGGATGAATCACAAGCTGGAGTTAAGATTGCTGGGGAAAAGATCAATAACTTCAGATATGCAGACGATACCACTCTGATGGCAGAAAGTGAAGAGGACCTAAAGAGCCTTTTGCTCAGGGTGAAAGAGGAGAGTGCAAAAGTGGGCTTGAAGCTCAACATCAAAAAACTAAGATCATGGCATCTGGGCCCATCACTCCTTGGCAAATAGAAGGGGAAGTCGTAGAAGTAGTGACAGACTTCACGTTCCTAGGATCCCAGATCACTGCAGATGGTGACTGCAGCCATGAAATTAAAAGACGCCTGCTCCTTGGGAGGAAAGCGATGGCAAACCTAAACAGCATGATAAAAAGCAGAGACATCACCTTGCCAACAAAAGTCCGCATGGTCAAAGCAATGGTATTCCCCGTAGTAATGTTTGGCTGCGAGAGTTGGACTATAAGGAAGGCTGAGCGCCGAAGAATCGATTCTTTTGAACTATGGTGCTGGAGAAGACTCTTGAGAGTCCCTTGGACTGCAAGGAGATCAAATCAGTCAATCCTAAAAGAAATCAACCCTGACTGTTCCCTGGAAGGCCAGATCCTGAAGCTGAAGCTCAAATACTTTGGCCACCAAATGAGAAGGGAGTATTCACTGGAGAAGACCCTGATGCTGGGAAAGATTGAAGGTCAAAGAAGAAGGGGACGGCAAAGGATGAGATGGTTAGACAGTGTCATCGATGCAACGAACATGAAATTGAGCAAACTTCAGCGGACGGCGGAGGACAGGAGGGCCTGGCGTGGTCTGGTCCATGGGGTCGCGAAGAGTCGGACTCGACTGTGCGACTGAACAACAACAAATGGTCTGGGGCCTGCTTACCTGAGGGACCGCCTTTCCCCATGTGTTCTCCAGAGAGCACTGAGTTCTGGGTCTCAAAATCGCTTGGCCCTCCCTGGATCGAACGACACCGAGCTGGCCTCTACCAGGGCCAGGGCCTTCTCAGTAGCAGCTCTATACTGGTGGAATGAGTTCCAATAAGACATCAGGGCCCTCCGGGACCTCTTACAGTTCTGCAGGGCCTGCAAAAAGGAGCTCTTCCACCAGGCCTTTGATTAGGAGCCACTTCCAACAACAACTGAACTGTGGTAAGGCCCTCTATGCCATCACCATTAGCCTATGATATACTGGATACTGACTCTGGCTACACTCCTTTGTAATCATTCCACCATGGCCTACTGGGATCACTATGCAATGTTATACTGCCACCAGCACTTTACTTATTATGTATATAATTTTATGACATTTATTATTTGTATTTTAGTGTATTTTAACTTTTAATGTAAGCTGCCCTGAACCTGCCTTGCAGGGAGAGAGGGATATAAGTTGAATTAAATAAGTAAATAAAATAAACACCAGAAGTGTCTCCTATGGGGCATCATACTAGGGGGCAGTCCTTATAGAATACAGTGACACCACCTCCCCGTCTGCCAGACCTACGCTGATATATCCGCAAATACACTGGGAGACCCAACTGGGAGAGGTTAAGCCCTCCCCCAGCCAAGTCTCAGTGACACATGCCAAGTCAGCTCTCATCTAGGATTAAATGCTGGATGGCTGATGTTTTTCCTGTAATTGACCTAGCATTTAGCAGCAGGAATATATAGCCTGGCAGATTGTTGATATGGTTACCAAAATCTGTTCCGCTGGGAAAATAAAAATAAATAAATATACTAATGCAAAGTTTTATTATGTATTTTATAATTAATTCTGTTGTACTGTAGCTTACAAACTAGTGAGTGGAGTCTATTAATGGGTATTAATTACATCTGAATACAGCTAGTGAGGAGAAGATAACTTATGTAACTAGAAGTTCTCAAGATATGTGATGCCTGAAATGTTAATTGGGTACTTGAGAAAAGTGGCCTTAACACCCTTTCAGTTGCCATTTGTGCAGTTGTAGCTGGCTGATACCAGCCGATTTGCACTGATATCACTGGACTGCACCTATCTCATGAATTATTCCCACACAGTACATAAAAATATGTCTTGAAAGCCATAGTAAAATCTTCTACCTTTTTGTACCATGTACAAGTCTTCTCACTGAGGATGACAGGTGTCTTCTGCTGAATGCCCCAACTAATCTGAATAGCATACTTTACTTTGTATGCCACTATATTCACAAGACTGGCCTATGTACAAAAGCCTATTTCCTTGTATGTACTGTCCTTGCTGGTTTGGCACGTAAGGACACAAAATGCTCCAGGGCAGGAGTAACATTCCAGTATTCAGGGGCTTTCACCACTGAATAATATACTTTCTAGAACTGTCCTCTTTTATTACTGCAGCTGTCAAGAAATAGAAGAGAGAAGCTGTTGCATGCATCTCTGGTTTTACACACTTTTGTATATTTGCTTATCTAACTGCACTCAGAAATTGCTTTTTTTCCATCTGCAGTTTTCATTTCTGTTTATTTTTATCCAATTGTATATTTTAGAGAGCAATGCAGTATCTCTAAAGAACATGGTTACTAGTGCATCACAATGCGCTATGCATCTTGTTAGCTAACTCAATATTTTTAATTACTTGCCTTTATTATTGGTGTGAAAATGTAGAGTCAAGTTTCAAGTAATACCTTTTATTGGACTAAAGCTGCAATATTGACAGTGAAGCTTTAGGGATATAGAAAACTCCCATTCAGGTCAGAATGGGATTGACTCTGAAAAATGGATTCCTATATTCAGAAAGCTCATTTGTCAATACTTTACATTTAGTCCAATAATGGTAGTCCTTCAAACTTGGCTCTGAAATCTGTCTATAAAGAAAATATTTGAGCTTCCAATGAGTACATGGTTATGACTTGTATTGGATGCCTAATTTGTGATGGATTATCTCATATTTGGAGTTTACACAAGCAAACATAATCTTTCAGGATGTGAGGATCAACAGTTATATCAAATTACCAGTCAAAAGAAAATACCAGTATTTTGTTTTTGTAGAATACAGTAAGTGTCAGAAAAATAGTACAATGGGTCTTTTAAAAGTTTCATTTAAAAAAATGTGTGTCATGATAAAACACAGGCAAATATTCCATTCTCCTTGCTCCACGTTGGGGGATCTGAACGTCATTTATTTATTTCGGAGAATGTTATGACCTGGTAAAGAAGGGAAAGAGTCATCTTATTCATCTTTCTTTTTTCTGATACAGCAGAAGTGCAGATCTGGTATGGTGATGGAAAGTCATTTGTAACTCATTTTAGGAGCTATGACCCAATATGGATCTTGGTCACATCTTGCAAGATTAAAAGTGATCCAAATCAGGAAATAGCTGTTGGGAAAGATTAATAAGTGTATCATTTCCACATTCCCAAAGAGTGCAGTTATTTCTCAGTTCTGCTCAGGGCCCTGGACTCACTCAAGATAGGTTCCTAATATATGGAACTTTTAAAAATTCTCTCACACAATCGTTTGTCTGTTTTCTTACCCCTTTTGCTGGCACTTCCAAACATTCTATTCCTCTTTAAAGATTTAGACTTACTAGTCAAAGTTCATTAGTAGAAGCAGCAAAATAACATACATGAATGAAGCAATGAGAGAACATTGTGACTGATTCACCACTTCTGTATTTATCTATTTGAATAATATGCAAGCAGCCTCTCCATACCTGGTTGAAATGATTAACAAGCCCTTTTGGGGGGGAAGATATATGGAAAAGGAAAAATATCAACATTTAATTAAGAATTTTACTCACAGCTTTCTGTCAAGAAGAACCTATTAAGAGGCTAACAATATTGACAATAACATTATATAAAGTTCATAAACATAATATCAATGAAATAGAACAAAGAAAGATAGCAAGATAACAGCATATTTATGCAAAATGCTCTCTAGAACAACCAAGCTTTTATGGTACACTGAAAAACAAGAAGAGCTGGAGTCATATGGGCTTCCCATAAGAGGACAATCCAGAATTTAAGTGCCACAACAAGAAAGTTATTTCCTGGGTGCCCACCTACCATGCTTCAGAATGCCATGGAAAAGGACCTCAGACCTTGAGGCAGGTTTAAAACATAAATGTCAATCCATCAGAAATTGTGAAGCCATACTCTTTCAAAAGTCAATTAGAGCCAAACAAAATACTCTATGCAACTCAAGTTGGGACATGGGTACCTAACCCAACTTGCTGTCATACAAAATAACTTGGGAATGTACGTTGAAAGTGATTGGTTGCTCTGTTCAGCTCCAGAGTGTTGCATAGAGAGAGGAAAGCCTTATGGCTTCCCTACTGTGCTGTTTACACCACAGGAAGCAGCCACAGAGTGCCCTGTTTGACTATTTCTACATGAAACCAGAGAATAAGGATCAAGGAGTGCTGCTGGACCTCCTGATAGCACCTGGTATTTTTGGCCACTGTGTGACAGAGTGTTGGACTAGATGGGCCATTGGCCTGTTCCAACATTGGCTTCTCTTATGTTCTTATGTTCTTAAGGAGTGCCATTGGGGAGTTCCCTCACCAAAAGCAGGCAGCTGGAAACCCTTGGCTGGGCTAAGTTGTGGGGTGGCTGCTGCTGCAAGGCTAGGCCTAGCCCACTTTCAGAGATAGCCACTGAGCCACCTTCAGTTGTGCAGGTAGAGAGTCTCCAGTGGTCATCACTGGGCCTGTCCCCTGCTGAATCCTCCTATATTAAGGGGAGCAGGACAGAACCTTTTCCAAGGCTGTTTTGGCCTCCACAACTAGCCCAGCACCCTTTCCCATGGCTTTTCTTTGGCAAAATCAAGTCTTGGAAGGCTTACCAGTACTTTCTGGGTTGCCTGGCAAGCACCAATAGACACTGAAAGCTCAGGAGCATTCTTTTCTTAAAACTATGGGCATTGTTACTTTGGGAAGCTTTAATTTCTCAATGCTTTTTTGTTTTGTTTTGTTTAGATTCCAGATTTTTGTCTTAGTTACTTCAGGTTTTTGGAGAAATTCCCTCTATCTGTCCTTAGCTCAGTTTTGGCAGATTTATTGATGATATCCTCTATGGCAGGGGTGTCCAAAGTTTTTTTGGTGAGGCCCAAATACAGAAAAATAAGCAAAGGCCTGGGCCACACACAAGAGGTGACATATTGAATCTGCAGGTGAAAGTTGGAAAAAGGTGTGTAGGGGGTTAAAGGATACAGGGTTTCAACCTTGCGCAGAAGTCAGACTCTGGAAGATTTCCCCCCTTTGAATCTAATCCTGTGGGTCTGCAGGGACCCCTCCTCATCTCATCACCCCTTTCCCCACCTTGAAGTGCACAATCCTAAACATAACATAGTAAAGGTAAACGTTTCCCTTGCTGGAAAGCCAGTCAAATCCGACTCTAGGGATGCAGTGCCCATCTCATGGCCGAGGCGCACGGAAAGCTGTTACCTTCCCATTGAAGTGGTACCTATTTATGTATTTGCAATTTCTTGCTTTCGAACTGCTAGGTTGGCAGGACTCCCTCATGCAGCACTAAGGTCTGGAACCGCCGACCTAACGATCGGCATTCAGCGTCTTAACCACATAACATACCCCCGAGGTAATTCGTAAATAAGGTCAATGGAGCTTACTCGCTAGTAAGTGTTTTTACGATTGCAGCCTTGCAGTATCTCCCCCACACACACACCTGAGGGGGGCCACCCAGCCTGGAGCCTCGCTTCCCCGCCTTCGAGGAAAATAAAACAGAAGTCATGAGCCTGCTGGAGGTTTTTTTTTTCTTTTCCTGAGGAAGCAGCCAAACAAACACCGTTTATTGATTACAAAAGGAAGGGAATCGCCCACCGCAGGGACCTGCCCGAAAGCGCGGGTTGTGGAGGGAAACTGGGGAGGCGGCCGAAGTACCCGGGGAGGCTAGCACCAGAAGGAAAGCCAGAGTCCGGCAGCGGCGCGGGGGAAACGCAGCGCAGAGCCCTCGGCGGCTTGGTCGGGAAGCCCCACAAGTCCAAGTGCTGCAGGGAGGGGGAACCCGAAGGCGCGTGGCCAGGGAGGGAGGGGTGCCCAGCCCAAAGTCACCTGCCCCGCCGTGCGCATCTCCCGCCAGTTCGTGGAGCCGAGCCTGCGCCTTGGGGACTCCGGGGAGGGAGGGGCGGGGAGGCGCGGGAGCGTGCGTCCCTCCAAGCGCGCTGCCGGCCCTCGCTAGACCTTGGTGCTCATGTGCGGACCATATTCAATTATATTTTCAGAATTTGCTGCGGGCCAATAAAAACTGACCCGCGGGCCGCAGTTGGCCCACGGGCCGTAGTTTGGACACCCCTGCTCTATGGTGTAGTTTGAAATTACATATATTATTAGACTATATTGTCCTTTACATGTATTCAATTAAAGTTATTTTTTCCAGTTATAGTATCTTTTGTAAAAAAATTTCTATAAATGCCAAACAAGTAACAGTTCTTTGAACTGAAGAAAATGTGTGATGCCTACCTGTAGGAATGACTACTGGGGAGATCCAGACCCCACTGAACAAGAAAAGTGGGATAAGTATGATGAGCTTCCTGCCCCATTTCCAGAGTAGGAAAGCAGATAGAAGGTATTACCAAACCTGGCTAATTAGGAAGAACTCTGGAATGGTGAAGATTAGGTCGGAGTCAGGTTTCCAGTCGCCTGTGAAGGCAGAGCCCGGAGAAGAGCCATCCAGGTGCAGCAGGACTCACCGTTCCCCTGGGGAAATGCAGAAACAAACAACTCACACAATATACACCCCCCCCAAGAATGCACGCCCCCCCACACACACTCTACACACACACGCATCCCCCCCAAATCTCTGTGGATAAGAAAATTGCATCACTTGGAGAGCCAGGAAGGAGGGGTATATCCTTCTGTTAAAATTGCAACAGGGAGGGAGAAAAAGGGGGGAAGGAGCCGGGGGAGGGGAGCCCATCAGCAAAGCGGGGGGGGTATTCTGCCAAAAAAAAAAATCCGCATTGGGTCTCCATTGGGAAGAAAGGCAGGATGTAAATTAAATAAAAAAAATAAATCAGTTATTGAATGCATTGATTGAGACTGTGTAATCCACCTTGAGCCTCAGTGGAAAGGAAGGACTATAAATCATGTAAATAAAAAAATAAATCAAATTGAAGAATACAATGAATTCTAGTCCACAAAAACTGCTGCCTCGATGAATCTGTTAATTTTTTAAAGGCCCACGAGGTTCCTTCTTTGTTATAACAACAAACACTGTTAGGGTAAGTTTGGGTCCAGTGGTGTGTCACCTCTAAGACCAACAAAGTTTTAATTCTGCATATAAGCTTTCCTGTTACTTGTAAGTCAAGCCTGCATAAATAAACCTTTGCCATTGGACTTTAAATTTGTTCTAAAGATTACAGCCTAAAACAGCTACCTCTATAGAGTTTACTTCCTTTTTTGCCACCAAGTGTCAGCCAATTTAGGGCGATCCTGTAGAGTTTAGAGGGTTGTAAGTGTTTGAAAATTTATGTTTGATGGTGGATGCACCGGGGGGGGGGTTGCCAGAAGGTAGCCTCGCCTAGTGTGCAAAAAAACCTGGAGCTGGCCCTGTGTTTCTTTCTCAGTTTTAGTGGCTGTTGGCTTCTGACTACCTTCCCCCCCTCCCTACCCCCCTACCCCTACCTACCTCCCCCCTACAATATACTTTTACATATCAATAATTTTTCATTTTCCCTCTTTGTCAGTTATTCTAGTGTTAGTATTTGAAAACACTAGGAATAGGAATTGGCACACACGATTCAAAGATAGCAACACAGACTATTACTACAATCAAATCTTGGTGTGACTAAGGGCATAAACACATATGTTGAAGGTCATGGCTCTCCATCTGTTCATAAAAGGCAAATTCTGTGCACAATATCACTTTGGATTGGGTCCATATGGACCAAAGTTTTCACTATTCAACCCCTGATCATTTTTTAAAAATTGAAACTAGACTCCCTGTGCTGTAATTTACATTTTAAAGGGGGAAATAAGAGTTTTAAAGTATATATTTTTCCTCTTTAATTAGTTAAGAACAATGGAGGAAATCTTGTTGTTTGCAAATCCACTGGAAGTCAGATAGTTAAATCCTGTATCCCGTCTCCCTTGCTCAGACAACCCCAATCCATACTAGATCTGCACATGCATGTAGTTTTTCTTTCACAGACTGAGAAAAATAAGATCTTTATAACATCTGTTTGTTCCATAAAACACACATCAGAGTGGCAAGGTCAAGTTGGTAGGCAACTTATGTTTTAGTCTTTGAAACTCAGGTCCCATTTCCCTTCAACCAGTGGCACAGGTCAGTGAAAATGTATCATGAGGACTATGAATAATTTTCTGAGTTTGCCCTGCATTCAATTTTCAAGATCATTGGCTTCAGTAAAAGTATTTTCTCTTCTGGTCTTATTGGGTGTGCCTACAAATTAATTGACATATAGTCTATTATTTCTTTCTCACCCCCAATCCATGGCTGACCAGTAGGTTTACTGATAGCTGCATTATACCACCCTCTATCCAGACTATTTCCCTGACCAATAGCAATGAGGAATACTTACAATTTCAGCTAATTCCTGACCGGCAATGCTGTCAAGTTCTTTTTCAAAATTCCACTAACTTGAGATTTTAAAACCAGTGAATAATGAAGGGGAACCATCAGGTTGTACTGGGAATGGTTATTTCCTTTTGTCATGAATTAATCCCTTAGAATTAAAGGTTTTCCAAAGCAGCTGCTAAACCAAATGCAGTTGGCAGGCAGATCTATACAAATAAAGGGTTCCTTCACTGAGTGGGAAAGCCACACACCTGGCAACATTTCATAGGTCAGGGTAGCTAAAGGCAAGCAACTGAGGCTTAATTATCAGTCCATATTCTGTTAAGCTCTGGAACACAGAACAGTCTGAGGAGACAGGATGGGGTTTACTTTCTTGACTAGATCAATAGTTTGGCAAAGTCAAATGCGCTAGACAGCCTGTGGACATGGATAGTGCACTTTGAAAATAGATATGCCCAAAGAAATGTTTTTCAGTAAGAAGCATCACACATATATCTAGGGTAGTGTAAGAAGAAAAAGATTTTCTTTGGGCCCTGGGCCTCAAAGTCTTTTAGACGGCCTGCTCTCAAAGAGTTGGGATTCTATAGTAATTCATGGTTCATTTGTTCCTGTTAGGATTGTGAATGCATGTTGCTGAGAAATCAGGCAAAGCAACAGCCAAGACTTGGAACAAATAAGGCACGTTTCCCCACCTGCAGCTGGAATTGGTATAGTCTACTCTTTTGTCTCAGAGCTCTACAATCTCGTTCTTCTGCATGTAGAAATCAGGCCATTACACAGAATGTGGAAATGGCTAAATTTGCAGATGACATGAAGTTGTTCAGGGTGGCGAAAACCAGGGAGGATTGTGAGGCACTCCAAAGGGATCTGTCGAGGATGGGTGAGTGGGCATCAACGTGGCAAATGGGGTTCAATGTGGCCAAGTGCAAAGTGATGCACATTGGAGCCAAATATGCACATTGGAGCCAAAAATCCTAAATATAAATACACGTTGATGGGGTCTGAACTGGCAGAGATGGACCAAGAGAGAGATCTTGGAGTCGTAGTGGATAACTCAATAAAAATATCTAGACAGTGTGTAGCTGCAATAAAGTAGGCCAATGCTATGTTGGGGATTATTAGGAAGGGAACTGAAAACAAATCAGCCAGTATCATAATGCCCCTATATAAATCATTGGTGTGACCTCATTTGGACTACTTTGACCAGTTCTGGTCACCACATCTCAAAAAGGATATTATAGCATTGGAAAAAGAGCAGAGAAGGGCAACTAGAAAGATAAAAGGGTTGGAACACTTTCCCTATGAAGAAAGGTTAAAACGCTTGGGGCTCTTCAGCTTGGAGAAACGATGGTTGAGGGGTGACATGATCGAGGTTTATAAGATTATGAATGGGATTGAGCAGGCTGAGACAGAAGTACTTTTCTCCCTTTCTCACAATACAAGAACTCGTGGGCACTCCATGAAATTGCTGAGCAGTCGGGTTAGAACAGATAAAAGGGAATACTTCTTCACCCAAAGAGTGATTATCATATGGAATTCACTGCCACAGGAGGTGGTGGCAGCTACAAGCATGGACAGTTTCAAGAGGGAATTAGATAAACATATGGAGCAGAAGTCCATCAGTGGCTATTAGCTACAGGGTATAGATGGGAATTCTCAGTCTGGGGCAAGTGATGCACTCTATTCTTGGTGCTGGAGGGGGCAGCAGTGGGAGGGCTTCTAGTGTCCTGGCCCCACTGCTGGACCTCCTGATAGCACGTGGTATTTTTGGCCGCTGTGTGACAGAGTGTTGGACTAGATGGGCCATTGACCTGATTCATCATTGGCTTCTCTTATGCTCTTATGTTCTTATGTTCTTGTGAAGTCCTGGAAAGTAGATCGATTGTGATTAGAGGACCACTGTTGCTTCTGATTCAAATTAATTGTACCCACACAAAAACTCTTTAGCTGCAAAGTAGGCAGAATACATTATTATCCCCAATTTTCTCCTTGTCCACTTCTCACTATGGCATGAGGAGGAAGAGATAGAAAATATCCTCCTGCTGCCAAGGTATGTAAGCAACTTTCAGCTCTCCTATCCCCAATTCTTAGCAGTCATGGAATATGTGCTATAGCACTAAACAGGTGAGACTCAGAGCTGTATAACCAAGAAGTGCAACAGTATTGCACAATGGAAGGGGGAGGACTTCCTAATCATCCTGCAGTTCTACAATTCTTCCTGAGCCCACAATTTATTATCACTAAAAAGCAAGCTCAGAACACCTAGCAGATTTAACAGCTGTGCTGTTATGCATGTTTACTCACCAAATTCCATTGGAGATGTAAGTCAGGTATTGGAAATCAGCCAAAATAAGTGCCACAAATGCTAAAATGCCAATTATCATCTAGTACAATCATAAACAGGACTGAAACAGAAAGGGCCCACTGATAGAACTGGAAACGTTCTCCAATGTAGTGAGTATAACAAACATGTTGTGATTGTTTCCCTACAAGATAAGGAACTGAATATAATATTCAAATGTGACATTAATTTTGCCGTATTTTGAAACAGAAAAAAAACACAAGGCCATTTAAGGTATGAAGCTATCTTTTTACTAAAGAAGACTACTTCTTGGAGGCACTTCTTCCAGTTTGGGCACAAATGTTGTCTAAGAAGCTGCCAAATAGACCTGAAAATACAATTGGATATTTAATATTTGTGGACACAATCTGATTCCACAAGGCAATTTTATGTTAGAATTACTAAAGTCCTTGAAAAACTACATACACAGCAAAAGAATGACTAAGGCTTATTCAGTGTTGCACGGCAGAATCGAAGAACCATGATAAAGCATGATGGTCTCAATACCCCTTAACTTTCAATTTGTGTTAAAATGTAATATATTTCCTACTGGATTCATGGAATTAACCCATCTGGTTGCATGAATATAGTCTACATATATCTTGTACAGTCAGTTTTCATCATAAAATGCCAAAATGAGGGTGGTCAAGGCGCAATTGAGAAGAGTGAGAAGGTACCCAGGTGAACACAATTATATTTTTGCTATTAAAATTGGTAGGCAGGTATCATGGTGAAGCATAAACATGATTGTGTAAATAACATTAGAGAGAGAGAGAGATTTTGATGCATTCTGGCTGTTGTGGTGTTGTTTTTTAAACACAAATGACAGTGTTAAGGAACACCACTGGAACAAATCCTCTGCATGCTTAATTGTACATTCCATTAACTCAGTGATTGTTCCTTTCAAGGGAACATGCATAGAATTATACAGTATGAAGGTAAGATGGCTCCCAGTTTGCTCTATGAGCCTTCTTTGGTTTAAACTGCAGGGGATGGTGACAAAAACCCTTATATTTTCTCTTCAGCATTAGCATTTTCATATGACTAAGTAAAGTTCAAAAACACAATGGGCCTACTTAATGAAGAGGTGATTTGCACATGCAGTTTCAGATGAAATGCAATGGTACTTTGTGAGTCAGTTCTTAGTAGGCACAAAATTTAGAATAACTCTGTTTATCTGTGCAAACTTTCCTTAGCCTGTTGCAACTCCAAATGTCTTTACTGTTACACATGGGCGTTTGGTAGAATATCCCAAGTAAAAAGTTGACAAAGACTTATTTTTTCTCCTTCCTACAAAGGACTCCAAATCTTTATTATTCAGCACAGCTGCCTAGAATAGGCAACACTGGAGCTTTTGTCTGGTGAGTCAAACTGAGTGGGAGTGAATACCATTACCCCTTAAAACATAATTATCTTATTCTTTTGATTCCACTGCACACTATAATATGGTAGCAGCCTTATTTGGAACATATCCGGCTTCGTCTAGAAGGACACAGGAATAATAGATATCATTCAGATCTTAATTAGCCATATACTTGCAATAGCGGGATGTAAAGCAAAAGGGAAAACACTAAAAATGTTGTTTTTTTGGACTGTGACAAAGAGCTTTTTAAATGTGTTGAGGCATTTTTATTGCCTGACTCATGTCTAGAGGTCTCTGTTCTCCAGAATGCCTTTACTTTTGTATTTTTTTATTTCTGTATTTGACAATGACATGCTAATAGCTCCTGGCTTTCTGCTCCTTCCAAGTACATATTGCTGTCCTTTGTTTGCTATGGCAGAGAACATTATAGAATTATAGGTACAACATTTTCAAACATTATGTGAATTAGATTTTATTATATACTTGGCAGTGCTTTATTTTATCTATTTTAATGACTTTTTCAGTATATACCCTACTTTGTGACTTTTAGAGGCATTCATCTTCCACTTGTCAGGACACCACACTGGTTGGAAAACTTAAAGTTAATGTCAAGGTAGATTTTAAAAATACTGCTGCATAGCAACCACAACTAGGCACATGCTATCAAAAATAATTTTTGAGGTATCTGCCTTTTCTTGGGTAAGCAACATGCAAGTCTGATTGTGTTAATTAGTATGCTACTTTATATGGTTCCTATCTAACAAAACAGATATCTAAATTGATATTGAAGAAAGTCAGTGTGGCTTACTGCTGGGTTTGAATCCCTACATGGGCCATGAATTTCATTGGCTGATATTTCTGCCTGCCTCATAAGGTTGTATGGGGCGGGGGATGGGATAACTACATCTAAGTACACCACTGAGTTCCTTAAAGGAGGATTATGATAAATACTAAGAAAGAAAAATTGGGAGATCTGGTTACCCAGCACTAGTATAATTAATGGTTGTTAGATGGTAAGGTGCTGTAGGAAATTATGTTTAAATTATCTAGGCCTGCAATCCTTACTAGACAATAACACCCCCTGATCTTAATTGACTTCCATGGAAAGATTCATATGACTGGGTGTAGGATGATCAAATCCGAAGATGTCCTATGCCTTTAATAGTTGGATAAAAGAAGGCATTCTGACAGGTGAAGCTTTTCTTCATCCTGTAAGATGAGTACACTCTTCCAAATTTCCTGTTTTAAAAAATACCATATTCCTCTGTATATATGTCAAATGTGAGAAAACAGAAATGTATAGAAAGGACAACGTAGAAATTGACTTCTCCAATAGAAATGCCCTGAAATACTTTCTTGGGAACTTCCCATTGCCCCCCCCCCCCAGTCAGAATAATAAGACAGTTTGGAAGTAAACAAGGGCCACTTTATTAACTATTTAACATAATATTGTGGCAAGGGACCAGCTAAGTGAGCATGGAACAGGCAAGGCAGGTGTCATTCCCCTGACCAAATCTCCTTGCCCTTTTCTTGGATGGGTCAGCCAGCTCCGGTCTTGAGCCATCGGTCTGGCTCGTGACCAGCAGCCCAGCAAACTGGTTGCCACCTAGGAGCGCCTACCCCTGAAGCCTTCCAACTTGCAGAAAGGAGCATACCTTAAGAGGTTCCCAGTGGAGGTAATCACCATTCCCCACCCTGGACCTTGAAAATCTGAAGGCAGTTCCTGATGACCCCCTGTTCCCTAATGGGGAAAATGCCGTAAGGTGCTCACCAGTTCCGTTTTCTTGCCCACACCAACCTGCCAAGTGACCAACCTACTTAACTGCCCACCACAACATCCAATCTTCAATCCACTGCTCTCAGTGCAAAGTCGGCAAACACACCTCCACCCAATCAGCCGATTCCGGGTAAAGGTGAAAAATTCCTACCGGGTCCCAATAGGCAACCAGCAAAAGCCTACACTAAGAACAGGGCAGGAGGGTGGGTAAGCATGAGTCTGTGACTGTTTGGGCAGGAGTGGAGCCTGGCAGTTTAACCGAGCCAGGTCCGCCCCCCCACCCATGACATGATGCCATGCGTCATGATCCTGTTGCTGCCCCAGCTTCCTCCGGGGTGGCAAAACAGCCCCCAGACCTCATCGGCTTTGCCAGAAGGCCAGGAACTCCAATCTGGTGAAAAATCTAGAGGTGCATTTGTTAGAAGTAGGTTGTGAATATTGCACAGAGAAGAACCTTAATGTGCCCATGTATCAAAGGGATTGGTAGAACTGTGAAAGGGTCCTTGCTGACCAATATTACATTTTCCTACATGTATTCAAAAGGAGACACAGCCATGCTCCCAGGTGCAAGCTTATAGCCATTCTCTTTCCAGATGTGCATTTCCAAAATTAAAGTATTATTTATATATTCATTAGATTTTATTTTAAACTGCCCTACTCTGGAAAAAAATGGTCTCAGGGTGGTGTACAACATATCATACGAATATCATTAAATACATTAAAACCCATATTTATAGTCATGTTTAAAAGTTTTGGAAAATGGTACATAAAGTAATGCAAGAAATTTTACGGGTAACCGTACTATTTGAACCAGAAATCTTCCTGTTGAACTGCATCTCAGACAAACTTAACAAACAACAAAAATACTTTATATTGTATACAGTGACAGCAGCCAGGATTACTTTAGCCCAAGTATGGAAACAACAGATAGTACCAGAAGAAGAAGCATGGATTTGAAAAATCATGGAATGTGCAGAGATGGACAAATTAACTATGATACTGAAAGAAAAATCCGAAAAAGAGTTCATTGAAGTTTGGACTCTTTTCTATGTATGGATTAAAGATAAATATGAATATAAGATTATTATATATTAGACACGAGGCTATTACGTGATTTAGATAATACAGACAGCAAGCTATCCTTAATTTGTATTGAGAAGACATATATGCTGAATTATATATATACTTTTTTCTTTTTTCTCTTTTTTCTTATAAAAATTCAATAAAGACTATGAGCACAAAAAAACAAATTAAAACCCATAAACAGCAGTAACCAAAAGATGGTGTTAATTTTTTTTCCTAATGGTGCCACTGGCCTCATGGGGAGGCGAGGGGTGGGACTGCCAGAAAGATGGAGCTATTGCTGCTCTCAATCAAATGCCTGGTGGAACATCACTGCCTTACAGGTCATGCACAACTGTATCAGGTCCCACAGGGCATGGCTGTTATTTGGCAGAGAGTTCCACCAGGTTGAAGCCAGGGTGGAAAATGCCCTGGCTCTGGTTGAGGACAGTCGGATATCTTTCAAGCCAGGGACCACCAGCATATTTTGAGCTATTGAGCGCAGTGCTCTCCTAGGGGTATACCAGGAGAGCTGGTCCCAAAGATACATGGGTCCTGGATTGTTAAGGTCCTTAAAGGAACCAGTGCAGCTCATGCAGCACAGGGTGGATGTGTGCTGCATGCAGAGTCCCCATGAGGACAGCCTCATTCTGTACTAGTTGGAGTTTCCGGGTCAGCCTCAAGGGTAGGCCCATGTAGACTGAGTTACAGTAGTCCAGTCTGGAGGTGACTGTTGTGTGGATTACTGTGGCTAGATTGGGGCAAGGCAAGTAGGGGAGTTGCCTGACCTGGCGCAGTTGGAAGAATGCCAGTCTGGCAACATTAGTGACCTGGGCCTCCATTGTTTGGGAGGCATACAGGATCATACTCAGGCTCCTGATGGTTGGTGCTGGTCTCAAGGGCATGCCATCAAGAGCTAGGAGTTGGCATCCCAGACCAATTTCTCCCTACCCCAGTCACAGAACCTCCGTCTTAGAAGGATTCAGTTTCAGCTAGCTCTGTTCCAACCATCTACAACCTCCAATCCTTCAGCCAGACTTTCTGGGGTGGTATCTGGCCAACCGCCCATCAACAGATAAAGCTGGGTGTCATCAGTGTACTAGTGACACCCCCACCTGAATCTCCACACCAGTTGGGCAAGGGGGTGCATATAGATGTTAAATAACATCAGAGAGAGGATTGCCCCCTAAGGGATCCCACAGACCAAGGGGTACCTAAGTGACATCCTCTCTCCCAGCACCACCCTCTGTCCACGACCTTGGAGAAATAAGGTAAGCCACTTCAAGACTACCCCATGAACTCCTGTGTCAGTGAGGCAGTGGGTCAGAAGATCATGATCAACCATCTCAAATGCTGTTCTAAGGTCTAGCAATATCAGCAGTGCTGACCCACCTCGATCCAACTGTCTGCGGAGCTCATCTGTGAGGGAGACCAACGCTGTCTCCATCCCATGGCTGGAGCAGAAGCTGGACTGGAATGGGTCCAGGGCCAATGTGCCTTCCAGGAAACTCAGTAGCTCTCTCAATTACCTTACCCAGAAACAAAAGATTCGAAACTGGGCAGTAATTGGATGGATCTAAAGGATCCAAGGTTGGCTTTTTAAAAGAGTGGTACAACCAAAGCTTCTTTCAATAAATCGTGATACGCAAAGTCACAAGCAGCCCTTGGAAGGAAATCTAAGAATTATTCAATATTTTTCCTTAGTAAGTCACTGGAGTTCCAAGTTTAAAGATAGGAAACTGGAGATAGTTTATGAAAGGAGCTGTTTATATTATTAATTTCTGACCACAGATCCATTTTAGCCTATGTTGTTTTGCCTGCTGGTAACAGCTCTTTCCCAGCTTTACTACCAGAGACCCTTTAACTGGAGATGCCTGAAACATAATGGGTGAATTGCACAAACAACGCATCTGCTATACTGATAAAGTGTTCACATAGGATTCTGAGGGCTCTCCTGGCCACCTGTGGGGATGGGGGGATAGAATTGCCAGATCCAGGCTGGGAAACACCTGGAAACTGGGGGATGGAGCCTGGGGAGGACAGGGACCTCAGTGAGGTACAATGCCATAGACTCCATCCTCCAAAGCATCCATTTTCTCCAGGGGAATGAATCTCTGTAGTGTGGAGATGAGCTGTAATTCCAGGGGATCCCCAGGCCCCACCTGGATGTTGGCATCCCTATGCACGTTCCAGGCCAGTTAATTAGTATAGCTATGACTGAGGACAGATTTGAAAATGGAGCCTCTGGCACGAGCCGAAGGGTGAGAGCAGAAGGGTGAGAGCAAAAGGGTGAGAGCAAAAGGGTGAGAGCAAAGGGAGAGGCTCTTTGCCTGTGGCTCTTAGCCTAGGGGCTCTGTAAGAAGCCCAGGAAGAGCCAGAAAGCCAGGACCTTGGCTCCTTGGGTTCCCAGGAAGGTAAGTAGACTTCTACAAAAGGAGCCATATAAATACAAAGTGTTTTAAAAGGGGGTTATAGAAAAGTATTTGTTTAAAAACAATTATGAAGCCAGAATGCCAGCAGGGGGTTGGGGGCTATCCAGTGTTTTGCATGGAGTGTCACATGTATGACTATCTGCCCACTGGTCAGAAGTCTTGGGTGTGTGCTCAGTGCAAGGAGCTCCTGGTTCTCAGGGAGTGAGTTTGCTCCCTTGAGGCCAAGGTGGCTGACCTGGAGAAGCAGGGACAGTCAGTTAGGTGCATGGAGAAGACTCTCAGGGATTTGTTAGATATGTCCCACTCTGGATCTGGCAGCCTGGCTGCTGCCAGGGAGCATGAGGGTCAAGGGGAAAAGGGGCACCATGCTGAGGATAAGGGGACCTCTTCTTCAGCTGGTGAACGGGTATCCTTTCGTACCAAGGAACCATCCCTGGGAAGGGTGGGAGGGGGGCTATTGGTAGTTGGTGATTCGATCCTTAGGCAGGTAGACAGCTGGGTGGTGAACCCGCGTACTGACCGTATGGTGACTTGCCTGCCTGGTGCGAGGGTAGCGGACATTACACGTGTTTTAGATAGGCTGGTAGATAGTGCTGGGGAGGAGCCAGTGGTCATGGTGCACGTCAGCACCAACAGTGTGGGGAAATGTAGTCGTGAGGTCCTGGAGGAGAAATTTAGGCTGCTGGGCAGAAACTCAAGGCCAGGACCTCCAAGGTAGCCTTCTCGGAAGTGCTACCTGTTCCACGCGCAGGGCCGGAGAGACAGGCACAGATCAGGAGTCTCAATGCGTGGATGAGACGGTGGTGTAGGGGGAAGGGTTCAAGTTTGTTAGGCACTGGGATGCTTTTTGGGACAAGAGGGAGCTGTACAAAAGGGACGGTCTCCACTTGTCCCAAGAAGGAACCAGGCTGCTGGCACTCAAAATCAAAAAGGTGGCAGAGCAGTTTTTAAACTGAATAATGGGGGAAAGCCGACAGGAGATGAAAAGTCTCTGGTTCAGGATGGCTCATCTCAAAGAGATGAAGGGGTAGCTATTACCTTTGTACAAGGAAATGGATTACAATTGTCCACTGAGACTGTGGCTAATGATAGGAACTGCCTGGCAAGGTCTCGAGGCAGCAAGAGGAAGCTGTGGGCTTAACAAACATGGGAAACTATAAGTGTTTATACACAAATGCTAGAAGTCTCCGAGGTAAAATCGGGGAGTTGGAATGCTTGGTGTTGGGGGGGGAAATAGACATTGTGGGTATTTCAGAAACTTGGTGGGATGAGGAAAATCAGTGGGATACGGTGATTCCTGGTTATAAATTATATCGGAAGGATAGGGGGGGAAGGGTTGGAGGTGGGGTGGCTCTGTATGTCAGAGAGGGTATACCATCCAGTAAGATTGAGAGGGTAAGAGAATTGGATTCGCTTCTGGAAATGCTATGGGTTGAAATAGTTGGTCCAAAAGGAGGCTTAACAGTGGGAGTTTGTTATCGCCCACCAGATCAAAAGATAGAGGAGGATTATAAAATGATGAATGAATTAAAGATAGCGGCTAGACAAAATAACTGTGTTGTAATAGGCGACTTTAACTACCCACACATAATTGGGTCAATATGAGTTCTAGTCGGGAAAAAGAGATTGCGTTTTTAGACACTCTCAATGACTGTGCTGTGGAACAGATGGTCACAGATCCTACCAGGGCAGAGGCAATCCTGGATTTGGTCCTAAGTAACACCCAAGACCTGGTGAGAGATGTAAAAGTGATTGCACCACTAGGGAACAGTGACCATAATGTCATTGAGTTTAACATTTGTACAGATAGGGAGTTGCCCAAAAAGACTGACACAACCACTTTTAACTTTAAAAGGGGTAACTTCTCTGGTATGAGGGGACACGTGAGGAAGAAATTGAAAGGAAGAGTGGAGAAGGTCAAAACCATTGGGGAAGCTTGGAGACTATTTAAAAGACAATCCTAGAAGCTCAGAAAAAATATATACCGCACGTTAGGAAAGGTACAAATAGGTATAGAAAAAAGCCTGCATGGTTAACAAATAAAGTAATGGAAGCTGTAAAAGGTAAGAAGGATTCCTTTAAGCGGTGGAAAGCTAGTCTTAGTGAGGTTGATAAAGGGAACACAGACTATGGCAAATAAAATGCAAGTCTGTGATCAGGCAAACAAAAAGGGAATATGAGGAGCATATCGCAAAAAACATAAAGACCAACAATAAAACTTTCTTCAAATACATTAGAAGTAGGAAGCCAGCCAAGGAGGCAGTGGGGCCCTTGGATGACCAAGGGGTAAAAGGAGTAGTGAAGGATGATAGGGAAATGGCTGAGAAGCTGAATGCATTTTTTGCCTCTGTCTTCACTGTGGAAGAGGAGATGTGTTTGCCCACTCCAGATTTCGGGAGGCACTCCAAAGGGATCTGTTGAGGACGGGTGAGTGGGCGTCAACGTGGCAAATGGGGTTCAATGTGGCCAAGTGCAAAGTGATGCACATTGGAGCCAAAAATCCTAAATATAAATACACGTTGATGGGGTCTGAACTGGCAGAGGCGGACCAAGAGAGAGATCTTGGAGTCTTAGTGGATAACTCGCTGAAAATGTCTAGACAGTGTATAGCTGCAATAAAGAAGGCCAACGCTATGCTGGGGATTATTAGGAAGGGAATTGATAACAAATCAGCCAGTATCATCATGCCCCTGTATAAATCATTGGTGCGACCTCATTTGGAATACTGTGTACAGTTCTGGTCACCACATCTCAAAAAGGATATTATAGCATTGGAAAAAGTGCAGAGAAGGGCAACTAGAATGATAAAAGGGTTGGAACACCTTCCCTATGAAGAAAGGTTAAAATGCTGGGGGCTCTTCAGCTTGGAGAAACGACGGCTGAGAGGTGACATGATTGAGGTTTATAAGATTATGAATGGGATTGAGCAAGTTGAGAAAGAAGTACTTTTCTCCCTTTCTCACAATACAAGAACTCGTGGGCACTCTATGAAATTGCTGAGGAGTCGGGTTAGAACAGATAAAAGGAAATACTTCTTCACCCAAAGAGTGATTAACATATGGAATTCACTGCCACAGGAGGTGGTGGCAGCTGCAAGCATGGACAGTTTCAAGAGGGAATTAGATAAACATATGGAGCAGAAGTCCATCAGTGGCTATTAGCCACAGGGTATAGATCGGAGCTTTCGGTCTGGGGCAGGTGATGCACTCTATTCTTGGTGCTGGAGGGGGCAGCAGTGGGAGGGCTTCTGGTGCCCCGGCCCCACTGCTGGACCTCCTGATGGCACCTGGTATATTTTGGCCGCTGTGTGACAGAGTGTTGGACTAGATGGGCCATTGGCCTGATTCAACATTGGCTTCTCTTATGTTCTTATGTTCTTATGAGTCAAGCCTGAATCTAGCACTTTAGTCACTTAAATCATGTTGTCAATAGTGGGCAAGACTATAGTGGACAAGTCCAAACCAAAGGTTGTAAAAAACAGAGGAAGGAATGTGTGTGTGTGTGTGTGTGTGTGTGTGTGTGTGTGTGTAATTGTTGAACAAAATGAAACCTTTGTTATATCACTTCTGAAGAATTACTAGCACCCATCTTAAAGATTAAGGTAGCCTACAATAGCTGAACAGCCATGGCCATGGAATGGTCACAATTAGAATGCCCATGGCAGAATCCACTGCAAAAGCTACTCCATATGAAGTCTAATTGTGTGACAATAAGAGAAGGCTTCTTGGTCAAAGACTAAAATCTTCCAGAGAGGCTAAATTGAATCTGACCGTCATCTTGCAGTTTCAGACTGAATCTAGCAGGAATGATTAAGAAAAGGTAATGTGAGAAAATAGCTAAACATTCCTGTAGTAAAGAAAGAGGTTATCATGGTGCCTTTTATTCCACAGCAGATAGATACATAACCATAAGTTGAAAAGTTAAAAAGAAATAATTAGGGATTTTTTGATAATTAGGGAAAGGTGTGCAAATAGTAAATCACTGCTAGGCTTGGCTTCCTAGTAAAGGTAAAAAATACAGGAAGGCAGATAATGTATCAAAGCAGATGTACAGGATCACAGGGTGTTAAGAAGTTCACTGCAATAGAAAAAAGGAGGGCATTTTTGTACAGGACACAGTTAATGCCTTTAAAATTTTAAGCACTTTCCATTGCATTGTTCATTGAACATAATTTACTGGGTTTTATTACATTATTCTTCAGTTTTGTAATCCACCTTTATTCTATGTACTATATGGTTTTCTAGTGCATTCTCTAAGTAATCCAGTTACATTGCATTGTGTATTGTATGTATTATTATGTTCCTACTACGTGATTTTAAACTATGTAATTCACCTTGAGTCTCAGCTAGAAAGGCAGATTATAAGCAAAACAAGTAAATAAATAAAGAGTAGCCCTTTAGAGGGGTGACTGCTAAGAAAGAATTCAGTTATTAAGATGTAGCAGTACAGGAGATCCCCAGAAAAAGTGACTTATCAACAGAAATTAGACTTGTTTTCCCTAAACCCCGGGAAAAGTAACTAATCTGTTTCAAACTTGTATCACTCTAAGACAACAGCTGACCGAAGGTGCTACATAACAGTTCCCACAGCGCTGAGAAGAAGAAGAAGAAGAAGAAGAAGAAGAAGAAGAAGAAGAAGAAGAAGAAGAAGAAGAAGAAGAAGAAGAAGAAGAAGAAGAAGAAGAAGAAGAAGAAGCAGCAGCAGCAGCAGCAGCAGCAGCAGCAGCAGCAGCAGCAGCAGCGGAGGAGGAGGAGGAGGAGCAGGAGATTGGATTTATACCCCACCCTTCACTCGGAGTCTCAGAGTGGCTTACAAACTCCTTCCCCTTCCCCTCCCCACAGCAGGCACTTCTGGGGCTGAGAGAGCTCTGACAGAAACTGCTTTTTCAAGACAGCTCTGACAGAACTATGGCTTGCCCAAGGTCATCCAGCAGCTGCAAGTAGAGGAGTGGGGAATCAAACACAGTTCTCCCAGATTAGAGTCCACACACTTAACCAGTACACCAAACTGGCTCTCAAAGAGCATAGCCTAAGTGACAAACCCAGATAAGGAACCAGCTGTAAGGAAATAACTCCATGCAAGCAATTACTTATGAAAAAGCATTAGAAACTAACGGTTCTTAGAGATGAAGTAATGGAATCTTATTGGTGGTTAAAGTGGTGGAATATATACAGTATACAATAATATAAACAGTACAAAATGATTAGCAATCTTAGCTCAGCAAAAGTGAGTGTGCACATTAAGTATGTACAATACTAATAATACCTGGGGTCTGTAGTCTAGGACAGGGGTGGCCAAACTGCAGTTCAGGAGCCGCATGCGGCTCTTTTATACAGTCTAATTTAATGTTAATAAAAAGCAAATTTACATATTTTGCCATAAAAATGTGTGTGTAATATTTATTCATGTCTTGTGGCTCTCAAGCATCTGATGTTTATTCTGTGTGGTTGTTATGTTAAACAAGTTTGGCCACCCCTGGTCTAGGATCACAGGAGAATGCATAAATGATATGGGACAAAAAGAAAGCCAATTCAGATTAGTGCACAAAAGTAAGCTGAAGAAAAGGTAAAATTCAACTGACTTTCCAGATTGGAGAAGAACTGTATATGCAACCCTCTCTTAAAAAATGAGCTACTAAGAACAAATAGAGATAGTGTAGGAAAAAATCCCTCTAAGATAGAAAGAAGCTAATGATGATTAATGAATTAACTCAAATTTGGAAAAGAATGCCCTACAAGAGACAATGATGGTAGTAGCAAGTAGGGATGGGCACAAACCAGCTCATGAATGAAAGTTCATCATGGTTCACAAAGCAATGTTTGTGGAGGAGTGACCAACACAAACATTCCACAAATTTTCATACTGTTTGTGGCAGTTCATGGTGGTTTGTGAATGGCTAAATTTACAGACAAACTGTTTACAGAATTTCAAAACAACATGGGGGAGTGCAGAAGTCTCCAGCCTTGGAAACAGCAATATGAGCCCTCCAAAGCTTAAAAGACACTGCTGGTTGCCAGTAACAGAGTTCCCATTCTGCTCTATGGAATCAAGATGCTATATATCAGCTCAGCTTCACAGCCTCTCCTCTGTTGGCTGTTGGCAGTTAGACAGAGAGGAAGGAAACTTGTTAAAAGCAGAGCACATTCATTTATTCCTGATTGTGAACTTCTCTCCCCTGCTGGGGTTTGAGTATGAGGTAGACTCAGGGCTCTGAGCCACCCCATCTCTTTGCTCATGTCAAGCAGAGGGGCTTAGCTACTGGGTGCCTTGGCTGAGGTCCCACGCTTTATAACCTCCAGATTGTGTGCTTCTCTCTCCTGCTGGGGTTTGGGTGTTAGGTGGACTCAGGTCTCACAGCCGCTCAAGAGATGTCAGGCCATATGACAGCCTTGCATAACCAGTACTTCAGGGGACCAGTGTCGCCGGACTGTGGGGACTTGGCAAGGTACTCCTTCACCATCACCTCTGCTGAATCCTCTGCCATTGCATGCCTGGCATCCCCACTGCTGCTGACCTCCCAGTTCACTACTGACAACCAGTAGTGGGGCTTCTCCAGTCTAGCCCTCAAATCAGGGGGGATGACTTGCCCCAGGCTGGCCTTATGGGCACACAGCACATTGGTGGTGTGGTGTCCTGGAAGTGCAGAGTTCTGTCTTGCACTCTGGAGAGCTGAGCCTTAACCATCACCACTGCAGCCAGCGAAAGACTATGTCTTCCATGTGGGAGAAAAGTGGCCATTAACAGCCATCAACCAAGGGACATCTGCTTAGCCTCAACCAGGGCAAGGGCTTTTTTGAACAAGCTCCCACCCAAGATCGGGGCTCTGTGAGACCTATTACAGTTCCGCAGGGCCTGTAAAGCAGAGCTGTTCCAACAGGCTTTTGATTGAGGCAATGGACATTCAACCATTCTGGCCTCCCCTATTCATGGCCCCTTTCCGATGCCCTTTAGATAACATTACATGGGCATTGGAACTTTTTATTCACATGACATGAAGCATGGATCCTTTCTGTTATTCTTTATTGTGCCATCTGTTGTTTTACTGGTTTTATCACTTTTGTTGTTTTATGAATCTTATGTTGTAAGCCACCTTGAGTTTGAAAAGTAGGCCTTTTACTCAATTTGACCTGAAGGGAACTAAGAATTTTGGCAGGAAAAATCTGCCTCACAGTGAAGAAGAAGCAGGGGTCCATTGGCTTACTACAGGATACAAGAAGTGGCTTACTACAAGATAACTAAAATGTATACTAAAAACTAGTAAAACTACTAAATTTCATAGTCAATAAGAACAATATAATTAATAAAACAGTAGGATAAAACATCACTGAAAGCCAATGTGATGAAATGGACAATTGTCATGGATATGGCCAGAAGTACATTGTCATGGATATGGCCAGAGGAATAGTTGGTGGACTTGACCAAAAAGATCCTTGAGGATGTTGTAGCACACATAAATAGAATAAAACTGGTTTGTCAGGGAAGCATGACAAGAAAGAAGTCTAGAGACCCAGAACAGAATAGCATTGAGGAGCAGTAAGAAGAAGACGGAGTGGCAACAATTATATGACCTGCTATGTCTAACCCATTGCCACCACAGATGGAATGAAGAGACAGACACCAATATGGATTTAACAAGGGCCACTTTATTAACTATTTATAATCAAACAACTGGTGAGGGGCTGCAAAAAGGTACTTAGGAATATGACAGGTGTCAAACACTTGACCACCTTCATTTCCTTCTGGCCACCCAATGTAGCTCTCGACCAGTGGCTTGGCATATATAGAAACCCCTTGCCCACCACCTCAGAAGCTGGAAGGCCTGCTAAGATAGGCAGGGCCTTGAGCTGCAAAGTCCTGAAAGCCGTTCTTGCAGGACCCTTTAATTCCTTTATAACCATCCCCAGGTGCTCACCATTTTTCACTTCCTGACCTTGCTACCCACCACAACAAAAGCCAAGCCTCTGCTTAGGCCTTCACCCCCACCAAACGGTCCAGCGCCAACAGCACCCCTCACCTCAAATCTGCAAGAAATATATCGTTGCCCTTGTTAGAGAAGTGCACCCTGTCACCGCTATACAGGTCCATCAACTCGACCCTTATATCAGGGTGCAACAAGAAGAGGCCCAAGCTGCCCTCCATGGCATTTCTAAGTTGCTAATTAGCATTTCGTCTTGCCTGATCTATACCCCTAGGGTCTCTAATGCTATGCCACATCTGGCGCGGCAACATTGCAGACAAGACCAGTTGCACCCCAGGCCACTGGTCCACGATGTCTGCCAAATGAGACAAAAATGCAATACAACATCTATTTTAATATTTCACAAGTTAAATGTATCAAAGTTCCAATATTCATGACCTAAAAGGCATTTTTCTACATTTTTTCACCCTTTTCCCAACTTTGTGGTGCCCCCTTTGGCCCTGGTGCCCTAAGCATGTGCTTAGTCTGCTTAATGGTTTATCTGCCACTGCTTGGTATAGGAAAGGTAACTAGATGCCTAGGGTTTAAGTGCATGCCTATACCTGAAGTTGAAGCAAACTCAACATGAAGTTGAGCAAACTCTGGTGGACAATGGAGGGCAGGAGGGCCTAGTGTGATGTGGTCCATGGGGTTGCAAAGAGTCGGACTCGACTGTGCGACTGAACAACAACATACCTGAATCAGGCCTGACCAGAGTCATCCAGAACACAGTATGCTGGACTAGGAATTGGAAGAGTCCTGTTCAAATTTATAATTGGCATGAAGTCCAGTCACTTTGTCTCAGTCTAACCTACCTCACAGGTTTAGTGTACAAATAAAATGGATGAGATCCTGAGATCCTTAAATGAGGGATAGTATAATAACAAATAAAATATCTAGAGATAAATCACTAGGGGGTAATTTAAGGTTCCATTCACACAACATAAACCCAAAATAATTCAAAACAATTTCAATGAAGGAACCATCTAGCCTCGCACTGTCTAATGTATGGATCAAACAGCAGCTGAGTTCCAGGGTCTCAGGGAGAAGCTTTTCTCAGCCCGGCTACTTAAGATTCTTTTGACTGAAAGACCAAGTGAACTCAGAACTTTCTGCAAAGTTTGTGCTCTACCAATGAGCTGTATTTCCTCCAATAGTTAAGTATCTATTGAAATGAATAGAATTTTATGCAATAAATACTATATGTGGGCAGACAATGAGAATTCCAGAAACATGGAAGTTCATACCCTATATAACTATACACTACAAAGTCACCCAGTTTTGGATAGTAGGCTGTGGTTCAATATAAGAACAAGTGTTGTGCCATTACAAACAGCCAGATATGTGCCTTGGACTCTTTCATTAAGGGAAGGGTTGTGGCTTCTTGAAAGAGCACCTGCCTTGTATGCAGAAGTGCCTGACTTCTGCTGTTAAAGGATCTCAAGTTGCAGGTGACTGGAAAGGCTTCTTACCACTTGGAGAGCTGTTTTCAGTCAAAATATGCAATAGTAAGCTAGATGGACCAATGACCTGACTCTCTATGAGCAAGCTGAGCTTCATAAGATCAGATGCTCATGAGTAACAGAGCTGCCAAAGATCTCATCTATGACACTGGATGTCAGTGCTGGGACAGCTGAACCAGTGCTGTAATTAAAACAGCTTCTGACCTCACTTTTGCATCAGCCCCCCTATGTCTTTCATTACTGTAAACTGAGAAGCAAGACCTCTTCCTAACTAGTGGCACTGGAAAAGTTGTCCCAGTTAACCTTCTCAGTCCATCTATAGGGATGCATGTTAGCCATTACCTTTTTAATGCACACTTTAAAATTCCATGGAGAAATTTAAAATGGTGCTATCTTACTGTAGAAAAGAGTAAGAGTCCAGTAGCACCTTAAAGACTAACAAAATTTATAGCAGGGTATGAACTTTCATGAAAGCTCATAC
The DNA here is from genome assembly GCA_029375565.1 of Gekko gecko. NCBI lineage: Eukaryota > Metazoa > Chordata > Lepidosauria > Squamata > Gekkonidae > Gekko > Gekko gecko. The sequence goes on along the minus strand of JAPDNY010000006.1, from coordinate 72,408,698 downwards.
CCTGCCATAAATTTTGTTAGTCTTTAAGGTTTTATTGGACTCTTGGGCCCATTACACATGCACATCTTACTGTAGATTTTCATGTTGAGTGTACAGAATGCACATGTTGAGTATACAGAATGCACATGTTGAGTGTACAGAATGCAGTGCAGAACCCACTGACACTGGCATTGCAAGCTGTGATAATTGGTAATGCATGTGTATGTACCTGTGTGTGCACATGCACACACCTGTGCAAAGTTGGCTGCAACTCTACCATGCTTTGCACAGGGCTACAATTTGTATGGGGGAGAAGTCCTCTGGCAGAAACTCTGGAGAGCTTTTTTTAGTCTTATGCCACTAAATTGAAAAAGAACAGAGGGTATTTTTGCCAATGCCCTAGTGCAGCTGCATAGTACCGCTAATTTCCTGCCCTTCCTTGCAAATTTGCATGATTTTCTCTTTGTGATTCTCTAATTTGATTTTGCACACTGGTTGTGATCTTGGCAGTTTTTTAAAGCCTGTCCTGTGCAGATTGCATTCTTCCTCCAAATGGATCGATCCCAAGCAATTCTTCAGCAGTTTGCAGAAGGTCCATGCGGCTCAGCCACCATTTTAATGTTAGGCTTCCAAAGACTGCCAAAATGGTTCCGCTAAAAAACTTTGTTCGCTAAAGCATTAAAGCACAAAATTTTTTTCAAGGCTTTAGACTTCCCATCCCATTCTCTCTCTCTCTTTAAATCTCATGTCAATTTCATTCCATGCTGACAAATCCCCCCTGTATTTGGTTTGCATGCAGCACTGAAATTCTTTTTCTTTCTTTCTTTCTTTCTTTCTTTCTTTCTTTCTTTCTTTCTTTCTTTCTTTCTTTCTTTCTTTCTTTCTTTCTTTCGCACTAAGGATGCTGCCATTTGCCTGTTCCCCAATTCCCCTTTCAAGTCAATAACAACAGGGAACTAAACTTTGCACAGTTCCTTTTAAACCCCTCCCCCCAGTAATTAAATTTTTTTAAATTTTTTTTATTCAGTGATCCAAGATAGTTTCATATCACTAGACTCATGCCTCTTGTCAAAAAATTAAACATTTAAAAACAAGGGGGAAATGGAGTTTGTACACTGATGAAAGGGGGGATAGTGGAAGGTGCAGAGTGGGTGGAATGACCTCATGTGTGTGGAGAGTGATCTTTGAGGGGTGACAAATGGGCAGGGGGAAAATTCATTGGAATCTGTATGTTTTTTTAATTATCTTCAACTTGGAAGTGTAACAAGAGAAAAATCAGCACAAAAGCCCTCTTAGAAAACCCAGGGAAACAGTGACCAGAAAGCGAACTGAGAGTTGAAGGGAAGAAAATCAAAGCAGAACTACAAAGAAAACCTGAGAGACATGCATGATGAAAGCTACGGGAAACACCCATGCATAATAGACCTTGCCCTTTTCTACTGCTCCAGACTAACATGGCTACCCATCTTGACCTATGTCAACATAGTGAGGCACTGGAATTTCAGAAAGTCAAGCTGCAAATCTGCCTCACTATGTAAGAAGCAACCCCCTTTGAAGTTCCTTCCATAGATCTGGTAGGCAAAAAAGGCTCATTTTGCTGAAATAAACATCTTTTTCTCAGTAGAGAATAGACAAAGATGGTACAAGGTAAGGTAAAGGAGGGCGACTGTGAAGGTTGACCATAGACTTGCTGTATGATTTTTGTACAGTTTTTAACTTTAATTAGGAAAGCTGCCATTTCTAGAAGGAAACATTCTGAGTCGTGAAAAAAACAAAGGTTCTTCTCAGCAGTTCCCACTTGTGGGCTGGTCATCCCATTGCTAACCTTAGCAGTTAGTATCAGAAACAAACACAGATTATTTTAGGGTTTAGAATTCTGGAGTTTTCTCCATGTTTGCAGATAGAGGAATGATTCAGCTTCTGCAAACATTTTAAACACTTTAAATGATTACTATGCATTTTAATTTCCTTTATGGAAAAACCTTGCTTTATTATAAGGGAATCATTGTGTTGTTACTATGACTTATTTGCTGATGTAATAAAGACTGTAATGGTGGCAGTGAGGGTAATGATGATGATTTAGTATTGACTATTTGTAAATATATATATATATATACTAGGAATAAGGCCCATTGTGGAAATAAATACAATGGGCTCTAGAAAGAGGCTCTGGGAGAGTGCCCTGGCTTTGGGCACTCAGTGACATTTTGCTGTGGCAATCTCAGCAGGGTATAATGACAGAGTCCACCATTTTCTCCAGAGGAACTGATCTTTGCTACCTGAAGAGCAGTAGCAATTTTGAGTGATCTCCAGCCCACCCCCAAGATTGGTAACAGTGGTTCCCCAGGAGGGAGTGGCTGGTTTGGAGGGTGGAGTCTATGGCATTGTACCTGTCTGAGGTCCCACCCTCCTCAACACTCACCCTCTCCAGGTTCGACCCCTCAAATCTCCAGGAATTTCCCAACCTGGAGCTGATAACCCTATCTCCCTCCCAGCCAACCATCAACCTACCTTTAGTTTTCCATCTCCAGCCCCCACCTGGAGATTGGCAACAATGGTTCCCCATCAGGGAATGGCTGGATTGGAGGGTGGAGTCTATGGCATCGTACCTGTTTCAGGTGCCACCCCTCTTCAAACCTCACCCTCTCCAGGCTCCATCCCTCAAATCTCCAGGAATTGCCCACCTGGAGTTGGCAACCTGATCAGGACTGGGCCCAATGAGTTTTCTCCCAAAGGCCAACATAGGTGTGGAAAAGGCCTTTTACTGACAGAGGAGAAAGTACAGGTGCCAACTCTGATTAGGGAAATACCTAGAGATTGCGGGGGGTGGATCCTGTGGAGGGCAGCATTTGGGGGGGGGGTGGAAGGACTCAGCAGAGTATAATGCCATAGGGTCTACCCTCCAAAGCAACCATTTTCTCCTGGGGAACTGATTTCCGTCATCTGGAGGTCAATTGTAACCTGGAGATTGGCAACCCTAGGGAAAAGTCAGCCGCACAGCGGGGAGTTGAAGAAAATGGTCTGATGGTCGCTGGCCCACCTCGTTAGCCAGCCAGCCATGCTGAAGCTAAGCAGGAGAAAGAGCCTTTTTCCATTTATTCTGACAGGAAAGTGGCCATTGGGGAGGGGGTTATGGGCGGGGGAGGGGGTTATGCTGAAAGTCCTTTGTTTTTTTACTCACAGAACCAAGCTTGGCTGTCTACCAACAGCCACTGAGGGGGCAGTCCCTCACAGGAATCAAGAGAACTGTATTCCTCAGGAGAGAGAGCTGGTCTGCCAGGGGGAGTGGGTGGGGAAGAGGAGCAGACCCAGCACCCGGCCAATGGCACGCAAGTATTCTTAAGTGGTAGCTAATGGGCCAATGGCTGCGGGAGGGCATTTTACAGCCAATGGGAGCGCATGGAATCTTGTGAAACCGAAAGATAATTATTATAAGGAGATATATATATATATATAATTTTGCTTTTAATTCCCATAATACAAGTTTATATAAAACATCATAATAAATTAAGGAATAATATTGGAACTAATTTAGATTAGTTGATCCGTGCCCCTCCTGGCTAATTAAAGCTGGCCGTGAGGGGTTTTGAAGCACCCTTAGGGACATTATCAACAAGTCCCTCTCTGAGGGGCTGTTCCCAGGGGCTCTCAAGGAAGCGATGGTCCACCCTCTCTTAAAAAAACCATCTCTGGACCTGGCCGAATTGGCCAACTATCGGCTGGTCTCCAATTTGCCCTATCTGGGCAAATTAATACAGAGGACGGTGGAGATACAGTTGCAGAGCTTTCTGGATGACACTTCCATGCTGGATCCCTTCCAGTTCAGTTTCCGCCCAGGTCATGAGATGGAGACAGCACTGGTTGTGCTCGCAGATGACCTCTGGAGGCATCTGCATCAGGGCGGAATGGCGGTACTGCTGCTGTTTGACCTGTCGGCGGCGTTCGACACAGTCAATCATTAGTTGCTCACCCACCACATCGCCAACATGGGGATTCGGGGGCTTGCCTTGCAATGGCTCATCTCCTTTCTCCAAGGTCAGGGACAAAGGGTGGCACTTGGGGATAAGCTGTCCCAAAGGAACCCACTAATCTGTGGAGTGCCACAAGGGGCAGTGCTCTCCACGATGCTATTCAACATCTATATGCACCCCCTTGCCCAGATTGCCCGGAGGCATGGGCTAGGGTGTCACCAATATGTGGATGACACCCAGCTCTCTATCTGCTGTTGGGCAGTCAGTCTGACTCTACCCCAGAAGATCTGGACCGGGCATTGCAGGACGTGGTGGGATGGCTTAGGCTGAGCCAATTGAAACTGAATCCGACGAAGATGGAGGTCCTATGCCTGAATCAGAGTGGCTCGGGGTTAGGGGTCCCTCTACTGGCCTTTGGTGGGGTGCTGTTGGTGCCAGCGCCGAGGGTAGGGAGTTTGGGAGTGCTCCTGGATGCTTCCCTGACAATGGAGGCCCAAGTAGCAGCCGCTGCCAAAACAGCCTTTTTCCACCTTCAGCTGATTAGGCAGTTGGTCCCCTTCCTCAAACGCAATGATCTGGCTTAAGTGATCCATGCTATGGTCACCTCGAGATTGGACTACTGTAATGCTCTCTACATGGGGCTGCCCTTGGGGCAACTCCGGAAGCTGCAGCTGGTGCAAAATGCAGCAGCCAGGCTGTTGATGGGCCTCCCTATGCAGGAGCACATCCAGCCTGTGCTAAAGTCATTGCACTGGCTACCAATAGCATTCCAGATTCGCTTCAAAGTGCGGGTTTTGACCTTTAAAGCCCTTTATGGTCAGGGGCCTGCCTACCTGAGAGACCGCCTTTCCCCGCATATTCCCCAGAGAGCACTGCAATCTGGAACACAAAACTACCTGTCCCTCCCTGGGCCTAGGGACGCCAAGTTGGCGGCGACTAGGACCACGGTGTTTTCCCTGGAGGCGCCAACGCTCTGGAATGAGCTCCCCAGCAAGAGCAGAACACTGCGGGACCTCCAGCAATTCTGCAAGGCTATGAAAATGGAGCTTTTTCGCTGGGCGTTTCAGTAGGAATGATTCTATTGGCTGAGCTGCATTTGCACTTTATTATATGACACTGCCACTTTAAATGGTTTTAACTGTATTATTGGAATTTTAATGAGTTGTATTTTATGTATGTATTTATGCTGGTTTTATAATTGTTTGTAAGCTGCCCTGAGCCGCTTCGGCGGGAAGGCGGGATAAAAGTCTAACAGATAAATAAATAAATAAATAAATAAATAAATAAATAAATAAATAAATAAATAAGTAAGTAAGTAAGTAAGTAAGTAAATAAATAAATAAATGATAACCTACAATATGCCCAAATTGGATTGATTTATAATTTATCTATTGTCCTAACTTTATAATCCACTTGGGAACGTTCCCACAAACTTAATTCTACATTCCGAAAATATATCATTATACAATTCATACATCTTTTGTTTTTCTTACCCCCCTTAACCCCAAATTATTTTTTTCAATTGCTATTATTACTTGTCAATTTATTTCTTTACACTTCTAATGTATAATTTGTAAATCTGAATGTCAGATATGCTCAGACTTTTTTAGTTTTATATCCTCATAATAACTGAGTAAAAATAATTCGTTCTTATATGCACAAATAATAGAAAAATAGTACATATTAGTTTTGCTCGCCTCTGTCCTAACCATAAGATTAAAATTGTAATTAAGAAACACATATGTTTTAGCCCAATAACATCTCACACTGCTGTGAAGAACCCACACAGAAGGGAACAAAAAGATTAAACAAAGTAACAAAAATTGTTGTCAAATTTTGAAAGAGGCAATTTCAAACTTAAAGGTCAGAAGTAGCAAAATTAATCTTAGATAGAAAATGGCTTTCCCATTAGTGAGATATCTCTATGATCCCTCAGGACCCTAGGATTGCACAAAACATCTGTAGTAATAAGGTTAATGTTAGCCGGTACTACTTAACATATCAAGAGTTATATGGGACTAATGGTCAGAGAGCAAAAGGCAGTTAACAGGAATGTGCTGGAGATTATTCTACCTTGCAGCAAGGAATATTAATGGTAATAGAGCAGTATCTAGCAGAAGGGACAGCAGGTGAAAATAAAGGAACATTGGAAAGCAGTTATCCTCTAGACAAAGGGCTGGTTGTGTGCAGGAAACAACCTTCTTGTGAAGATTCTTGTAACACACTTTGCCTGTCTCTTGCCATCTGCCCCCCACCCTGTCCAGTGTCTGTTTCCCCCATATGGCAAACTGTTGCATGTCCATTGCATTGACTGAGCCATTTTTATCCATGCCATTCTTAAAGTAGTTTGTAATGGAATGAAGAAAATGGTACCATCCATGTGGCAAACTGCTGCGCAGTGATACCTTTTTTGCATAATAGCTATACTGAAAAAAAGTATCTCATAAAAGTAAATTTTACCCTAAAATACTGTAATGCATTGGGAAAGTAAGCAACAAAATTTGCCCGAGAGACATCCGGCTGTCCTCGACTTTTTTGGCCCTGTGTCCAACCTGGTGGAACTCTCAGCCAAATTATATCCATGCCCTGTGGGACTTAATGCAGTTCCACAGGGCATGCAAGGCAGAGATGTCCCGCCAGACATTCTGTTGAGAACAGCAACAGTTACCCATCTGGCTGGCACGTCTTCTCCTCCTGCCTCCCCCCCCCATGAGGCAGTGGCATACTTTGGCAGGCTCATTGCCATCAGACTCATAATTATTCAATATATTTTGTGATTTTAAGCTTTTATTATAACTATGTATGGATTTTTTATATATACCACCCAGAGCCCTGTCCTACGGGGGGAGGGTGGTCTAAAAATTAAATTTAATAAATAAAATAAAGAATTATTCAAAATCTTATTCATAAAACATTCATAAAATAAAATTAGTATTAAATACTATGCTACAGTAGTTATACTACCCAGCTGCTAGGAGAGAAATCTGGCTGGGCTTTTGCAAAAACCAGCCATTTGGCCATGAATACTAAATCCATAAGACACTCCATTCTTTTACCTGTTAGAGCCAGCGGCATTGACCCAGCCCCAGTTGGGGAAAGGGAACCAAGTATAGGGCTTGCTTCCGAACCACATACAAAACAGACAGTGGAACCCATAGGGTACCTTTTGCAGCCAGGAACACAGAACTGGACATACACTCAGAAATTGCCATGAATCAAAATACCCAAATTGTAAGAGAAAAAACTAGTATTTTGTGAATGTGCTGAAATGTTAAAATTAAGTATATTCAGGAAATTCTTCCTCATGAAGAAAGTGATTTTGCTTGTGTGCAGACATTTTACATCCTTGGATTCGACAGCATTTAATTATATTGAATATATATAAGAACAAACAAAGGAACAAGAGGCAGAGCTCAGAACAGGCACTGAAGGCACAACCACCAGGTGGTTGGGAAGTGTATGACATATGGGTAGCTTAGAAGAAGTTCAGATGGCAAAAGGAATGATTGAGTGAGTGCCAGCAGGGAAGAGGCCACATGAAAGACCAAATCCACAAAATTGGGTCTATGTATCCAAAGCTCTAGGTGACAATGTTAGAGCAATGTGATAAATGAATTAGTTCTCAAAGCAGCAATGATGATGGATAGGACTAGTGGGATTAGTAGCCAGGAGTAATGAAAGGCTCTTGGAAGGAGGAAAAATCCAAAATCTCCTTCTTCCTCTTCATTTTATTGTTTGTTTTCATACAGGAAATATGGTATAGAGCACAATTAAATAAATGTAAGTCATGGTCATAGAAACTTTTTCCAAGGGAAAGCCTTTTGTAGCATGAAACAAAGTGTTAATATTTAATGTTGGACTCTAATTTCAATAAAGTGTTCCATATGTGTAATTTCACTATCAACATCACTGCAAAAAATAGTCTAAGCAAATATATCTGAATTAGGACTTAGAGTGTTTCCTTCCTCTTTTTCCTTTGTTCAATTGTTAATGTTTACATTTGAAAATAGCATCCTACACTAACATTCAAATCTCAAAACAGAAAGATATGTAAGTATCAGCTGTGGTATAAATTGTGAATCAGGGATATGCCTTGAAAGAACATTGTTGCCAGACCCCAGACTGGGCTGTAATTTATTGAGGCTGTGCAAGGTATTCAATTGAAATAAAGTATGAAGTTTTATCAACTAACATAGGCACTAAATCTGACCTGAAACGTCACACTGGGCTCTAACATATATTTGTCTTTGGGCAAATCTGCCCTGCCTCAGATAGGGGATCAGAATTATCTTCCCCTGACCCATGTTTTCGCACATCCATACTCCTGTTGGGGATAGGGCTGAGTTACAAAAATTCAGGGAAGCTACTGATAACTTTTAGATATTTCAAAATAACACAAGTCATTAGATAATCACTGTATGTCTCTGCCAGTGCCATGCTAAGTTTAGTTACACCCTCAGCTTGGTATTAAGGAGTTACTCCCACCTGTGGGGGAGGGGGTTACTTAAAACAGGCACGTGGAAACCAAGAGTCTCTTGGATTGCTTTAACATATTAAATGCTAAACCACAAGACTGTGTGAAGAATGATCAATCTCTTCGATTATCATTCTGTACAGGGACAAGTCTTCTGACTGAAGAGAAGTCAGAAGTTTACTTATTCCAGGTGTTGTGAAAACCTTGTACCAGCCAATGATCACTCAATGTTGTCTTAGAAGAAGGAGGAAATTGGATTTATACTCTGTCCTTCACTCAGAATCTCAGAGCGGCTTACAATCTCCTTCCCTTCCTCTCCCTACAACAGACACTGTAATGTATTCGGCAAAGTGAAATCTGCCCATTGAAAGCCCATGTTAAGCTTCTTGCCTAGACAAGGATCCTAATCCTTAACATCTGATTGGTTGTCTAAGAAGCACTGTCCTATCAGGACGAACCTCAAACTCTTGGGGGGAACGAACTCTATTGGTTCTTATCTCTGTAATCCTATTGGTTACTTATATGTAAATAGGCGTGGCTACATTAGCCAGGAACGTTTAAAAGGGAGCAAAGCTCCACTGTTTCTTTGTCATCTGTTGATCTGCTGTTTGCTGTTCTGGTTGACTTGAGCTGTTGCTGAATAAAGCTGAATCACTTTGCTGAAATTGAGTTAAGTGTCATACTTAACAGACACCCTGTGAGGTAAGTGGGGCTGAGAGAGCTCTTTGAGAACTGCTCTTGAGAGAACAGCTCTGAGAGGAACTGTGGGTTGCCCAAGATCACCCAGCATCTGCATGTGGAGGAATGGGAAATCAAACCCAGTTCTCCCAGATTAGAGTCCGTACTCCTAACCACTATACCAAGCTGGCTCTTTACTGAAGAGCTTTATTGAAAAACTCTATTAAAAAAGAGAACTTTGAAGAAGTTTACTGGAAATCACTCTAGTTATCCTTGAACAGATCAAGTAAACAAGAATCACAATTACTATACAGAACATGATAAAATAATATAAATAAAAAGCATGGATACCACCCCTTCTACTACCTAGCCTGCATTAAAAATGAAATTTCTAACATTCTTACCAAGATAATGGGTTTTACGTTGTGGCTATTTTATAGAGCTATAATTATGGCGGCCTCACATAACTTTAATAAACTGGCTAATTTGCTTTTTCTAAAGGTGTGATGTCAGACCCATATTCTAAAGAATAATTCTTGCAAACTCTGCTACATTTGCTGTAGGATTTATAATTGGCATATGTTATTCTCCTCAAGGCTCATAATTGTAAATCAGCTAGAATAGTGGGAAAAATGCATGTGTGCCGATTGCACAAAATCCTGAAACAAAACTCTCAGGCCTACTATGCCCTCAACAATGGTTTAACATAAAATCTGCAACAATGGCTCTGTAAGAGATTCTCCTCGCTGTCCATACACTAAATTATATTAAATTCAAAAATCCTACTCAGCTTTTCTTTTGCCCGACCTGGATGGCCCAGACAAGCTCAATCTCAATAGATCTTGGAGGCTAAGCAGGGTTTACCCTGTTTAGTATTTGGATGGAAGATCACCAAGGAAGTGCAGGGTTGCTACACAGAGACAAGCAATGGCAAACCACCTCTGAATGTCTCTTGCCTTGAAAACCTAAGGGGTTGCCAAAGACAGCTGCAACTTGATAGCACTGTATACACACGTAAAACTTTAGAAGGTGATCAACAGGCAGAACCTGATGCATCACAACTCAAGCAAGACCAGCCACATTGGTCAATCCTTTAAAAAGCAGAGTCATGACTATATATGTGGCATTCAAATGGAAGGGCCTCCAGACCCTTGACTTTATAATCAGCTGGAGGAAAGCCCCCTTCCCATTGCAGAGTGCTCTGCTGAGGAATCAGAAAGACTAGGAAGAGAAAACTCCCCTGGAGTGAGTCAGGCTGAGTAGCCCCTGCTGTGCTACAAGCCACCACTGCAGGGCCACTCAGCTCACTGGGGCCAACAATGGGCATTAGCCCACCGACTGCATCATCCCTCCAAACTAGAAGCAGTGCAGGAGGAGATGGTTGGTGAGCTGACACAAACTGGCATGGCTGATGAGAAGTCTGGGCCAAGCAGTCTCTCATGCTTGGGCAGATTTGCTGGGCCTTGGCTCTGCTCCTGGTCACCAGTAGCCCTCTAGGGCAGTGGCCCCACTGAGAAATTTACCTGTAAGTTAAATAGCTAGTCGACTCCTGGGAGGTATGATAAGAAATGCCTTGCTGAATCAGACCAAAGGTCAATGTGATCCAGTATTCTGTCTGCCGCAGCATCCATACAGAAAAGGATATCAAGAAGATGCCTTCTCCTTTCATTTTTAATTTATATTTGTACATATTTTCATCTCAAACACCCTGAAATATTTCAGAAACAAAAATTTAAAACTCTGATATCAACAAAATACATTATAGTATTACTCAAACTTGTACAATTAAAAATTAGTAGCAGAAACCAAGGATGTCCCCAGGCCGTAGGCAAATCTTTCAGTCTCTTTCTTCTTCATCCATTCTTTCTTCCAGTTGTCCAAACAGCCAAAACATGATTTCATTAAATCTGACACTTTGCTTGCCCTCCTGCATAATGTAACATTTCCATATTTAAACACACCTTCAGTGTAACTCATTAAATTTGCACTTGAGATATCATTGGCAAAGCAAGGAAATTCCCCTTTGTACCATATACAGGAGAAGGGACAGATGTTAACTAAACACTAATATTGGGCTTTATGTCTTGCAAATGCTTACAGATTTATAAACAAATTAGCAAATGGATGAGGAGGTAAGGGATTGAACTGGGACACACTTAAACATGCTGGGAAGGCAGATTCAAGAAGCTGCCAATGTGTCCCAAAGTGCAAAAATGTAAAAAGCCATTTGGCATGAATAGCAAAAAGGCATCCAAGATTAACTTTAGGCACCTGGTATGTTCTCATCTGTGTGAGCAATGCTTGCAATGGCTGGGCTGTGCATGAAGCTTTTGCCCATTAAATGGTTAATACGTAAAGTTACCCATCCAAGGAGCAGAAAATGAAGGTCCTCACATTGATGGACACCAGCTCAGAGATCCCTGATGTCCCAAAATATTAGGTTTCTCTTCTAATAATGTTGGAAATATTGCCTACTGTCATGATTAATCTTAGCAACAGCATAGCCTGATTGCAGGTGACGCAGTCACAGTGCAGTGCCTGTGTTGGTTTCCACACACCGTCAAATCTGCTACAAATGCAGGGGTGAAGGGGAAAGAACTGTGATACCAGGCTTCCCAGTTGCTAATAGATTGTGACATGAGAGAAGGAAACCTTTATTTTAAATCAAAAAACAAAAGCCAAATAGCAAAACTTATGTACGTGCTTAACTTCTTTTCTTCTTCTTCTTCTTCCTTCCCCTTTGTCAAGTGGAAAACATTCGCCTGCTAACAACTCTTGGCTGGCATCAAGGGAAAGTGGAGGTATTTGCAGATGTGGAGGAAGACACAGAAAACATTTTTCAAATCAAAGGCTTGAATTATTGCATGGGTTTCATGAAGTTTCACAGGCAATGTAGACACACCATTGTCTACGCCTTGGAACAAGCTGCCCTTTCTTTGAGAAGGAGGGGGGAAAAACAACTTGAAGTTTCTTGCAGTCCGATCTGTATGTATCAGGGAGCTATCTATATCTGGAAATTCTTTGCATTGTCTGGGATATGGGTGTGCTGTTTTGGCCCAACAATGGCAACATTGATTTTAGAATTTTAGAATTTTGGTGCACAGAACAAACTGCGGAACAAAAACCGCCTGCTCTCAGTAGCACAACAACAGTGCTCTTATATAAACTTGCTTCTCCTCATCATTTTTACATAGTCAGAGATCAATACGACTCATTCATCAGGCATTATTAAAGCCATTTTCCCCCTTTTTGTTAATAAAAAGCATTTGCCGACAAAATTATGTCATCTTCCGCTCATTCAGTAACAGCACAAGATAATTAGCTTTGTTGTCCCCTTAGAACAATTGAGCCTTGTTTATGAACTTACATTTATTAAGTGAAAGTATTTGGAAATGGATTGTACATAGAAGTTTGGTTGCCATGGGCAATGATCATCCTCAAAAAGCCGTGACCTCCCTGTTATGCAGCTAGTAACTAATTGAAATGATACAAATTACTCCGATTCTCTGTCTGCCAGTTTAGAAGCTGGTTTTGGTCAAGGGTCAAAGGAGCTCCTATTCATGAGACTGTGTTTGAAGTGGCTGCTGCCATAGCAAAGGCTATGGCAAGGAGGCTGTGACTCCTTGTCATGCTACCACATACTGTGGAAAAGTGTTGCGGTGTTAGTAAAACAATAAGGCCCACAAGGCTACCTTCATTCAGGACATCAAAAGCTTTGCTTTGTCACTCAGCTTGCGCCTGTTGACAGCAGTTCTGGACACGGTTTATGGGCCCAAGATAAATGTCGCATTCATTTACTCTTTTGGCCCAAGAAGCTTTTTCCCTATCAACTTAATTGACTTCCTAGTACTTTGTAAGTTAAAGAGAAGAGATTAAAAGAAGATCACTCTAAGAACACTTAATCCTAAGGCCCAAATTTTGCCTAAAATACCACCTCTGTAAAAGAGACCATGTTTCAGACCATATTTCAGCCATTATAAAGAACCAGCCACAAGTAGACACACTTCTACTGTTTGCATTTTATTATGAGGTCTTCTTTAGTTGCACAAGGGAGACTTCACATGTACACATTGTGGAAGTACAAAAAAGGAAGGCCCTTCCCACATCTTTTCACTGGCTCTTCTGGTAATGTAACATAAAATGATTCAGACTGCAGCTGCAATAAGTAGTATGACACTGAGAGACTTGAGACACTCATCTCCTCCTTAGCCTGGTGCGTACTAGCGTGGTGTAGTAGTTAAAAGTTGTGGACTCGAATCTGAAGAACTGGGTTTGATTCCTCACTCCTCCACATGAAGCTTGTTGGGTGACCTTGGGCCAGTCACAGTTTCTTTCATAACCCTCTCAGCCCCACTGTTGTGGGGAGAAGAAGGGAAGGCAATTGTAAGCTGCTTTGAGACTCCTTAGGGTAGAGAAAAGTGGGGTATAAAAACCAACTCCTCTTCTTCTAAAATAAAAATTCAGGCCAAGTCAACCCCAAAGGAAAACGGGAAGTCCCATCTCAGTGCAGGCTATATTTTCACTGCTTATATCCCACAGGTGGACAAGGGCTCAGAACATACACAGCACAACTTAAGTGGCTTGCAGGTATCAAATGCCTTTATACAGAGCATTCAGTTTGTGGGGATCACTAGGCAGATCACTGCAGTGTGAGCTTATATTACCAGCAACCTATTTCATCAAAGGCAAGAAGCTGTCCATGAAAGCACAGACCACGATTAACAAGCAAAGCTGCAGTATGTCATTATAAGTCTTAATTGTTTTAAATACAAGATAAGCAAAAGGTCAGCAACATATATGGTGCATCTTCCTTTTATATATATAAAAAAGATCCTGATGGCTTGTCAGCTCAAGAGTAATGGTGCTAAATGTTAATCTAAATGAATCTGGAGACGATGGCAATAAAAGTTAATAATTTACAGAGAATCTGTCCTTTAGGAAATCTTGAGAGAATACAGGGAATTCTGCTCAAAGGCGTATTAAACAGGTGCTAAATGCTGCAGTTTACTTGATGCAGAATCACCAAAGTGCTAAAGATATTTATTTTCCTTTGTTTTAAGCACATACAGACTTAAAATGTCTAAATTCATCAATGTCGTGATAGAACCTACCACACCACATGAGTCAGTCAGACTTCTAAGATAATGGAGATTAACATTTTTTCTGGGTTTCCACATTACTATCTGAAAGATTTCTCCACCAAATTTTATTGATTGTATTGTGTGTATTAATAAGACTCTTCATATTACAGGTTATAGATTATTATATGCCTGTGGAGTTAATTTATCCCATTTACATCATCTTTCACTCTTAAAAGCCAGACACTAAAATTCATTTACAATAGTGACTTCAGTAAATGGAAAGGGGAACACCCTGTTTGTTATGTTGTTGAAGGCTTTCACGGCCGGAGTTCATTAGTTGCTGTAGATTTTCCAGGTTGTGTGGCCGTGGTCTTGGCATTGTAGGACCTGACATTTCACCAGTAGCTGTGACTGGCATCCTCAGAGGTATAACACAGAATGATGGAGTACTCTCTGTGTCAAGGTGAGAAGAAAAATGGTAGGCAGGTAATTTATATCTACTCCAGAAGGTTGGGTAGGGCTGAGTCATTATCTTGTAGGAGTTCCCCAGGCTATGTACATGCTAATGGAGGAGCTTTCCTGAGGAGGTTCTTTTATATATGGATTGTTTCCTGAGTAGGTTCCTGTTTCTAGAGGAGGTTCTTTTGTATGTGGATTGGCTGTTGAAATTCTAATCTTTAAAAATAAATAGGGCATGATTTCCTGTCCTGAAAAACACAAAAGGCTCTACATCTGACAATAGCACTACAGATAAGATTAGAAACACCTGTAGAGCATAGTGATACTGTTTATAATATATTCAGTCCAACTAGGGACTCAACGTGTATATTGCTAGCTGGATAAATAACACCATGTGCAAAAGTGTACTCTATACATAATTCTTCCCATAACGCCATAGCTGGGGCACATGTTAGAAAATCAATGGTAGTGTCAAAGAATGGGTTAGCTGCCTTTTTGGCACTATCATTAGTTATCTGATCAGCGTGAATATAAGAATCTGGGTATGGGGCCAAGGTCAGTCAGGCCCACTTCTTGTGTGCAGCTGTGATGGACAAAAACTTTGAACAATTTTTTTCATCCAGTTAGTCAGCACCAGTTGTTTACAATGTGTTTTCATTAATACACATAATTAAAAATAAGTACAGACTTCCTATCACAATTACAGACAACTGAAACCAAGAAGAGCTGAGCCAAGAGAATTAAAAGATAAAATAAAGCTAGAATACAAATTGCTTTACATCACAAAAATTCTGCTGAATACATATATAATTATTATATTTACTAAATATCTTGACTGCCTTTATATTAAAAATACTAAATGTGGCTTATAATTTTTTTAAAAAATAAGCAGTCATATAACAATATCAACAATTTATGAACTGCAGTACAAAATCCCTCAACTTTAGAATTAAATTTGTAAGAGTAAAAAACATCTCTCACCATTATTAAAAACTTCATAGAAGATGTAGGTCTTTGCCTCTTTCGCCTGAGCTCTAAAGAGAGAGCATATTATAGCGTTTGAGAGAATATTGAAGAGACCCTGCTCCTTGTAGATGCTAATCTGGTGTCAACTCGGTTTTGGCAACAATAGCAGAGCCTCTTCAGAAGATCTTATATTTACATTTCCAAAAGTCAATATAATACAATGGCTTATTGAATAGTATTGAATTTTTGGGTTATAAAGTCTAAGTACAGTTTCAAGGGAGATTATTTGCTTTTGTCAGCAGAATGACCAAAGAAAAAACACCAGGATAAGTATTAAAAAAACAGTGCACTCTTGTTTTAATGTAATTTCCCATATCTTGAACTGGGGACCACACAAACCAAAAGGGTGAGCTTTCTAGATTGATTTTGAGAGTGATTTTGAAAGATCATACCAATTGTCCTTCACTAACCATGGCAACACCTGGCCATGTGGAATATTGTGTCTGATGTATCTGCCATGATTCCTCATGGTTAGTTTTATCCACTAATACAACAGCTTCAAAGTTATCAAGTGGTAACTGTTTTAATGCATCATAAAACTGGCTATGACTTAGAAGCAAATATATGATATATATGAGAACCATTAGACACTGCAAGGAATGAGTTTAGAATTTGGGGGAGAAAGTTGGATAGATCTAAAAGTAAGTAAATACTATAGCCAGAGAGCCTGGGAACCATGATGGTCTACAAGGTTTTCAACATTCTTTTAAAACTGCTTATGTCTTATTTCAGATTTGCAAAACAGACCATCAAGCGGAGTTGTCTAATTTTAACTTTTGAATGTATTTTACCCCATAGTATTAAAGAACTAGGGATCAGGCTCTTAGTGATGCAGTTCCAATTAATTTGATGAGGCTTACTTGAAAGGAAGTTCACCAGCAGTTTCCTCAACATCTAAATGTTTGAGTATATCAGTTAACACATCTTGTCTCATTACCATGTGTCACAATAGACCTGCTGTTTTCGTATAAAGAAAATTGTTTCCAACCCTATATTCTTTTCCCTTGTCACCACAAAACACTTAGAATTTGTTCTGATGTTTCTAAATAGAGGTATGAACCAATAAAACATCTGTTTATCAGTTAATGGATTATATTTTGCTTCAGCAACTTTAAAACACATTTTGTTCTAGGAGAGGAACTGGGTCCAGGGAACTCAGGTTTCGCACATTCTTTTGTTTCTGTGGTTGAACTGTAATGTTTAAATTTAGTTCATGTGTGAGGTACTTAAAGCTGCATCTTTCATCAACATTTGAAGGAACAATACAAAGAAAGTAGTTAAAACAAAATCAAGATTTAACTGCACTTAACAGAAAGACATCAGAGAATTAATCTGACATCATTATCTGTTTTTGTTATATAGCTTACAAGTGTTCAAACCAGGGAAAGGTAGGGTTTCGACACGGCACTATCAGTATCTCCTCGGAGTTGCTCCTGAAGGAGAGCCAAACCACCCAGTTTGTAGGTCCTGGGAAAGCCCAGGATCTAGGGAGACCCTAGGAGAAGGGTCACCAAGCAGGGAACTCAACGTAGAAGCTTTCCCCAGGCAGTGGCTGTGGGGATTGAGCTTCCATCATCTGCCCTGAAGCACAGACTGATGTGGAAGCCATGTTGGCACACAGCCGTGAACACCTCACAGCAAGAGGAGTGAGCAGATGAAGCACTGCTGTTTTAAAGAACTTTCCAAATGAGTAAATTTGGTTCCTGATTAAAGAAGATCTGTACTAAGAGATTAATTTGAGAATACAGACCTGCGCAGCCAGACTGTGGGAGGAAGGAGGGTGTAATGTTGAATGTTTCCCCCCTCCTGAAATAATTAGAGAAGGAAGAAACAGCACCTGTCTTCCTGGCTAGGAAGAGATCCGGTTGCAATGAGAGTCCTCACTGATACTATGGCTTTTTTAAGAGGTCCAGTTTGATATACAAGCAAAAGACATAAAGTGACTCAAATTTCCAGGGTCATTTTGCCCAATGAGGATTATAATAACATGTTTTATTTTGTCTGTCTTTGAGAATCACAGTTCATTGGTGGGGGAAGCGACGTGGACCTTTTTGTTTGTTTGTTTTACTTCCAGCATTATGTGAAGCTTGCCTGATTTGGATTAGCTCTGTTATGTCAGAGTGAAGAGTAACACCAAGCATTTTAAAATTGATTAGAGGACTGGAAGGCAGAAGAGACATTGTTCATATCTAGAATAGATTTGGAATGTCATTCTTATCTGCTGAAGTGATTTACAGACTGTGACTCAGAGAAAGTTCGCTGTAAGACTAAACCTGTTTATTTGTTAAATATTGGTCTGGGAGGGGAAAGAGGAGGGACTACATTATATGATTGTAGAAAGAATATGGTAAAAGTTTGACTGGTTCTTGTATTTTGGGATTGGAGAATGTGAGTGCATTGGTTTTGAACAGTTTTAAAAATACTGACAAATGAAATGAAAGGGTAAAATAATTAATCTGTTTAAGATAAATTTATTTTAGAATAAATATATGAAAATGAGCAAATCTGGCAAGTCAGATAGACCTTCTCCGAGTCAAACTAAATGTGGCAACAATGCTTTCACAGGATGCCTTAAAAGAGCTCCAACCAAAAACAAGGGAAATACATGGTATAGAATCACCAACAAAAAACCAACTGTGTAATGAAATCACAATAGAGCATGAATTACAAATTTATAACAATAACCATGACATACTGTAAACATTCCCAACAATAAGTATGAATCCTATGAAGGAGCACCTCTACAAACACTGACGATTCATAGATGCAAAGGGATCAGAATAGTCCAATAGTCTTCACCGAGTAATGTCAAAAACATGTAACAAAGAAAGTAGCAGAACACAATATCTTCATAGCCAAGGTGTTTGGCCTGTATCCCAGTAACTTTTTGGTGGTTACCAAGCTGCTTGGCTGGTTTCCCAGCTACTTCCAGCTGCTTCACGCGTTGCCGGCTGGTGTGACTGCGTTTTGCAAACAGGGCTTTATCAAAAGCACTCTGAAACTAAGCAAAACAACCACATTTATAAACGTAAACAACCTAATTGCAACAACCCTCTCAGCTCAAGATGCAGCCTCATTGAAGTAACTTACCAAAAGTCTCTTGGTTATATTTCTAAATAATGAAACTCTAACGGGGAACTGCATCTCCGATATCCACTGATTGAGGCAAAAGGCAATGTAATCACATAGCAACAGGTGCTGTAATTATGCACCAAAGGCTCAAAAAACCTGCACTGATCACAAAAAGCCCAATCTTCAGTGCCAACTGGTCAAAGTCAAAGGTAACAACCTCATAGGAACAAGAATTTACACAAAGTCATAACCTTAAAGGCACATACATTAATAACAGTCAAAGACTAAAAGAGGTTGTTGCAAGTAAGTGTACACCAATGAAGAGAATAATCACTCATTAAATAACCATGTGGAACAGCATCCATCTCTCCTTAAACAGAATTTATAATAAATTAATGATAACAATAATTCAACAAACCATAAAAAAACAACTATAATCAACATTTAAATTTAGGCCATGGGTGGCAAGTGTATTAAATCTATGTATCGTTCTCGCCTCTACAAGTACAAGATAGAAAAACAGCCAATCAAATTAAAAAACTGGAACACTCCTACCAGAGACATTTCTACAGTTAGCAGAAGAATATAATTTAGTTGATGCCTGGAGAACAAGAAATCCAATAACAAAGGACTTTACTTTTTAATCCCTAAAGACACAAATCCTGGTCTAGAATTGATATGTGCTGGATCTCAGTGAGTTTGATGAAGAGTATAGGAGAAGCAGATATTTTACCAAAGACCTTTGGAGACCATAACCCTGTATTTCTGAAAATGACTGGCATCCCCAAGAAATTTAGCTGGAAGCTGAATATACAACACTTGAAAAATGAGAAGTTTGTGACAGAGACAAAAAAGGAGCTTGAACATTTTTTCAAATAAAATATTCAACCGGATATTTCCATAAATATAATCTGGGATGCAAGTAAGGCCTTCTTCAGAAGTACGGCAATTAAATTTGCAGCAAAACAAAAGAAAGACAGGTCGAAGAAATTTCAGGAGCTGAAAGTTCAATTAACAAAGTAGGAAGAAAAGCTGAAAAAGTACCTAACGGTTAATGAGTTGAAAATAAAAATACAATCGATACAACACCAAATTAATGTGATATTATCTGAAGAAATTGCTAAGAAAATAAAATTTGCAAAATTATTTTGAAAATGCTAATAAATCAGGAAGATGGTAGGCATACAGACTTAGGAAAGAGAAGGAAAAATTCTTAATACACATGCTGAGAGATGAGAATGGCTCAGAAAAGTATGGACAAGAAGAACTCAAGATGATAGTAGAAAAATTCTACAAAAAACTATACCAGACAAAGAGTATCTCTGTAGAAAAACACAATAATATCAAATTAAGTGAAGAACAGAAAGTAAAATTAAATGGACCTATAACAGTACAAGAAATTGTAGATACAATCAAGAAACAAAATAAAGGAAAAGTGCCTGGACCAGATAGACTCCCAATAGAGTACTATAGCACTTTTGGCGATTGCTTACTAATACCATATAAAAAGGTGTTGGAAAATATACTGGAAGAAGGGAATTTACCACAATCATGGAAAGAGGCTACTATCTCTTTGTCACATAAAGAAAATACAGACTTTAAAGAAGTGAAAAACTATAGACCAATTTCACTTTTAAATGTGGATTACAAAATCTCTGCTCTGTTTTAGCATTGCATTTGAAGAAGGTATTACTAGACATAATACATCAAGTTCAAGCAGGCTACCTGCCAAAGAGACAATTGAGAAATAATGTGCAAATAATTGTAAATATTTTGGAACTAGGAATAAGGCCCGTTGTGGAAATAAATACAACGGGCTCTAGAAAGAGGCTCTGGGAGAGTGCCCCGGCTTTGGGCACTCAGTGACAAATCTCAGCAGGGTATAATGACGGAGTCCACCATTTTCTCCAGAGGAAATGATCTTTGCTACCTGAAGAGCAGTAGTGATTTTGAGTGATCTCCAGCCCACCCCAAAGATCGGTAACAGTGGTTCCCCAGGAGGGAGTGGCTGGTTTGGAGGGTGGAGTCTATGGCATTGTACCTGTCTGAGGTCCCACCCCTCCTGAAACCTCACCCTCTCCAGGTTCAACCCCTCAAATCACCAGGAATTTCCCAACCTGGAGTTGATAACCCTATCTCCCTCCCAGCCAACCATCAACCTAACTTTAGTTTTCCATCTCCTCCCCCTCCCTCCTAGAGAGCAGTTGTAATTTTGAGTGATCTCCAGCCCCCACCTGGAGATTGGCAACAATGGTTCCCCATCAGGGACTGGCTAGATTGGAGGGTGGAGTCTATGGCATCGTACCTGTCTGAGGTCCCACCCCTCTTCAAACCTCACCCTCTCCAGGCTCCATCCCTCAAATCTCCAGGAATTGCCCACCTGGAGTTGGCAACCTGATCAGGACTGGGCCCAATGAGTTTTCTCCCAAAGGCCAACATAGGTGTGGAAAAGGCCTTTTACTGACAGAGGAGAAAGTACAGGTGCCAACTCTGATTAGGGAAATACCTGGAGATTTGGGGGGGTGGATCCTGTGGAGGGCAGCATTTGGGGTGTGTGTGGAAGGACTCAGCAGGGTATAATGCCATAGAGTCTACCCTCCAAAGCAACCATTTTCTCTCAGGGAACTGATCTCTGTCATCTGGAGGTCAATTGTAACAGTGGGAGATCTCCAGGTCCCACTTGGAGATTGGCAACCCTAGGGGAAAGTCAGCCGCACAGCGGGGAGTTGAAGAAAATGGTTTGATGGTTGCTGGCCCACCTCGTTAGCCAGCCAGCCATGCTGAAGCTAAGCAGGAGAAAGAGCCTTTTTCCATTTATTTTGACAGGAAAGTGGCCATTGGGGAGGGGGTTATGGGCGGGGGAAGGGGTTATGCTGAAAGTCCTTTTGTTTTTTTATTCACAGAACCATACTTGGTTGCCTACCAACAGCCACTAAGGGGACAGTCCTTCACAGGAGTCAAGAGAACTGTCTTCCTCAGGAGAGAGAGCTGTCTGCCAGTAAATCTGACATGCAAATCTGTCTGAAGGGGGAGTGGGTGGGTAAGAGGAGCAGACCCAGCACCTGGCCAATGGCATGCGAGTACTCTTGAGTGGCGGCTGATGGGCTAATGGCTGAGGGAGGGCATTTTACAGCCAATGGGAGCGCATGGAATCTTACGAAACCAAAAGATAATTATTATAAGGAGAGATATGAAGCACATCCGGAAAAACAGGTGGCATTAATTTTTTTAGATGCAGGGAAAGCTTTTGACAATGTTAGTTAGAACTTTATTATTGAGCAACTACAAGAAATTGATGCTGGAGAAGAGTTTATTAAGCTGACTCAGGCAATTTACACTCAACAAAGCATCAAAGTGAGAATCAATGAAGATTTAATGAAAGAGATAGAAATTCATAGAATCATAGACTATTAGAATTGGAAGGGACCTTGCAGGACATCTAGTCCAACCCCCTGCACTCTGCAGGAGCGAAGCCAAAAGATAGCCCTACAACATACCCAAAAGATGGCTGTCCAGCCTCCACTTAAAAACGTCCAGCGAAAGAGCATCCATCACCTCCCGAGGCAGTCTGTTCCACTGCTCAACCACTCTTACAGTTAGGAAGTTTCTCCTGATATTTAGCCAATAACGACTCCCTTGTAATTTCCATTCATTAGATCTAGTCTTGCAATCTGGAGCAAGAGAGAATAGATCTGCTCAATCTTCTACATGACAGCCCTTCAAATATTTGAAGACTGCAATCATGTCCCCTCTAAGGCTTCTCTTTCCCAGGCTAAACATACCCAACTCTCTCAGCCTTTCCTCGTAAGACTTGGATTCAAACCCTCTCATCATTCTGGTCGCCCTCTTCTGGACACACTCGAGCTTGTCAACATCCTTCCTAAAATGTGATGCCCAAAACTGGACACAGTACTCCAGGTGAGGCCTGACCATAGCAGAACAGAGAGGAACTACCAACTCCCGTGATCTGGACACAATGCTTCTGTTAATGCATCTGAAGATTGCATTAGCTTTCTTCACAGCCACATCGCACTGCAGGCTCATGTTTAGCTTGTGATCAACTAGAACACCCAGATCTTTTTCACTTGTGCTGCTGTCAAGCCAAGTCCCTCCCATTCTATATCTGTGCCTTTGATTTTTTATGCCCAGTTGTAGGACTTTGCACTTATCTCTATTGAAATTCATTTTATTTGTCTCAGCCCACTGTTCCAGCCTATCTAGATCATTTTGAATCCTGACTCTGTCTTCTTCAGAATTAGCAATCCCACCCGGCTTCGTATCATCTGAAAATTTGATAAGCATCCCCTCTGTGTCTTCATCCAGGTCATTTATAAAAACATTGAACAACACCGGGCCCAGGACCGAGCCCTGTGGCACTCCACTCAAGACTTCCCTCCACATAGATGCAGAGTCATTTACGAGCACTCGTTGGGTACGATTTTTCAACCAACCATGAATCCATCCAACGGTTGCACCATCCAGCCCACACTTAACTATCTTATCCTCAAGGATATCATGAGAAACTTTGTCAAATGCTTTACTGAAATCTATATCCACAGCATTCCCAGAGTCAACCATTTTAGTAACTCTGTCAAAAAAGGAGATAAGGTTGGTCTGGTATGACTTATTCTTGGTAAACCCATGCTGGCTACTACCAATTAACTCATTCTGTTCAAGGTGCTCACAAACAGAGCATTTAATAATCTGCTCTAGAATTTTTCCAAGTATTGATGTCAAACTGACAGGCCTGTAATTTCCTGGGTCTGTCTTTTTTCCCTTCCTGCACAACACCAGTACTCCAGGACATCTCAAAGATTAGAGCCAGAGGCTCTGAAATAACATCAGCAATTTCTTTTAGCACCCTGGGATACAAGCCATCTGACCCTGAAGATTTGAAAGTATTTAAGGCAGCTAGATGCTCTCTAACCAATTCCTTACTTACTCTGGACTGGCAGTTTCTTCTTCCTTCATATGCCTGCATTCTTCAGTTTGTATACAGCTTGCCTTACAGTTAAAGACCGACGCAAAGTGAAAGTTGAGTAATTCCACTTTGTCTTCATCCCTTGTTAAGGCTTGACTGTTTTCCCCTAGCAATGATCTTACCCCATCCCTGTTCTTCTTTTTGCTCCGAACATAGGCATAGAAACCTTTCTTGTTATTTTTAGCATCCCTTGCAAGCCTCAGCTCCATCTGTGCTTTAGCCTTTTTGACACCACCCCACAGATTCAAGCCTGCTTCTTGTACTCACACTCAGTAATTTGACCCTCCTTCCATTTCCTGTACATTTCCCTTTTTAGTCTTAGCTCTTCAGAGAGCTCCTTGTTCAGCAACGTTGGCTTCATTATCTGTCTCCCACCTTTCTTTCTTACTAGAACAGTTTGCAATTGTGCCTTAAGCACTTCATTTTTCAGCATCACCCATCCTTCCTGTACAGATTTCCCCCTCAGCATTTCCAGCCATGGGATTCTACCTAATATTTCTCTGAGTTTTTTGAAATCAGCTTTCCTGAAGTCCAGGATATGAGTCCTAATATGTCCTGGTTTCACATCCTTCTCTATGTCAAATTCCAAGCTGACATGGTCACTATTGTCCAAAGATCCCACAACGTTCACTTCATCAACCAGTTCTTCCCTGTTAGTCTGGATTAAATCCAGGATAGCAGATCCTCTGGTTCCCACCTCCACCTTCTAAGAGATGAAGTTGTCCACAAGACTATTCAAGAATCTGCAGGATGCCCCATGTCTAGCAGAGTTAGATTTCCAGCAAATATCTGGATAGTTGAAATCTCCCATAACCACGACATCCTGTCTCTATGAAAGTTTAGAAAGCTGTTGTACAAATGCATCATCCAGTTCCACCGGTTGGTTCAGAGGTCTGTAGTATACCCCCACAACAATATCCCCTTCTTTTCCCCCTCGCTCTTTCCTTACCTACACACTTTCAACCAGGCAACTCTCAACATCCTGAATTTCAGTGTAAGTATATTCATTCTTGACATATGTGTCACCCCACCTCCTTTTTGTTTGTTCTGTTTGAACATGGTATATCCTTCAATTGCTGTGCTCCATATATAAGACTCATCCCACCAAGTCTCAGTGATACCTATCAAATCATACTTACTTTCCAAAATTTGAAATTCAAGTTCCTCCTGTTTATTTCTCATACTCTGTGCATTAGTATAAAGACATCTCAGATTACAAACATCCTTTCCTACTATAGGTCCCTTCAAATTTACCTGAAAATTACTGAACTCACCTCTCTCCCATTCATTTATTCTCTGGTCACTCCCTTTCTTGAGCTTAGTGTTGGGGATGCTGCACAACTTCAGGCTTTTTCTTCCCACCCTGATGGCCTCAGTTTAAAGCCCTCCTTTTTTTTTTTTTGAATTTTTTTTATTAATAGGATATAATTACATATTACATATTTCGCAATATTTCTAAATACATCCTTTTCTAATATCCCCTCCATCCCCTCCTCATGGCTTCCAGCAATGTTCCCACCCCCATTATTTGTTAATTCAATTTTCATTTACAATAAAACTTCTCAATTTTTCAATTCTTCATTTCTAACATGTTCATTTTCTCCGTCTAATTTTTAGGTAACATTTTGGCTACTATTCAGTCATTATTTTCTTTATTCTATTCTCAACAGTTATCAAAGCAAAGTAAATTATTTTTTACATCCCAGTTCGTTTCAACATATTTTTTAAATCCTTCCATTCTGCAAGAAATTCTTCATCTTCTTTATCATTAAGTTTCTTTGTCAGTTTGTCCATTTCTGCCATAAAAAGCATCTTCTTTATCCAATCCCATTTTCCCGGCACTCTTTCTTGCTTCCAAAATTGAGCATAGGTCATTCTAGCTGTTGTAATCAAATACCATAACAATGTTTTCTTTGTCACATTCACTTCTTCCATTTTAAGACCTAAAAGTAATATTTCTGGTTCTTTTTTCAAGGTACATTTCAGGATTTTCTGTATTTCATTGTGGACCTCTGTCCAAAAAGCTACTGCTTTATCACAAGTCCACCACATATGGTAAAATGAGCCTTCCTTTTTTTTACACTTCCAACACTTGTTAGACATGTTCTCATTCATATTAGCAATTTTTTTTGGTGTCATATACCATCTATACATCATTTTATAACAATTTTCTATTAACACAGGTTGAAATTTTCATTGACTTTTTCCACAAACATTCCCATGATGACATAGTTATTTCTCTATTTATATTTATAGCCCATTTTACCATTTGTTCTTTTACCATTTCATCCTCTGTATACCATTTTAACAAAACCTTATAAATTTTTGAAATCACCTTTTCCCCTTTCTCTGCCCATACACCTTTGATTTCATTATTTTCCTTCCTGAAACCATACCTCTTTTTATCAGTCTTAAATAAGTCATAAATCTGTCTATAATTTAACCAATCATATTCAAAATCCAGTTCCTCTCTAGCTCTCATCACGAAACTACTCCCTTCTACCTTTAAGATGTCTCTATAAGGTATCCAATCTTCACCTATGCCTTGAAAGTGGTTTAATTACTTCTGCCAGTACTATCCATAATGGTCTTGCTTCAAAAAAAAATCTTTTATACCTCATCCAAGTCACAAACAGTGATCTTCTTATAAAGTGATGTTTAAAAAAATTGTCCATTTTAGATTTTTCATACCATAAATAGGCATGCCAACCAAATTTACGATCATGTCCTTCCAGCGCCAACATTTTTCTATTATCTAAATTAATCCATTGTTCTAACCATGATAGGCACACCGCATCATGATACAGTCTAAAATTAGGTAATTGAAATGCTCCTCTTTCCTTTGCATCGCATAAAATCTTCATTTTAATCCTCTGTTTCCTTCCTGCCCACACAAATTTTGATATTTCTTTCTGCCATAGATTCAACACCTTGCACTCTTTTACTATCAGAATAGTCTGAAATAAAAACATCAAGCGAGGTAAAACATTCATCTTGACTACCGATATTCTTCCCAATAATGACAAGTTCAAAGTGTCCCATTTTTTTATATCCTGTTGAATTTTACTCCAGATCTTTTCATAATTGTTCTTTAAAAGATCTATGTTTTTCATTGTCAACTCAATTCCTAAATATTTTGTTTTTTTAACCACTTCGCATTGTATTTTTTCTTGCAATTCTAGTTGCTTTTCTTTCATCATATTTTACATAACACCTTTGTTTTATTCTTGTTCACATAAAATCCAGCCAAGTCTCCAAATTCCTTAATTTTTTTCATCAACAATGGTATTTATTGGCTCTTCAACCAAAAACATGACATCATCTGCAAATGCCCTATATTTATACGTGAAACCTCCAATTGTAAATCCCTTTATATCATTTTCTTCTCTTATCTTCCCCAACAATACTTCCAAAATCCAAATGAACAATAAAGGGGATAACGGACAACCTTGTCTGGTCCCTTTTTGAACCTTAAAATGCTCCGTCATCTCTTTATTTACATTCAGCGATGCTTTCTGTTCTGAATATATCGCCCTAATTACGTTTAAAAAGGGCTGTCCAATGTCCATTTTCTCAATCACTTGAAACATAAAATCCCAGTTTAAATTGTCAAAGGCTTTTTCAGCATCTACAAATAGAAAAGCAACCTCTTTTTCTGGAAGTTTATCATAATATTCAATTGCATCTATCACCATTCTTAAATTGTCTCTGATTTGTCTGTTCGGTAAAAAACCGGCTTGTTCTTCTGTTATAACATCTTTCAAATAATTCTTCAATCTTTCTGAGATTATTTTGGCAAACAATTTATAATCATTATTAAGAAGAGAAATTGGTCTGTAATTTTTTACATCTGTTAGATCTTGTCCTTCTTTCAGTATGAGTGATATATTGGCTTCTTTCCATGTCTCTGGTATTAATTTAATCTCCTGTATATCATTTGATAAAAGTTCCAAGATTGGGGTCAGTTCCTCTTTTAATTTTTTATAAAATTTTGCAGTAAATCCATCTGGACCTGGAGCTTTCCCCAACTTTGCATCCTTTATCGCATTGTAAATTTCTTCTTTTTGAATTGGACCGTTCAACATTTCCTTAATTTTTGTTTCTACCTTTGGAATTTCTACTTTGTCCAAATACTCTTTAATTTTTCCTGGATCTATATTCTTTTTTTGAAATAATTTTGCATTGTTGTTGTTATTCAGTCGCACAGTCGAGTCCGACTCTTCGCGACCCCATGGACCAGATTACGCCAGGCCCTCCTGTCTTCCACTGTCCGCTGAAGTTTGCTCAATTTCATGTTCGTTGCATCGATGACACTATCTAACCAGCTCATCCTTTGCCATCCCCTTCTTCTTTGACCTTCAATCTTTCCCAGCATCAGGGTCTTCTCCAGTGAATGCTCCCTTCTCATTTGGTGGCCAAAGTATTTGAGCTTCAGCTTCAGGATCTGGCCTTCCAAGGAACAATCAGGGTTGATTTTTTTTAGGCTTGACTGATTTGATCTCCTTGCAGTCCAAGGGACTCTCAAGAGTCTTCTCCAGCACCATAGTTCAAAAGAATCTATTCTTCGGCGCTCAGCCTTCCTTATAGTCCAACTCTCACAGCCATACATTACTACTGGGAATACCATTGCTTTGACCATGCGGACTTTTGTTGGCAAGGTGATGTCTCTTCTTTTTATCATGCTGTTTATGTTTGCCATCGCTTTCCTCCCAAAGAATTTCATGGCTGCAGTCACCATCTGCAGTGATCTGGGATCCTAGGAACGTGAAGTCTGTCACTACTTCTACGACTTCCCCTTCTATTTGCCAAGGAGTGATGGGGCCAGATGCCATGATCTTAGTTTTTTTGATGTCGAGCTTCAAGCCCACTTTTGCGCTCTCCTCTTTCACCCTGAACAAGAGGCTCTTTAGGTCCTCTTCACTTTCTGCCATCAGAGTGGTATCGTCTGCATATCTGAGGTTATTGATCTTTTCCCCAGCAATCTTAACTCCAGCTTGTGATTCATCCAGGCCAGCATTTCGCATGATGTACTCTGCATATAGATTAAATAAGCAAGGTGACAATATACATCCTTGTCGTACTCCTTTTCCTATGCTAAACCAATCAGTTGTTCCATATCCGGTTCTAACTGTTGCTTCTTGACCCTTATACAGGTTTCTCAGGAGACATGTGAGGTGGTCCGGTACTCCCATCTCTTTAAGAACCTGTCATAATTTATTGTGATCCACACAATCAAAGGCTTTAGCATAGTCAATGAAGCAGAAGTAGATGTTTTTCTGGTACTCTCTTGCTTTCTCCATAGTCCAGCGAATGTTGGCAATTTGATCTCTAGTTCCTCTACCTCTTTGAAACCCAGCTTGTACTTCTGGCAATTCTCTATCCACGTACTGTTGGAGCCTAGCTTGTAGGATTTTGAGCATGACCTTGCTAACGTGTGAAATGAGTGCAATTGTGCGATAGTTTGAACATTCCTTGACACTGCCCTTCTTTGGGATTGGAATGTAAACTGACCTTTTCCAATCCTGTGGCCACTGTTGTGTTTTCCAAATTTGTTGGCAAATTGAGTGCAGCACTTTAACAGCATCTTCTTTTAAGACTTTGAATAACTCAGCTGGGATGCCATCACCTCCACTAGCTTTGTTGTTAGTAATGCTTTCTTAGGCCCATTTAACTTCGCTTTCCAGGATGTCTGGCTCGAGGTCAGTGATTATACCATCGTGGTTGTCAAGGACATCGAGGTCCTTCTTGTATAGTTGTGTATTCTTGCCATCTTTTCCTAATCTCTTCTGCTTCTGTTAGGTCCCTACCGTTTTTGTCCTTTATCATGGCCAGCTTTGCATGGAACGTTCCCTTGATTTCTCCAATTTTCTTGAAGAGATCTCTAGTCCTTCCCAATCTATTGTTTTCCTCTATTACTTTGCATTGTTCATTCAGGAAAGCCTCCTTATCTCTCCTTGCTGTTCTCTGGAAATCTGCATTCAGTTGGGCAAATCTTTCCTTTTCACCGTTGCCTTTAGCTTTCCTTCTTTCCTCTGCTATGTGTAAAGCCTCATCAGACAGCCACTTTGCTTTCTTGCATTTCTTTTTCTTTGGGATGGCGGTGATTGCTGTCTCCTTTACAATGTCACGGACCTCTGTCCATAGTTCTTCAGGCACTCTGTCTATCAAATCTAGTCCCTTAAACCTATTCTTCACCTCTACTGTATATTCATCGGGGATGCGATCTAGGTCAAATCTGAATGGCCTTGTGGTTTTCCCAACTTTCTTCAATTTAAGTCTGAATTTTGCAATGAGTAGCTCATGATCTGAACCACAGTCAGCTCCAGGTCTTGTTTTTACTGACTGGATAGCGCTTCTCCATCTTTGACTGCAAATTATATAGTCAATCTGATTTCGGTGTTGCCCATCTGGTGATGTCCATGTGTAGAGCCGCCTCTTAGGTTGTTGGAAAAGGGTGTTCGCTATGACCAGCGTGTTCTCTTGACAAAACTCTGTTAGCCTTTGCCCTGCTTCATTTTGTTCTCCAAGGCCAAACTTGTCTGTTATTCCGGTTACCTTTTGATTTCCTACTTTAGCATTCCAGTCCCCTATGATGATGAGGACATCATTTTTTGGTATTAGTTCTATGAACTGTTGTAGGTCTTCATAGAACTGGTCCACTTCAGCCTCTTCTGCAGCAGTGGTTGGGGCATATACTTGGATTACAGTGATATTGAATAGTTTGCCTTGGATTCGGACTGAGATCATTCTGTCATTTTTGAGATTGTATCCCAGTACTGCCTTTCTCACTCTCTTGTTGACTGTAAATGCCACACCATTTTTTCTACGGGATTCCTGGCCACAGTAGTAGATATAATGGTCTTCTGAGTTAAATTCGCCCATTCCTGTCCACTTTAGTTCACTGATTCCCAAGATGTCGATGTTCATTCTTGCCATCTCATTTTTGACCACGTCAAGCTTACCTTGATTCATAGACCTTACATTCCAGGTTCCTATGCAGTATTGTTCTTTGCAGCATCGAACTTTCCTTTCACCGTCAGACACATCCACAACTGAGCGTCCTTTCGGCTTTGGCCCAGCCGCTTCACTCTTTCTGGGGTTACTCGTACTTGCCCTCTGCTCTTCCCCAGTAGTATATTGGACACCTTCCGACCTGAGGGGCTCATCTTCCGGCATCATATCTTTTAGCCTTTTGTTACTGTCCATGGGGTTTTCTTGGCAAAGATACTGGAGTGGGTTGCCATTTCCTTCTCCAGGGGATCACGCTTGGTCTGAGTTCTCTGCTGTGGCCTGTCCGTCCAGGATGGCCCTCCACGGCATAGCCCACAGCCTCATCGAACCACGCAAGCCCCCTCGCCACGACAAGGCAGTGATCCTTGAGGGAATTTCGCATAGTACTTAAGAAAACCCTTTTTAAACCATTCATATCCACAATTTCTTTATTCTCTTCAATTATTTTACTTATTAACCTTTTTTCTCTTCAATTTTTTAGTTGCCATGCCAAAAACTTTCCCGGCTTATTTGCTCCTTCAAAAGATTTTTGTTGCAATTTCTTTAAATTCCAATACAGTTCCCAATTAAGTATCACATTCTTGTAAAATGTGTATCTCTTTAATCATTTTCTTTTTCCCTGGTCTTTTCTTTAATTATTTTTCTTTTTGCTGGTCTTTTCTTGTATATCATTTTGTTGTTTCATACTTTGTTTCCTGTCACTCGCGTTCAACGATATAAGTAATCCTCTCATTACCACCTTATACGCATCCCAGACAGTCTGTATTTTCACATTTTGATTTAAATTCATTTGAAAGAATGTCTGGGTTTCTTTAAGCAATATCTCAATTGTTTTTTTCTTGTCTAATAAATCTTCATTGAAACTGTTTAACCTTTTCTTTTAACATCCATATCAACGGATTATGATCAGAGTTAGTCTTTGGTAAAATCTCCACTTTTTGCGTTTTTAATGAGATATCTCCAGACATCCAAATCATGTCAATCCTGGAAAAAGAATTGTGTCAATTGGAATAAAAAGTAAAATTAACTCTAGGGTTCCATTTTCTCCACACATCTTCCAATTTCTCTTGCTCCATCAGTTTAAAAAAAACTTTTGGTAATTTTCCAATCTTTTCATCATTTTTTTTTAATTTCCTGTCCAATTTATTATTTACAGTACCGTTAAAATCTCCCACCAGGATTATCTGATCATAATTCACTTGGTCCAATTCTTTCATTAAGTCTTTAAAAAAATTTCTTTTGCTCCATTAGGCGCATATAAGTTGACTATCAATGTTTTTTTCTGAAGCATTATAATTTCCACTCCAATATATCTCCCGTCTTTATCACTGAAGATTTCTTTTGGATCCAATTCTTTTTTTACATAGGTCACAACTCCTTTGGTTTTTTTCCTGCCAATTAATAAAACTCTTCTAATTTTTTATTGATCAAATACTTACTGTCCCATTTTTTAATATGAGTTTCTTGTAGACAAATAATATTACATTTTTGTTTTTCCAACCAATATTTTACTAATTTTCTCTTATTGGGTGAATTAAGTCCATTTACATTCCATGATAAATATTTGTAATCCATAGTGTCTTGTCTTATATTTCTCCAAAGTCTTCTAAATTATCTGCCTTGAACCTTGAACCTATGCATTTCCTCTGGTGTTTTGATCGTATATCTTAATGTATGGTAGGTAAAAGACAGACCTTGTCATATTTCCCATCTGAACCTAATGTTAAGCTGCTTCAGCTTATCAACCAACTTCTTATATTTCTTTCTATCTTGTAGGATCATTCTTGGGAGTTCTCTCATTATTATTATCTTTTTGCCATCAATCTCCAAGGATTGTGTAAATTGTTTCTTTAAAATATCCTCTTTCATCTTCCTTGTTACCAATTGTACAATCACATCTCTTGGCAGTTTCTTTCTTTGAGCATATGCTGAGTTCACTCTATAAATTAAATCAGAATCAGAATCCAGCTGTCCTTGATCTTCTCCCAAATACTCTGTCAATGCTGTCGTCACCACCAAACATATGCCTTCATCCGTCATTTCCTCAGTCCCTCTTAGCCTCAGATGGTTTACCATCGCTCTGTATTCCATCATTGACTCCAGTCTCTGATTGTCTTGTAGTGTTGTTTCCATTTTTTTTATCTATGGCTTGTGATTTTTGCTCCAATTCAATCGATTTTGCTACCAAACCTTGAACTTGATTATTCATGTCTGCCACTTCTTTTTTAATTTCTGCCACCTCTGCTATAACCAATTCTTTCATTGCTGCCACATTCTTCTCTTGTACTTCTTCCAGCTGCTCCAGCTGTTTTTCCATTTGTTTTTCCAACTGTTGTTCTATCTATTTTACCAGTCCTTGAATTGCATCCATCATTCTCTTTTCCATTGCATCAATTGCAGTTTGCCGTTCTCTCTTTTCTTTCCCTGCCATCCTCGGATTCACTGCAGAAGCTGCCCTTTGCCTTTGTTTTGGGTCCATTTTGAAATTTTTAAACTTGCTCCAAATTCTTCTCTTTTATATATTCCAACTGTCCTGTATGTGTTTATTCAAATCGCCACCTTTTGGCACACCTTTAAAATCAATTTCAGTCTTAAAATTAGATTTTAAAATTTAGTCCTCCTCAAAATGGCGGGCGCGATTTCTCTATGATTTTCTGGCTAGAGTAGGCTCTTTTTAAGCTTCCTGCTTCCTGTCCCTCCTTATAAACTGTCCTCCAGGAAACTTTTCACTCTGCTGATCTTCCGGTCCTCCAAGGTCCACTCTAGCCTTCTTTCTTGTTTCCCTAATCACAGTTCCAGCCGGAAAAAATTGCCTGCAACACCTCTCTTGCACAGTCTCACGATCTTTTCTGTTAGTTTCAGTCTCTGACTTTGCTCTCTATCTTTTCACAACCACAGGAATGTTAAACAAAGTCAATTTTTTCTCTAATTTAGTGCTTTGACGAGCTCTTTTTAAATCCACGATGGACAGATTATTTTTTTATAAATCTTATGCGCTTAACTGTCTGCTTCAATTTTCACTAGAACTTCATCCCGGTAAGCAAAATACTTCTGTTACCTTGCATGTTTATCTTAGGGTTTCGCATTGCTTCTTTTTGCTTTCCAATTGCTCTTCTTTCTTAAGAAGTCGGGAAATGACAGATTTATGCTGATTCCTCAGCTCGGTTGGCTCCTTTAGTGCTGTCCTGCAAACGCCCGCTTCGGGAGAGGGGATCAAAGCATAAACAAGCCTCCTCTGAGACCCATACACGCCAATCTCAACTCTCACTTGGACCTAGTTGCGTGCTTGTCAGCCCCCTGCCTGGGGGATGCTGCATTGGGCAATATAATGCCCAAACTGTCAGAAGGAGCCACCGTCCACCCTGCACATTCACAAGGTGTGTCAATTTGCCATTTTACTCCGACCGGAAGCCCAGTTTAAAGCCCTCCTGATCAGGTTCGCAAGTCTTCCAGCAAAGACATTCCTCCCATTCTTTGTAAGGTGCACCACATCCATTGCCAACAGTCCTTCATGTTGGAGGTACATACCATGGTCCAGGAACCCAAATCTCTCTTGACGGCATCATCTACATAACCAGCCATTCACCTCCAGTATCCTGTCCTCCCTTCCAGCTCCATGGCCCTCAACAGGTAAAATGGAGGAGAACACTACCTGTGCCCCCAGATCTTTTACCTTCTTGCCCAGAGCCTCATAGTCTTTGGAGATCCATTCAAGGTTTCTTCGGGCTGTATCATTTGTTCCCACATGGATCAGCAGGAGTGGGTAGCAATCAGAGGTCTTGACCAGTCTTGGAATTCTCTCAGTCACATCTCGGATACACACTCCAGGAAGACAACAAACCTTTCAAGATCCCTTGTCCAGTTTGCACACAACTTCTTCCAATCCCCCCCAGTAGGGAGTCACCAACCACCACTATTCATCTTTTCCTCCATGGAATAGCTTGCTTCCTTATCTGCCTATGTGTTTGTGTGTCAGTCACATCCTTTTGATCTCATAGTGTGCTATTCTGATCTTCCACCATCAGAAGCAGCTGGTATTTAAAAAATGTATGCACTGTTGTTGGCTGATTATATGGCAGATGAAATGGTGAAAAATAATATGGTTCAAAGGGCAATGAACTTTGGTCACAACATTGAGTTGGAACAGTGGGACCAAATATGGAAAATAAATGTAAAAATAACCAGGGCGGTTTCGTATAGAGAAAACATGTATAAAATGTTTTATAGGTGGTATATTACACCAGATAAGTTGGCGAAATATGATGAGAAATGTTCTAATAAGTGCTGGAAATGTAATGTCAAAGCTGGTTCATTCTACCATATGTGGTGGACATGCGAGGTTACAAAAAAATATTGGATATGGGTGCATAGAATGATGCAGAGAATTATAAGAGGTACTCTTGTGTTTAAGCCAGAGGTGTTACTGTTGGGTATACTTCCAAAGGAGGTGCAGAGAGGAGAGAAATATTTGATTATATATATAGCAACTGGGGCTAGGATTTTGCATGCGAAGTAGTGGCGGCTCACAGTGGTACCAACGAAACAAGAGCTGATTGAGAAGATTATGGAGGCAGCAGAAATGGACAAACTGACTTTGATGCTGAAAGGGCATGATGAATCAGCCTTTACAAATACGTGGCAACGCTTTTATGACTGGTATGACCAGAGAGAGAAGGATGGAATGAAACAATAATAATTGAATACCATTAACCTAGATTAATCTAGAAGTGGATAAGATAGAATGATAGAATTTGTAGATACAGAAGTGAAGAAATGTAACACTTAGGTCAGTAAGAGGGAGGGAATATAATCGGATGACTTGCTTTGGGAAGTGTAACCCCCCATGAGTGTTGAATGTTGTATTTTTTGTGTGGTGTGTAGTGTTAAAGTTTTGTATTGTGTATTGTATTGTGTTTTGTGTGATTGTATTGTGCTATGTTGTGTTATGTTGTTATGTTGTTGTCTTAAAAACAATAAAAATGCCTCTTTTAGGGGCGCTTTAAAAAAAAAGAAAAGAAGCAGCTGGTATCGATTTTGCAGCTCCACTGGCTGTGAGTGTTTCCTGATTATTTTACTCCTCAAGGTCACATTCTTCCACTCACCCACCCATTCCTTGTTACTTCCTTCCTCTTGCTTAGGATTTGCTAGCTCTTGCTGTTCTCTCAGGAGCCCCTCTTCCTTCATGTCTAAAAACCTTTCTCCCTCCCTGATGTTCCTCAGTGTACAGATTTGTCCCTCGAGTTCTCCCACCTTCTCCTCAAGCATTCTTATAAGTTTGCATTTGCAACACGTATAATGCATTTCCTGGCAAGGCAGAAAAATGATCATGGCGCAATCCTGGCATGTCACTGGAATAGATCCTTTGTTATCTATCTCCCTAGGAGCAAATATATCTTCTACAGCCTCAGGAACTTCCCTCAAAGTCCAACATAAACTCTTATTGTGGTGATGTACCCTGAAAACTTTGAGACTGACCAAATGGCTACCTTGCCAGCAGTTCTCTCTACAGAACTCAGTAGCAGCCCTCTACTCAGGTTTTTACAAGGCCTCCAAGCAAGACCCACAGGCTATCACCCACAGGCTTCTTACAGAGTCCCTAGTCTAAGAGCCACAGGCCAAGAGCCCTTTGGCTCATGCCAGAGGCTCATGCCTCTGGCAAAGTGCTGCCTTAAATAGAAGCTTCCCCCAGCAGAGGATGTGGCCAGCAGCTTTTCAGATTCACCCAGGTACTCAATTACAGTCAAACAATGACCCTTTCACACCCTTCCTCAAGCAGCCAGGACTCTGCGACAACTCACAACTCACCCACACACTCCCAAACCCAGTACCTTCTCAGCTAAATCACCTCAGCTGAAAATAAATAAAAAACACTCACCCCTCTAGCAGCTCTATCTCCTGCTCCTTCTCAGAGCTCAGCTGGTTCAGCTAAGAAGGGAACAAGACAAGGATGTCCATTATCCCCGTTATTATTTATCCTCACTTTGGAAGTATTAAATAACCTGATCAGAGAAGACAAAAGTATTAGAGGAACAACAATACATGGAAAAGAATATAAAGTACAAGCCTTTGTGTATGACTTAGCTTTTATTTTAGAAGATCCCAGCACTTCTATAGACAGTCTGATGAAGAACTTAATGGTATTTGGAGAGATGGCAGGAATGAAAATGAATAGACAAAAGACAAAGATCATTACAAAGATTATAACACAACCTATAATAAAAGAGCTGGTGGTGAAAACAGGATTTCAATTAGAGAGTAAAGTGAAATACTTAGGTATTAAGGTTTCCCTTGTTCAAAAGCTAATCGAATCCGACTCTAGGGGATGGTGCTCATCTCCATTTCCAAGCCGAAGAGTCAGCGCTGTCCAAAGACATTTCTGTGGTCATGTGGCCAGCATGACTAAACACCAAGGCACATAGAACACTGTTACCTTCCCACTGAAGTGGTACCTATTTATTTACTTGCAATTTCTTGCTTTTGAACTGCGAGGTTGGCAGGAGCTGGGGCCAGAGACAAAAGAACACCTCACTCCATCATGCAGCACTAGGGTCTTGAACTGCTGAACTACAGACCTTCCAGTCTGCAGCTCAGTGTCTTAACCTCTGAGCCACTGCGGCCCTCACTTAGGTATTACCTTGACAAATAAATGTAGTTCTCTGATGGAAGATAATCATATGAAACTATTTAAAGAAATCCAAAAAGATTTGGATAAATGGAATTGTCATTTATGGGAAGAATAGCTGCAATTAAAATGAATATACTTCCTAGACTTATTTTTCTTTTTCCAAACTATTCCAATTTTACTGAAACAATCATATTTTCAGGAACTGAACAAAATAACAATGAAGTTCATATGGCAAGGGAAGAAACCTAGAATAAAATTGAAGGTATAACAGGACTTTAAACAGAATGCAGGCTTTGGTCTTCTTGATTGGGGAACATATTATAAAGCTTGTGCACTGACATGGATTAAAGAATGGATAAGAACTGAAAATAGGAGACTGTTAAAATTGGAGGGACACGATTTAAAGCTAGGATGGCATGCCTATCTCTGGTATCAAAAAGCAGATAATCATAAATATTTTTAAAAACATTTGGTGAGGAAAGCATTGCTGTTAGTATGGAAAAGAGTCAAGCATAAAATATATGCGAAGATTATGAAATGGGTCTCTCCAGTGGAAGCATTTATTCAACCTATATTATCGGAGAAGAAAAAAATACTTCGATATGAAGATCTATTAGGAAACGAAGATAGGTTGAAGTCCAAAGAAGAACTAGAGGAACAAGATGTATATTTGTATTGGTGGACAAGAGTACAGCTAGAATCTACATATGCTAAACCTCAAGGGTCCATTGTAGAACAATTGGCGTTTGACACACTTTTATATGAAACAAATGATAAATTGATAGGAATTTTATGTGTATTTGTTACAGATAAAGAAGGAGGATGAGGTGATTAAAGAATGTATGTTAAAATGGACCCAACATTTTGGTTATAATATTGATCTTGACCATTGGTTGCAAATATGGAAAACACATGTTAAAATAACAAAATTGGTTGCCTTTAAAGAGAATTTATATAAAATGTTTTGTAAGTGGCATATAACACCAGAGAAATTAGCCAGAATGCATCCTGGAATGTCTGATAAATGCTAGAAATGTAAGATATGGGTGGGAAGCTATTTTTGTGTTTGGCGGAAGTGTAAAGAGTTGATGTTATATTGGAGAAGGGTTCATGAAATGTTACAAAAATATGTTTGATACCGTTACCATTTAAACCTGAAATGTTCCTGCTTAATATTATGCCTGGTGTAAATTATAAGAATGCTAAACATTTATTTATACATATAGTCATGGCAGCAAAAATTCTTTATACTAAGTATTGGAATAAATCAGAGATACCAACGAAAAATGAACTTCTGACAAAAAATCTTTGAAACAGCAGAAATGGATGTACTATTGAACTTGTCGAAAGACAGAAGTAAACAAAATGTGAGAGACAATTGGACACTATTTTATGACTGGGTGGAAAGAAACTTCAAAGACCAAGAACAATGAATATATATAATATAAATTTGGAGAAACTCCAATTTGAACTACATAGAATTTGACTCTTTTCAGGAATCATAACAGAAGATTTTAGCAATTTGATTAAGCAACACTACTTTTAGTCAGGGGTCTTTTTGTAGAAAAAGAGCTGCAGGAGCTCATTAGCATATGGTATACTAATGAGCTACTAGGCTATTAGCATATGCCATGCCCCCTGACATCACCGGATGTCAGAAGGGGAAGCAGAAGGGGGAGGTGTCTTCAAAAGGGGGGAGGCAAAGAATTATGACCAAAAAGTCGTATCAGCTATTATACTAACTTGATGGAATTTCCCTTTATGTCATCCTATACACTGTACCCTTCCTGCCCTTATATTTTCCTGTCTTATAATATGTTAAAACCTAATAAAAATTTAATTATAAAAAAACCAAGTGTTAAAATCAGCACAAGTTCATTAAAAATTAGAGGCGAAGCACTAAGCCTCAAAATGTAACGTTACTGGCTTTCTGCTTAACAGAGGAATAGCAGCACCTTGAAATTATCAAGCAAATACCTAAGTTGAGAAAGAAAGCACTATAGAAAAGGAAGCATTAATAACAATTACAGCTCTATCAGATGGCTGCATTTCATAAGGATAAACCCTGGAAGGCAGACTACACTTACATCCAATTCAGGATTTTTTTTCAATTTGAGCTATCCCAGGAGTATGGAAGCAATCCACACTTTAAAACGTTACCCCAATATATCTTATCATGATGGACTATAAACACACAAAAGAGAAGTGATGGTCCATCAAGTCAATGCTATTCTTTCTCCCAAGTTTCCTAAAGACAGTCGCTAGGTGTCTAATCTGCAATTTAAAGAACACAGAGGCATGTATTTACACAATAAAACAGTAAAGATCTGAAAGAGCCATTACTGTCCATTGTATACTGTGTCAACTAATCCCTCCTCTTTCCTTCCCCCCTGGGAAGCCCTTTTTCAGCTCTCTTGGAGTCATTTCTTTTCATTTTCATTTCTTAGTTAGCTGATTCCGTCCTATCCCTTCAAGCTCCTTTCCTTCACAGTTGTTACACTCTCCAGGACAAGAGACAGAAAAAACCCACCTGATGACTGAGCATGCAGACACAAGGGATCCTGTATCAAAATCAACATGAAGCATTCTCTGCAAACATTCTTGGAAATAGAGGGGGGAAGGTGGAATTATACCTCTACAGAATTACTTCACAAAAGCATAGTGCTATGCTGCCAATTAGCTACCCAGCCACCTTGTATTGTACAATATGAATTTATTTGTTGCCATTAGAATCTTTCACTTAAAAATGTTCTCCAAAGCATTCTCTGGAGATTTGTAGTGAAAGAAATTCAGAGACACTGTGCTCTTGAATCTGGAACATTTTGCTTAGTCTTAGTGCACTTCGTATAGCAGAAGAAGCATCAAAGCTATGAAGAACTAAATGTGACACAGCCATTTAAACCCCCCCATCCATTTACCCACCCACCCACCGGTTTTTGTTTAGACAATTATGTGGCCAACACATTTACATTTTCACACAACTCTTTTTAATCGCATGATCAGATAGATTTTCATCCTTCTAGGCAATCCAGGTCAAAGAAAACAGTTGTATCATGCAGTGACCCTTTGCTTTGTATAAAGTTTTATGTGTTTTTTACAATCTGGGTACTGTTATGAATGGGTAAGATCCTGTGGTGAAAATACTCTGAAAAACTGGAGAGGACTGGGGGGAAATTAAACTTTGGTGGAAAGCCCATATTCCAAAGCTGCACCTAAGGGCTGTGGGTATGACTACAAGAACTTAGAGAAATCTATAAATACCGTTCTTGCCTGAGATCCATAGTATGTGCACAGTCTTAGCTATTCATCCTCCTTTTCTAACAGCAGCCCCTGCTCCCCTGTACAAGCTATTCTCAAAAGACAATGGCAAAAAGGACATTGCAGAGCTGGAAAAAGTACATAGGAGTGCAACCAAAATGATTATGGGGTTGGAGCACCTTCCCTATGAGGAAAGGCTGAAGAGTCTGGGACTTTTCAGTTTAGAAAAGAGATGACTAGGGGGGACATGATAGAGGTTTATAAAATTATGCATGGGGTGGAGAGTGTTGACAAAGAAATTTTTCTCCCTCTCCCAAAAGACTAGAACTCAAGGGCATCCATTGAAACTGATGTGCAGTAGGTTTAGGATGCACAAAAGGAAATACTACTTTACACAGAGAGTGATTAAAAAGTGGGATTCGCTGCCAGAGGATGTAGTGATAGCCACAGGAATAAACAGCTTTAAAAGGTGACTAGATAGATTCATGGAGGATGAGTCTATCAGTGGCTACTAGCTATAGTGACTGAGGGCAACCTCCACATTCAAAGGCACTAATACTCTGAGTCCCAGAGCCAGGAGGCAATATCAGGAGAAGGCCTCGGCCTCTATGCCCTGTTGTTGGCCATCCAGCGGAACTGGTTGACTACTGTGTGAGACAGGATGCTGGACATGACATTGGTCTGATCCAGCAGAGCTCTTCTTACATTCTTATGGAGAAAACATGGATAGGCAGACAGACTTACAACCATGGACTGCAATCCAATAGGCCTATGTGGATGTACAAAGATAACCCTTAGAGTGCCACTTCAGAGTGTCATAAGAACATATGAACAAAATTCTCCCAACAACCCCAATATGAGTGATAGGTTCAGAAGGAGACTGAAATAATTGTTATCACTTGGTCCACATTTCTTTGGAAGCACATAGCAAGCAATATATTCATATGCCTTTGAAGCTGGTGCAACATGGACCTAATTTTTATTTAGATACGTTGGAATGCAAATCATTGCGCTAGAAGCCTATGCCAGCTCCTCATAGGTGTTGTCCAGGTTCCCTGTTCTATCAGACAGATGTAACTTGTAGGTCTCCCAACAATTTCTCAACATGTGGTACTTGATTCTGATTAGGACCACAGCACTCAAGGAGAAGGCCTTTCAGCCTCCACACACATCTTTCACACTCCTAGGGGGCACCATTTGCCCAATTACGCTATGGAAACAGGGGGGGCAGGGTTTTAACCAAACAGTGAAATATAGGGTAGAGGGAAAATAATGTTCAGTAATGTAGTGACTCACCCTGTCTATGGCCACTGGATGAACATGTTGCCAATACTTTAATAATGATGACATTTATCCTGATACTTTAGTTTTCTGGGCAAGATTTTGTCAACACACTTTAGAACATAACCTCTGCAGGAGCGACAAACAAAGGAAGAGGAATTAAGTAATGAATCAGCTGGGTTTGATCAGATGAGAAATGTACAGCTTCAAGATTTTTATCTGAAATGAACTCTTCTACATACTAACCAGGCACAATGGTGTGAGTACATTTTCTTAGGGCCTGGGGTTTGGCATTTCCATGTCAGGACATTGACATTTTGAATCTCCATCTTTCCACAATAAAGTACTCGGTGATTTGAAAACTAGGTCTCCAACTATCTTTATCTGGGCTCTATTAATTAAAGCATTTCACTAAAATTCAACGGGAGCTGAAAATAGACACAAAATTAAGAAGCAGGCGTTAACGAAGCGACACCCAGTCACACCTCCCAACAAATAATGACAGTGTGTTTATGCTGCATTACTCTTGTCTAATTTTCACATCTACTATAATTATTAACTACTAGTCCTAAAATCTATAGAGTTATCATTATTGTTATTATTATGAAACTCAATCCCATTTTCATGTCATAAAGATAAACCAAATCTCATTTCAATTAGTTGCAGCAGGAGGGAATGAACTTTAAACAGACATTTAATTTCTGAAAAAAAATTAGGAAGTTCTTCATGGAAATGTTATGGCATTTTGAAACAGATTAATAGTTCAGTATGAACACATCCACCCTGCAGCTATATGACGGCTGTACTGTGATCTGAATACGGGTTAAATGAGCAGAGCCAGTTGATACCACTGGCTTGGATCTAATCAAATTGTGTTCATTTTTTATGACTTTTATCTATACTATTTTCTTATTCCAGGTACAATTTAGAATTGTTACAGTGGGTGACTTGATTTTGTGGCTGAGATCTATTTATTTAATTGAAGACAACTGGTTTAGAAGGATGGTTTACTTTAACTAAAATACTGGTACCATGATGTTAACTATCCTAGACTCATTTCTGTATCCTTTCAAGGGATATGGCATACGAAATCCATTTTACTAAGCCACCAAAAACATTCTGGGCTAGTATACACACAAAAAACAGTTCATAGAAATCATTTTAAGCAACTTCAACTGAAAGTTGCCCGCCCTCACCTGGATAGCCCAGGCAAGCCCAGTCTCATCAGATCTTGGAAGGTAAACAGGGCTGACTCTGGCAAGTACTTGGATGGGAGACCTCCTTGGAATACCAGAGGTGGGAGGTGGGAGCAGTCTTTATTCAATCACCTCTCTGAATATCTTCCAGGTTCCACTAGGAGTCAGTCACCAGAGATTGCCATGACTTCCAGGTGCACACATAGTCAGTCACCAGAGGTCACCATGACTTCCAAGTGTACACACATACACACATATACACATATTGTAAAAATACAAAAAAACCAACAACAACTGGAAGTTGCCTACATGAGGCAACCATTTTGTGCATGTAAGTTACATGATGTAACCTGATCCATTACCAGCATTAATTAATGCAATGCTATTTTTCAAGGCTTATTTGCACAGATAACTGTGCATGTGACCTGTCTGTTCACATGAGTAGTGCAACATCAGAGGAGCAATACATGAATTTGAAGGCAGTTTTCAGTGAGCTCTGTGTGAGCAGTCTCTCATTGCTCATTCAAGTAGATAACACAAGTGAATGCCAAAAATAGGCATATCTGCCTTGCCTCTTAGGTCTCTAGAATCCCTGCCAATTTCTTCCTTCTAGAAAGTTATGGCATTCTATCACTCTATCAGGTGAACTGTATGTTTTGAAATAGAAGCTAGTGTCATGGTCAGGCCCAGCCATGACTGCTCCGGGCAGGAGGAGCCGCCACCCCTCCCCAAGATGAGCCCAAAGCACCCCACGGCCCAAGGAAGAGGACCACAGCTAGTAACAGAAAACTTTAATTTTAAAACATTTATTAGCCACCTTTCCCCCTTGTGGATCTGAAGACAGCTTACAATATAAATAAAATATTATTAAAAACACAGTAAAAACAATTATAAAATCTATTAAAAACACAGTAAAAACAATTATAAAATCTATTAAAATCACAGTTTGAAAAACTCCAATAGCTGGCCCCAACCAGCAGTCTTGCTGCCACATTCTACACTAGCTGCAGCTTCCAAACAATCTTCTGCCCGAAAGCCAGGAATTTTTTCAGGAGGGGGGGCCAGGGACACTAATTAAATTAAATTAAATTAAATTAAATTAAATTAGATTGAATTATTAAACCCTCCTTTTTTCTTGCAGGGAGGAAAGGATGCATCAAATGAGCTTCCCCCTGCAATTAATGAATTAGCGCAATGCATCTGAGCTGGCAATTTGCAACCAGGTACTTCCTGTTTTCTCTTCCCCGCACCTTTCCCTTACTTGATTGCCTTTGGACTTCCCGTTCTTCCCTGCCCTTTTTCTTTTTCAAAAAGTGAACTTGCTAAGATGGGTTTGGGACTTTGGGTAAGGAGAAGAGAACCTAGCAGCTAAGAAGGAGTGGGGGAAGTCTACAGTGGGAGCTTGGGAAAAGACAGGACTCAGTTACTTGATTTGCATCAAGAGCATTGTGATTTAGAGGGACGGGAAAGCAGAGAAAGGTGTGAACAGGTTCTCTGTGTGTGTGTGTGTGTGTGTGTGTGTGTGTGTGTGTGTGTAGAGAGAGAGAGAGAGAGAGAGAGAGAGAGAGAGAGAGAGAGAGAGAGATGCAGATAGATCTGCAACTACAAGTGTCTCTGCCTGAATACATATCACCATTTCTGTAGACTGTCCCTTCTGCCTTGAAGTAAGTACC
This sequence comes from Gekko gecko, assembly GCA_029375565.1. Lineage (NCBI taxonomy): Eukaryota > Metazoa > Chordata > Lepidosauria > Squamata > Gekkonidae > Gekko > Gekko gecko. The sequence goes on along the minus strand of JAPDNY010000006.1, from coordinate 72,363,933 downwards.
ATTCTCGTGCCTGCTATTTCCAAACTGTGCCTTCCTTTTCTCTTCCCTGTCCGTCCCTTCTTTCTGAGAAACTCAGAGGTAGTAAAGAGCAAAGCCTATCACAGATTCTTCCAACCCTATTTTGGTTTCTGGGATAAAGAAAAGCTTTTCTTCTGAGGGTAAGGGACCATCGCCCACTTACACCTCCCCCTCTACCCCCAGGATCTCCCTTGGGCTAAGAAGGCGTGTTTCCTCTCCTCCCTCTCGCTCACATCCTAGACAGAGAGTTTCCAATCCTCCCCAAAAAGAGCTGAGCCGAGAGTGTGAGGAGTGGGGAAGAAGTGGAGTGGAGCCTGGGCAGCGGTGGTGAGGCTGCTGAACATGGGCTGGGGGCAGGGGACTCCACTTCATTTTGAACAGGGGAAAGAAGAGTGGAAAGAAGGAAGGAGACAGAGCAGCGCAGAGGAGACCCAGTGGCTAGTCTGCCGCTTCACTTCTCTTCTCTTCTCTGCCCTGGGAAGAGAAAGGGAAGATAGGGTGGGGGCACTGCAGATGCAAAAGGGGGCAGAGCCCCATGTGCCCCAGTACTGGCTACAGCCCTGCATGGATCACTGTGGCTAGATCTGACTGACCCAGGAATGAATGCAGTTGATGCACCAGTTGGAGCTAGGTGAACTCACTCCAAGCCACAGCAGCCACCTGTTTTTCTAAAGTGACCTCTGTGACAAGCAGCACTCTCAAGCTGCAAACTTGGCGTTTCAAGGGGAGTATAACCTCATCCAAGACAGGGAAGATCTGAAATCCCTTGTCTGCCTTTCTGCTAACCCAGAGAACTTCTGTCTTGTCAGGATTAAGTTTCAATTTGTTTATCCTCATTCAGCCCATTACTGACTCCCAAGCACCATTTTAGAACATCAACAGCATCTTCGAAATTAAGTGGGGGGGGAACCCTGTAAGAAGAGCTCTGTAAGCTCTTGGAGGATTGGCTACATTAGGGTGTGTCACCTAATATGCAAAGGAGTTCCTGTTACAAAAAGAGCCCTGCTGGGTAACATCCACATATTGGTGAGATTGCTCCTGGTGACCTCTCCCAGTGCCTTCATATAGACATTAAATAGCATGACGGATAAGGCGGAACCATGGGGCAGAACAGGAATCCTCCACCAACACTATTTTTTTGAGACCAACCCCCCCCCCAATCCTGATCAGCACATGTGATGGCATAATGGGACCTTAATTGATGTCATCTTCAGCATATGACATTTGAGATACGTGGTGATTGTTTCTTCCCATCAGCTAACACGATGACCATATGTCACTTCTTTTAAGAAACAATCCTTATTTTAAAAGGGTTCTTTTATCCCACACCAACACTGGAAAAATGAGGACTGAACATAATGTATATTTCCTGTTTTTGAAATGTTACTGGTATCCCAAGCTCCACAAGATGTGCACCAATTTCTGGTATATACTGGATAAGAAAACATTTGAGATGGTAACCTATTCTGTACCAGAGACAGGCACTGAGAGCTAGTGTGGTCAAGTGGTCAGAGTGTTTGACTTTGAATAGGGAGACCTAGGTTCAAATTACCACCATGAAGTTAAACTAGAAGGACACTTTGCCAGTCTTTCTCTGATACGTTAGCTTACTATGCTACAGAGAGTAAGGGACTTAAAATTTTTAACTAAATATATGCTTTAATGCAAATACCCTAAAACTCATACAATTCCAACAATACACACATGTCTCAAAACTTTCTTTCCCCTTTAGGATTGCCAGCAGCTTGGAGGAAAATAAAATGTCCTGTCCCTTTAATAGAGGCTTAATGTGTAAAGATGAGCAGTTGAAGCTTTTCATGTCATGCATGTAAATAACCTCCCAGGAGCCTCTATTAAAAGGACAGGATATTTTTTCTCCACCAGTTAGCAACCTTGCTCCCCTTGCCTCCCTCTTAGGCAACAGAGGTGTGAAGTCAGAGACTCATATGTACAAGAAGGGCTAGGTAATTATCCAGAGTTTTTCAGTTGAGTGGACAATTAGAAATGGTAGCCTTTCCTACAACCAGCAGAATGAAATGATATGGTCCAAAATTTTACCATTTCACCCAGTCACCTCATTCCTTGTAATGTGTAGACCTGCACATGACAAAGCAGAATTCACAATCACTGCACAATGAAAACTGCAGCCTTGTGTGAAATATCCCCCACTGCTGGCTGCTTAACAAATTGCAGGTAATGGTGGTGGATTTTAGGTGTTGATAAACCCATGGTTTATATCTGGTAGTATACTGAATGGTCTCATAGCATTTTACAAAGGGTGCAGTAGTGTTTTTACCAGGTTTGTGTTAAATTTCCAAAGCATTTTCTTTGCAAAAGTGTCTTCAACATCATTGCACAGTGCAAATGACCCACGCCAGTGTTGGATGCTCTGTTATACTCATTCAGCCACCTATCTGACTGTGGGCCTGAAAGTAAAACCAGGTTATGGATCAGACAATCACTTACAGTATAACTGAGCAGAGTTTGCAGTGAAATATGAGAAGAAAGCTTCAAGGGATGGCAGGCAGCGCTTTTAATGGAGAGGCTGTGGTTCTGTGGTAAAAAGCTTGTGTTACGTGTAGAATGTCCCAGGCTCAATCCTCAGTTGGCAAATTTCAGGTGGTAAGTATTAGGACAGACCTTTCTCTGCTGAGACTATGAAGAGCGGCTGCCAGTCAGAGCAGAGCAAGACAGACCAATAGTCTGACTCAGACTAAGACGCCTGCATCCCAAATCAGAGTCTTAGCAAGCAGATCCTAATTCCAAAAATCATTCAAGGGGTTAACCAAACATCTAATTTTCCTGTTTCTAATCTTTCCCCCAGCCATTTATGCTCCCTTTCACTCACTTGGGATCTTGATTAGATGTTCTGAATGCCAACTGTGCAATCTGGCCTGTGCTAGCAAAAGTTGGGTGGATTGTGTCTCTGTGGCAGGACACACTGCCACACCTATGCATAACAGCACAATTAAATAAAGGTTGTGATACTTTAAATACAATGGCCACTAATCATCCATTCTTTTTTTTTTTTTTTATGCAAAACTCTCCTGAAAAGGAGAGAATTTTATTCTTTTTATCAGAAAAGGAAGGGGTAGACAGATGGAGAAAGAAAAAAAGAGTGGAGTGAAGTTTTCTCTGTTAAAATGGGTTAGTTTTAGTTAGTAATTAATACCGTTTTTCGGCATCCATCATGGTTAGAAGGTCTTTTTAACTTTGCAACGTCCAGAAACACTCTGTTACTACAGTTAGTAAAGTCCATTGGGGTTAGTAGTTAAACAGCTCCTTACAGATGCAACACAAACAGTCCTCAAGGTGTCTTCTTTTTAAATCTCTTCCAGTTATGGACTAAGTCCTTTTTAACCTTGATGGCTTCCTCTCCTTCACCTCCTTCCCCTGGGCTGCTGTCTTCCTCGCTGCTTCTCATGATTTTGAGTGCTGCGTCTTCCCTCACGCTGGCGTGTCTCTTCAGAAGTCTTTGCATTTCAAGGATGTAGTCTTTCTTCTTTCTTTTCTGGGCTTCAGATTTCCCGGGCGCCATAACCACTTCGCAAAGAGTTAGATCTCTGATATCTTGTTTGCTTTGCTCGACCTCCCCTTCTACTGGCAGAGTAATTTCTTTTATAAAAGCGGAATTGGCTTTGGGAGCCATATCCACCTCTTCTTTTAAATCTTTCGCTTCACTGCCAGTCAGGGGTGCCAATACATTCATCAAACTAAATCCGAGATCCTCTTTCTCTTCTTCTTTTACGCCCTGAGAACTTAAAATCCACGCTTTCTGTTCAATTTCCGCCATCTTCTTTGATGTTTCCCATATCCATTCCTGTCGACTGATGAAGGCACTTTCCACTTTAAGCAAATTTTCATTGATTTTCTGCATTTGCTCCAGCAGAGGGTGCAGAATCTCATTTTCCTGTTGATTGACAGCAAGCTCTGGGGGGGGGCTACCTGGACCGGAAGTCCCACCTCTCTTCTTTTCCGGTTTCTGCAGGACTCTCCCCGTAGTCGACATTTTGTTTTATTATTTACTTTTAAACAGTTCGTGCCGCATCCCCCAGGAAGCTAATACGGTCGTATTCTTTTATACAACCCCAACGGTACTTTCACCAACAGTTCTTTCTCTCTTCCCCCCTCCGCGCTCCCTTTGTAGATCTTGCTTCTCAAAAGGGGTGGGGACTCCTCCCTCCTCCCATACGCTTAAACGCTTGCAGGGGGGTTCAAATTCACGCTTCAAAATAGACCTTCCACTCACGATTCGATGCCACTTCTTCTTTTAATGTTAAATCATATCGCTGTCTTCACTCCTGGAAGTCGGTGGCGCTGCTAAGTCCCATGACGGGCACGACGCAGCGGGGCCGATTGGGGCGGGGAGAAAGCCTCAATTTCCCGGCTATCTGCCGGCAAAGAGGCTACTCCCCAAGCGCCCCCGGTTCGGAGCCTTTGCCTAAGGCTCACTAGGGTCTTTCGCACATGCGAAGACCCCCCCTAACTGCGCGTGGGCTAGCCGCCTCCGGGAGCGTCCCGAGACGCGGCCGCCATTCGCAACGCCGAAACTGAAACCCCCATTCTTTTTTTTTATGTGAAGCCTTATAGGTGGTATTTCAGAGTGATCCTTAAGGTATGACCAAAGGCTCACAAACATATAAGTTTTTTTCACTGAAAAGTAACTACTGTTTTGCATCAGGCAACACTTTGAAATACTTCTGAGCAGGGCTCTTTTTGTAGCAGGAACTCCTTTGCATATTAGGTGACACACCCCTAATGTAGCCAATCCTCCAAGAGCGTACAGTAGCCCCTGTAAGAAGAGCTCTGTAAGCTCTTGGAGGATTGGCTACATTAGGGGTGTGTCGCCTAATATGCGAAGGAGTTCCTGCTACAAAAAGAGCCCTGCTTCTGAGCAAGGCTTGCTAAAAAAGCAAAATAAGCTAAATGTCTCCATGGATCCATACCTGAACAGTTGCCTGAACTGTGACCATAGCCTTTCCCTCAAATGGCCCAATAAGCAATCACCCAATTTTCAAAGGCAACCATATTCTGAAACAAGGCAGAAGGGCTCATGTTTCAAAGACATGGGAAGTAATACTTTGAAAAATTAATCTTGAAACTTTAATTAGCCATCCACAAATGACCATATATAACTAGGGTTTTCAAAGGCAACAGCGTTATGAGGTGCTGTGCTTGAAATGAGGGTTTTCCTAGGCCTTGCAGAAAACTGTGCATTATTTTGATAACAGTGATATTAGTTTGCAACTAATGGTTGCATCCAGCAGCAAAGAGATGTTATTTGAAGAGCCCATGAATCAGATTTAACACCTGAGTGTCTAAGGGTCTGATCAGATGGCTCTTTAGATCCGCGCGAGGCATAATTGCCTCATGAATTTAAAGTTAATGTCCAGACACAAACATCTGGAAATGTCCCTCTTGTGTGGGCATCCCGTTTTGCCGTGCTTCGGAGCTATACTTAAAAGATACCACTTTAAATCTGGGGTTTTGGTTACCTGTGGGACAACTGCGGACTTTCATCCTTCTGATTGTTCCACCAGCGCACAAGTCCTCCCGTCAGGGTGGTCTGACATCAGACCATCCCAAGCGGGCACCATTTTAAAAAATCTCTACACATGCACAGATCAACAAGGACGCGCTGTCACATCTATGTGAATAAGCAAAAAGTTTTTTTAAAAAAAGAACCACCATGTGCCTCCTTCAACAAGGCCATGCTGTGATCCCTATGTGCATGCACAAAAAGTAAAAAAAAAAAAAAAAAACACTGCACGCGCCTCTTCCAGTGGATGCTGTCTAGAAAATCCACAACGGAGGCAGCGCATGGTAAGATGATTCCCCCGGGGGATGTCTGGTCATGCGATGATGGATTTAAAAGATTGGGATCAAATTCGAGCTGGCATATTGGCGGGATTAGCTGCCCATCTGAACGCACCCTCACAATATAATCCTATGCAGAATTAAACTAGTCTAGATCCATTGGAATCAGTAGACTGGAGTCGCTCTACATAGTATTTATTGCTCTGTAATATTATGAAGGTAGATTTACTTGGAGTAAAACCTATTCACTTCTGTGATGTTCTTCAGTAATAAGTAACCATGGGTAATCATCACAGAAACAAGTCTTCTCCTTGCATGCAGCTTGACTTAACCGTTTGTAGGAAAGATTTCTTTGTTTCTGATTCAGACATTCTCCCAAACTGTTGCTTATCACAGAAAGAGATGTAATTAATTTCTAAGACATATGCAAGGGAAAGAAGGAGGGGTAAGGGTTAGAGAGTGCATGATCCCAGGGATCTCCCAAGGTTGGCTTGTCATTATACATGTGAGTCATTACATGGTTTCCCATTAGCCTTGTTCACATATTACCGTGAACACACATTTAACTTGCATATATGTGCATAGACCTGTTTGCAAGAAAGAGCCAGTGCACATTTACATTACAAATAAAACCGGGGACCAGTACCTGGATAAATATGGGGCTTTCAATCACATATTTAGCTGTACATGCATTGAACATAACATGACAATGACTCAGTGCACGTATAAAGAAAAAAATCAAGTGTACACTGTACACAGATTGTACCTTGTGAACCGGGCTATTACATAATAAGTATGCTAGAGAAAGGAAAAATGGTTTTTGGCATATATGTTGGATTTCCTCCTTATCTACCACTTTGCTGGCAGAAAAGAAAAGAGAGTTTTATTATATAAACCCCATAGCTCTAGTCATAGAAAATTGTGATTTACTGTAGTTGTTCAAATAAAATTGAAGGGGAAACTTTTATAGGCCTTGGAAACTACAGAGAACTGCCATTTAAACTTCCATGAAATTTCAAGGGAAAAAAGGATCATCCTGGAAATAAGTAAGGGCATTTCTCTTCCACAAGATATGAACACCAAAGTAGCTCTGTTCTTAGTTGTTTTGTTGAGCTAAATGAATATTTTTGCATTTTAGTACACACTTCATGCTTCTCAGTAATGTTTCAGCTGTCAATGCATGCTTTGTCAATACTGCCATTGAATTAATGATATCTGAAATTACAGGCATGTATCCATTCAATTACAAGACTTGCTGTGTGATATAAGGAAACTTTATTTTTTTAAATGTTGTGTAGTGATTATGTTATTGCTTAGGTATCTGGTCATTTACAAAAAAACATAGACTTTACCACTTTTAAGGCTACCCATTTCACTCTGTTAGAAAGTGAAGTGAGAGCTGCACTGAGAGCAATTGGGAGAAACAAATCACCAGGAGTAGATGAGATATCAATAGTTATTCCAAGACACAGAAATGGCACAACTTTAAGAAGATTGTGCCAACAAATATGGAAAACAAAACAATGGTCCACAGACTGGAAACACTCAATTTACATCCTAATTTCAAAAAAGGAGATATCAAAGACTGCAGCAACTATCAAAGACTGCAGCAACTATTGGACTATTGCTGATTTCTCACACAAGTAAAGTGATGCTCAAGATCTTACAGCAAAGACTGTTATTGTATATGGAACATGAAATGCCAGATGTTCATGCTGGATTCAGAAAATCATATTACAAATTTATGTTGGATACTGGAGCATTCAAGAGAATTTCAGAAGTAAATCAGCTTGTGTTTCATTGATTATAGTAAAGCTTTTGACGGTGTGGATCATAATAAGCTATGGTTGGCTTTAAAGGAAATGGGTGTGCCACAACATCTGATCATTTTGATGCACAATCCATACTCTGGACAAGAGGCCATTGTTAGGGCAGAACATGGAGAAACAGAATGATTTCCAATTGGCTAAAGTGTCAGACAAGGATGCATTTTACCTTTCAATCTCTTTAATCTGTATGCAGAATATATAAAGAAAGCTGGATTAGATTTAGATGAAAATGGAGTGAAAATTGATGGAAGAAACATTAACAACTTGAGATGTGCAGATGACACAACATTATTGGCAGAAAACAGTGAAAACTTGAAACGACTACTGATGAAGATTAAAGCAGAAAGTGCCAAAGCAGGATTACAGTAGAACATCAAGAAGACAAAAGTAATGACTACTGGGGAACTGCACAACTTTAAGGTTGATGATGAAGAAATTGAAATACCTTGGCTCCATCATCAACCAAAAGGGAGACTGCAACCAAGAAATCAGAAAGAAATTGAGACTGGAAAGGGCAGCCATGAAGGAGCTAGAAAAGATCAAGTCAATTCTAGAAGAAGAAGAAGAAGAAGAAGAAGAAGAAGAGGAAGAAGAAGAAGAAGAGGAAGAAGAAGAAGATGATGATGATGATGATGATGATGATGATATTGGATTTATACCCCGCCCTTCACTTGGAGTCTAAGAGCAGCTTACAAACTACTTTCCCCTCCTCTCCCCACAACAGACATCCTGTGAGGTAGGTGGGGCTGAGAGAGCTCTGACAGAAACTGCTCTTTTCAAGAACACTTCTTTTTTTAAAAGAATTTTTTTTCAAATACAATGACAAAAACATACAAACAACACATAGTCTAAACATAAAAATGGGGGTATCTTGTGTTTACATATCTATTAGAGCTTCTTTTCTGTTACATACAGCTTCTACCTCATACTAAACAAAGTTTGTTTTGCAACAACAATAATAAAATTTCATTTCTTCATGTCCTCTTCTTCTCTTCCCTTTATTTATGCATCCTGTCCTGTTTAAGTAAGAGTGTGTTGATCATTCCATTCGTAAAATCTCCTCCAAGTATTATCAAATAACTCGTTCTAGTGACCTTTCAAAATTAATGTGAGTTTGTCCATTTCCGTAGCTTCCAAAATTTTATTAATAAGATCTTCCTTACTTGGCATCTCTTGGCACCTCCTGTGTTTAGGCATATAGTATTCTGGCTGAAGTAGTTATATATATCAGAAGGTAAGAGCTGTCACTTTTAAAACTATCAGGGAGAATGTTCAGTAAATATATTTCGGGAGTAAATGTACATTATATTTCAAAATTTGTTGGATTAATACATGTACCCCTGCCCAATATTTTTTTGCTCTATCACATAACCACCACATGTGGTAAAATGACCCCGTTCTCTCCTGACATTTCCAACATTTATCTGAGCTTTTGTTATCAAATTTAGCTGATTTTTCAGGTGTTATATACCATCTGTAAAACATCTTATATATATTTTCTTTATACGCAATGGATTTTGTAATCTTAATGTTTTTTTTCTAGAGTTTGTCCCATTCATCTAATTGTATGTTGTGACCCACATTCTGTGCCCATGAAACCATCACATTTTTAACAATCTCATCATGCATTTTATAATCCAGCAGGAAAATATACATTTTCTTTATAAAATTCTGATCACCTGCTAACATTAGCTTGTCTGTTTCAAGCCAATCTTCATTGAAGCCCATCGCTTTATCTTTAGTATACCTTGATTCAATCTGTACTCTTTGCCACCAATTCAATCCCTTAGGCAACTTTACATTACCTTTTACATCCAATAAAACTGCATATTTCATTTTTGAATTTTCTCCTAACAACCTGGGATTTGTAAATGCTTCTAAAGCTGCAACCAACTTTGAAATCTTATCATAAAATTGTATTTTGATTGGATCCCAAACCTTTAATAAGGCTGCCCTTATCCAGTGTCGTTTAAAGTATTTGTGTGAATCAGTCTTCCCATACCATAGGAATGCATGCCATCCTAATTGCATATCATGACCTTCTAACTTTAACAGTCTTTGATTTTCTAATGTAACCCAGTCTTTAATCCACACAAGTGCTGCAGCTCTATAGTACAAAATACAATCTGAAGGCCAAAACCAGCTCTTTCTTTCGAATCTTATAATACTTTAAATTTTATTCTTGGCCTCTTCCCTTGCCATATAAATTGTTTCAACAATTTGTCAATATCTTTAAAAAAATTGATTATGAAGAACTGGAATAGTTTGGAACAAAAACATCAGTCTCGGTAAAATATTCATCTTAATAGTTGCTATTCTTCCCATAAATGATAATTGGAGATCTTTCCATTTATTTAGATCTTGTTTTATAGTTTTCAATAGTTCCAAATAATTGTTTTCGAAGAGAGAACTACATCTATTCATTAGATTTATTCCACGATACTTAACTTTCTTTGTAATTTCCAGTCTGCAGGTAGCTTACTTGTAATTCTGTCATATTTTTTGTCAGGATTTGAGTTTAGTCACGAGGGGTTGCAAGGGGCACTGCGGGAGATTATCAACAAGTCCCTCTCTGAGGGACAGTTCCCCGGTGCACTCAAGGAAGCGATGGTCCGCCCTCTCTTAAAAAAGCTATCTCTGGACCCAGCCGAATTGGCCAACTACCAGCTGGTGTCCAATTTGCCCTATTTGGGCAAATTTGTAGAGAGGGCGGTGGCACTACAGCTACAGGGCTTTCTGGATGACACTTCTATCCTAGATCCCTTCCAGTCCAGCTTTTGCCTGGGTCATGGGACTGAGATGGCATTGGTCGCCCTAACTGACGATCTCTGAAGGCAACTGGATCGAGGTGGTGTGGCGGCATTGCTGTTGTTAGATCTGTTGGTCGTGTTTGACACCGTCGACCATCAGCTGCTGGCCCACCGCCTCACCGACGTGGGGATTCAGGGGCCTGCCTTACAATGGTTTGCCTCTTTCCTACGAGGTCTGGGACAAAGGCGATTGGGGGTCAGCGGTCCCGGAGACATCCCCTTAAGTGTGGGGTGCCTCAGGGGGTGGTGCTGTCCCCGATGTTGTTTAACATCTATATGCGTCCCCTTGCCCAGATTGCCTGGAGTTATGGGCTCAGGTGTCATCAGTATGCAGATGACACCTTGCTCTATCTGATGCTGGGCAGCTGGTCGGGCTCTAGTCCTGATGACCTGCACCGGGCGTTGCAAGCTGTGGATGGTTGGCTCAGACTGAGCCGACTGAAACTAAACCCGACGAAGACAAAGGTTCTGGGCTTGAATTGGGTCGGTTTGGGCTCCCTCTCCCGACCTTCAATGGGGCGCCACTGATGCCAGTGTCGAGGGTTAGGAGTTTGGGGATGCTCCTGGACTCCTCAGTAATGATGGAGGCCCAGGTGGCAGCCACTGTAAAGTCAGCCTTCTACCATCTTCAGCTGGCATGGCAGTTGGTTCCCTTCCTCGACCGCGATGACCTGGCCATTGTGATCCATGTGATGGTCACCTCAAGGTTAGACTACTACAACGCTCTCTACATGGGGCTGCCTTTGTCACAGATACGGAAGCTGCAGCTAGTGCAGAATGTGGCGGCCAGGCTGTTGATGGGTCTCACTAGGAGGGACCATATCCAGCCTGTGCTGAAGGCGCTGCACTGACTGCCAATAGCCTACCGGATCTGCTTCAAATTGCTGGTTCTTACCTATAAAGTCCTATATAGCCAGGGTCCAGCTTACCTAATGGATCACCTTTCCCCAAGAGCACTACGGTCTGAGGCACAACATCTTCTGGTTGTCCCAGGCCCCAAGGACATCAAATTCGCTGTGACCAGGGCCAGGGCTTTCTCCACTGCGGCTCCTACCTGGTGGAACAAGCTCCCGGGGGAGATCCAGGCCCTGCGGGACCTTATGCAGTTCTGCAGGGCCTGCAAAATGGAGCTCTTCCGCCAGGCTTTTGAGTAGGAGCCGCCGCCCCACTGCACCACCACTGTGATGTCAACTTAGATGGTGCGGTGAGATGGCCCTGGGAAGAAGAAGAGCAGAAGAGTCAGCAATTTTAGGGGAGTATCACTGGAACAACATCTGGAACTGTACTGGTTGCAGAGATTGGCAGATCTTTGGACCCCATCTTGGGTTTTAACAACAACTGTATTCGAGCACTGATATTTTAATGTTAATGGATGATGTATTTTATTTGGATTCAATTGTTTTAGCATGGCACATCCCTCTTGTTAGCCGCCCTGAGCCTACAGGGAGGGCAGGATATAAATATGAAAAATAAATAAATAAAATTAATTTTGAGCCCTGCGACCTCTCCATATTCTTGAAGTTTCTTCTACTGATTCAGCTGGTTCTTCTATAAGAAAGGCCAGGTCATCTACAAAGGGTAGCAGCTTAAATTGCTCTCCTCTTATTTTCAATCCTCTAATTTGTTCATGTGCTCTGATTGCATTATTTTAGACTTCAAGCCCAACAATAAACAGCAGTGGAGAAAGTGGACATCCTTGTCTAGTCCCTTTCTGAATATCAATCTTTCGTGTCAAGTCTCCATTAATTAAAATCTTAGCTTGTTGTTTCAAATAAATTGCTTCTATCATTTTAGTAAAATGACTTCCAGCCTGTGCATATTTAAGCAAATTCTTTAAAAATTTCCAACTAACATTATCAAATGCTTTTTCTGCATCCAAAAACATCAACGCCAACTGTTTCTCCGGGTGTATGTCATAGTATTCCAAAGTATCTAGAATCGTCCTGACATTGCTTCTCAATTGTCTTCTCGGAAGAAAACCTGTTTGATCTTTATGTATTATTTGAGCTACTACTTTTTTAATCCTTGTTGCTAGGATAGATGCAAAGATTTTATAATCCATGTTTAGTAAAGAGATAGGTCTATAATTTTTGATCTCTTTTTATCCTGGCCTTGTTTGTGTATCAGAGATATTATCGCCTCATTCCATGAGTCAGGTAATTTATCTTCAATCGTAACATTCTGACACACTTCTTTAAGAGGAAAAATCAGCTGGTCTTCAAAAACATGGTAACATTCTGCTGGAAGGCCATCTGGACCTGGTGATTTAGCTTTTTTTGTTTTTTTTATAGCCTCTACAATTTCTACCATACTAATTGGTTGGTTTAGTATTATTCTATGCTCTTCCGTAAAATTTTTCGTCATGTACTTGCTTAAGAATTCTTCAATTTTCTCTTGGGGAGTTTCTGTTCCACTGTAAATATTTTGATAATATTGCTCGGGAATTTCTTTCAAATCTTCCAGGTTAAATTTATCTTCCCTGTTTCTGTTTCTTAAACCTCTAATGTATCTTTCTTCTTGTTGCTTACGTAATCTGTATGCTAACCATCTGGTTGGTTTATTTGCATTCTCAAAATAATTTTGCTTGGCATAGGTTATTTTCATTGCTATTTCTTGTGTTAAGAGGCAATTCATTTGATGTTGTAATTGCTTAAGATTAGTTCTTCCTTTACCATTCTTATCATTTTGTTTTAGCTTCCCTTCTTGTTCTTTAATTTGTTTTTGTAATTGAAGATATTTCTCCATTCTCTGTTTCCTCTTATATGAAGTTTCTTTTTCATCCATCCTCTTTCAAATGCTTTAAAGGCACCCTAAACTGTATTTATTGAAATCTCTGGTTGGATGTTTCTTTCAAAAAAGGCTTGAAACTCTTTCTTTGAATCTTTAACAAATGTTTCATTTCTTAGGATTGTCGTGTTTAATTTCCATCTGCTTCTCTTAGGGATATCTTGCAACTCAATTGTAATTGGATTATGATCTGTGTATGTTTGAGGTTCTATTTCTGCTTCTAGTATTTCATTTGTCATTGTAGCTGATATCCAACACATATCAATTCTTGACCAGGATTTGTATCTAGCAGAATAAAAGGTAAAGTCTCTTTTATTCGGATTTCTGGCTCTCCATACATCTATACATTTATTTTCTTCCATCAAATGGTAAAACGTTGTAGGCAATTCGTGTTTTCTTTTCCTCTTTCTTTTATTCAATTTTTTTCTATCTTGACTTCCTTCTAACATTGCATTGAAGTCTCCAGTTATACAAGTTTCTTGAAATTCTTGTTTTGCCATGAGTTCTTGGAGAGACTTATAAAATTTCTCTTGGTGGTTATTTGGTGCGTAAATATTTACCAGTAGAGTTTTCTTTGTCTTTGAAGTTAAGCCATTAAAATGTGACCATCTTGAGAGGCATGGATTAATTTGGGTTGAAGATGTTCTTTCACATATGTTACCACACCTCTCTTCTTTTTCTTTTTATCTGAAGCCATAAATGCTTCACCTAGTTTGGGGTTTTGCAAATATTTTTGGTCTATTTCTTTAATATGAGTTTCTTGTAAGCAGATTACATCAAAATTACCTTTTTTTAGTTGTTGGAAAGTCTTTCTTCTTTTCTGTGGAGAGTTCAATCCATTAATATTTATTAAGAGGAGTCTCATTTTCTTATTACTTCTGTCTATTTTGGTCTTTATTCTGTATTTGCATTTCCAGGTTATCTCTATATTGTTTCCTTGTCACAGGAGGGGATGTCGTGGTGAGCTTGGCTTTCTTTGGTACTTTGGGTACCGTTGATGTTCCAGTTGCTCTGGTTGCTTGAATTTCAGCTTCTTCTTCTCTTTCCACACTCATTTCTTCCGTTTGTATATCCCCTCCATTCTTTTTCAGAAAATCTTGTGCTTTGAATATGGATGTGATTCTGTGTCTCTTCCCATTAAATAAAAAAGTTAATCCTTCCGGAAGCAGCCATGTATAATTTCATCTCTGTAAATTTGTCCCGGTCCCGGAGGTCCGGGACGGGCACCGCCCCCCCCTTCTCTGAGGTTATGTCCCCAACACGGCTGAACGCAAATATTCAACAGTGGAGAAGGAAGCACTAGCCGTGAAGTGGGTGGTGGGGGCCCTGCAATATTACCTCACAAACAACCCATTCCTGCTGGTGGTGGACCATGTCCCTTTGTTGTGGATGTCCTGGATGAAAGACACCAACCCCCGCGTCCTCCACTGGTACTTATCCTTATCTCCTTTTTGTTTTTCAGTCCGGCACCAGGCGGGGCGTGAACATCGCGGGGCAGATTACCTGTCACGGCTCTTCGATGACGACCCGGCGGCTTCAAACCCGAGGGAGGGGGTGTGTCCCAGTCCCAGAGGCCCGGGACAGGAGCCGCCCCTCTTCTCTGAAGTTGTGTCCCCAACACCCCTACTTATGCTGGGGTGCGAGACCACGCAGCAGTCATGCCAGCCGAGCCGAGAGGAGGACGAGGGGGCGACGGCTGGCACCCACGGTGGCCAGGAAGATGGCTCAGGGAGAGAAACAGGACGAGCCGGTCCCCACTGCCGCGTCTCATGGAAGGTTGCCAGAGGGGTCGGTGGAGCAGGGACCGCGCCCCTGAAGAGACTGGAGCTCGCTGGCAGCGCCAGTGGCATGGACCCCAGGCTGACAGGACCGCCACAAGAACGGTCACGCCCCAGTCAACAGGCGCGCATCTTACCTTATCAAGGGGGGAGGGGCCGGAAGGGGGGTGGGGAGGGCACGGAGCCGGGGCGGTGCTGGAAGCACAGGGAAGGGAATAAAAAGGCAGAGGTGGGAAGAGGCCGGGGAGGAATGACAAGCCGGGACGAACCTAGCTGGGGAAGAGAGAGAGGAGACGAAGGCTGATCAGCCGGAGGAACTCCACAGCCCGGGGCAGAAGGGCAAGAGAGGTGCTGTTAACCCTGCCTTCTGCCATTTCTGAGGCCTCCAAAACCCTGATACCTTTACACCAACCAGTGCTCCCAGCACCACGCCCCCGCAGTAAGCTTGGGCGCCACAGCTACGGGCGGGAGACCGTCGGGGGAGCAGACCCGGCGTGTGACAAAATTCTTTTGTGAAATCTTACATGAACCTCTCTGGGGAGTTGGTTATTTCTGGAAAATGCCAAATTCATCCTATAGACTGCATTTATTTCCTCCAGCACCATCTCAGGGTCTTCTGCTCCCATATATTCAGCAAGACATCTCACCATTTTTCTTCTAATATCTTCAATTTTTTCTTCAGGGATATTTTGGAATCTTAAAATATAAGATGCTTTATCGACCTGTAATCTGATCAAGTCTTGTTCCATTTGGGTTTGTCTGGTATCTGTTGTTTGAAGTTTACTTTCCATTTCTTTTGTTTTGATTTCTACCTTCTCAGTTGTTTTATTTAGCTCTGCTATCTTTTTTGTATTTTCTGCTATTTGTTTTTGTAAATCCATCATCTTTCATAGCTTCTTTTATGGGATCTGTGGCCTCAGAGATTCCACTTTTAAAAGATTCTTGGATCATAGCTTGAAGTTCTTTTGATTGGGTGGCTGACATTGCTGCTCCTACTGGCTTCAGCATCCCTGGAGTGCTCCCTGACCCTTTAGGAGACTTATTAGCACTAGACATCTTTCCCCTTCAAATTTTCACCTGTAGGGAAATAAAAACACTGCTCCGATAGGAAAGAAAAACAAGAAATTGCTAAAAGCAGATGCCTTCCTTATCCCATTCACTCTTTATTTTGGAACATTGCATAATTCTTTCTTTAAACCATTACTATATTTCTTTCTAACCACAAACCATAACATAACTTTCACAGTGCTTATCACCACAAGAATTCTACTTCCCTTATATGGTCATTGCCACCGAGCATGTGGGAAGGGAGCAAGAGCGTCCTGTCTCTTTAAATCCAGTACTCACCTGTTGTTCTTCTTTACACCACTACATTCCTATCTTAATGTTATTCAATGTTTATCCACCATTAACAATCTTCAAATGTTTTACCAGCTCCTTAAAACACATAAATCTCCAGTATTCATTCCAGCCTCAACCACAGCCGCAACAGAAAAAAGAACAATGCCAGAAATTATATCCACACTCCCTCCGGGAAAGAAAAGGGGAAATGAAACCTAAAAGTATTGAGAACGTGGAAATCTCATTCTATAAGCACCCAAAATTTGTAAGCGTGGAAACTTACTCCTAAGCAGGAACAGGGTCTTCTTGCGCCCACTTAATCATATGCGCAGTCAGAGCTTACGGTCCCTTTTGCTTGCTGCTATTCAATGAGATGGTGGGAAAACCTCTCACCTCCTTTTCCATTTAGCTTTTTAAAGATGTATAAATGGGCTTCACGTTAGTGAGTGAAGTAGACTTTCTCTTTTGTTGACATTGAAGTATAACTCATGGTACTGAAGTGCTCTGCGAAGCAGGGTTTCTAACCCCCACCCCCTTGTGGAGGAGTGACAGCTAGGAGCCCATAGGCATGGGCTTTTCTTCTCAACCCTGGCGTTGGAGGCAATCCAGGGCTCACACCCAACTGCAGCTGTGGTTGCAGGGGGCCCAAATCAAGCCTCTTGCTCTCCCCCCTCTTTCCGAGGAGAGAGTGGGGTCTCTGAGTGGCTCAAAGCCCCTACAGTAGATCAACGAAGCCTATGGCCCCAGGAGCTTTCCTAGGGCACGTTCACATTGCTGCACTGTTCCTCCCGTCTCCTCTGACATAACTATGGCTTGTCCAATGTCATCCAGCAGCTGCGAGTGCAGGAGTGGGGAATCAAACCCAGGTTAGAGTCCACGCACTTAACCACTACACCAAACTGGCTCTTGCCATATTATTCCCTAGAATGTATGAGTGAAAGCTGAACAATGAAGAAAGTTGACAGAAAGAAAGTAGATTCCTTTGAAATGTGGTCCAGGTGAATAGTTTTATGCATACTGTGGACCATCAAAAAGACAAATAAGTGGGTTTTAGATCAAATCAAGCCTGAACTCTGCCTAGAAGCTGAAATGACTACTTTGGTTACATCATAAGAAGACAAGAGTCACTAGAAAAGACAATAACACTAGGAAAAGTTGAAGGCAGCAGGAAAAGAGGAGTAACCAACTGAGAATGGCTGTTAACAATAGGACATTTTGGAAGACATTAATTCACAGGTTTGTCATAAGTCAGAAGCACCTTGACAGCACTTAACACACACACACTTCACTGTGATTTAGGGCATAGTTTTTGAACTAGAACTTACTTGGTCACCATGGTGGAGAATTCACTTTTTATGAGACTAGGAATAAGGCCTGTTGTGGGAAGAAATACAACGAGCTCTAGAAGGAAGCTCCAGGTGAGTGTCCCGGCTGTGGCTGGTGCAGCAGCAGAGGGAAGGGGGAAACAGAGGGAGGCAAGCCATGTTTATTTCCTTCTGCTTAGCTATAAGGCAGGGCTGTCTCAAGTCATTTTGCTGCCCTGAGTGGGTAGTATGGGAGGACAGCCTCCTGGTAACAGGTATCGTTCCCTCCACCCCTGACTTATGTTGATTTGGGGCTATGCAGTGGCAGCTAAGGTAGAAAAGCACATCCTCCTATGCCATGTCTTCTGGGTTCCAAGGGTCTGGAAAGCAGTTCCATAGCCAGTTACAGGGTTATCAACTCTGGATTGGGAAGTAGAGCCTGGGGAGGGCAGAGTTTGGGGTGGGGAGGGACCTCAGCAGGGTATAATGCCATAGAGTACACTGGTCAAAGCAGCCATTGTCTCCAGGAGAACTGATCTTGGTCATCTGGACATCAGTTTTTACAGCTGGAGATCTCCAGGTGCTGCCTGGAGGTTGGCTTATGTTAATTTGGTGCTATGCAGTGGCAGCTAAGGTAGAAAAGCACCTCCTCCTATGCCATGTTTTCTGGGTTCCAGGAGTCTGGAAAGTGGTTCCATAGCCAATTACATGGTTGCCAACTCTGGGTTGGGAAATACCTGTAGATGTGAGGGGTACAGCCTGGGGAGGGCAGAGTTTGGGGTGGCGAGGGACTTCAGCAGGGTATAATGCCATAGAGTCCACTGGCCAAAGCAGCCATTGTCTCCAGGAGAACTGATCTTGGTCATCTGGACTTCAGTTGTAATAGCTGGGAAATTTTCTGTATGGGGAATGATGTGCTGTAGCTGGGGAACACGGTGATTTCTGGGAGATCTCCAGGCCCCACAGGGAGATTGGGATATGTATTTTACCTCAGGACTCCCAACAGAACAGCAAACTGTTTAGAATGTTAGAGGCAAAGGCCAATCAGGCTGCATATGCAAATGACCTCTGTGTTCCGACTGGCTTTTGGGGGAAGAGGAACAGCAAACTGTTTAGAATATTGGAGGTGGGACTCAGGCAACACAGCCAGTGGGTAGGGACAGCTTCTGAGTGACAGATCAGGGAGCCAACTGATTTGGGAGTGTGTGGAATGTTCGGCAGCATGCCACCACCAAAACAGAATTATTATATAGAGAGATAGGGAGGGAATACAGCCTCAGTGGCTGTTGATACTACCAAAGATGGATTTTTTCTCAATTGGCTGCCAGAGATATGAGTAGGAGGTGATGTGCTTCAGTGATTCTGCTCCCATCTGCAGGCTTTTTCTTGAAGGTGGGGCTGGAAGATTTCTGCCAGTTCTGTGGTAATTATGCCACAGAATGTCAGAGAACTCATACTGTTTGACATCTGTGTGAAACTTCCAGGGTAGGTCATCTGAAGAGATTAACTGAAGTGTGATCAATATTCTGATGACACCCAGCTCTGTTTTTTCTTTTCATCAAATCCAGGTAGGGCAATGGACATCCTGCAGGTGATAATGGAATGAATAAGGACTGATAAACTGTAGCTGCCTCTGAATAGAATACTGTTGCAGGGGGGAGGTGTTGATGAAATTCAAGGGTGGTATTCAACTAGATGGCATTATACTTTCTGTTAAATATAAAATTTGCAGTTTGGGATTGCTTTTAATACCTAGAACATCAACTTTTCCAACATCAGTACCAGCTGCAGCCACCCCTAGGAAACAATGACCTTGCCCTAGTTATCTATTTAGTAGAAATATCCAAATTTGACTTCAGACAGTTCAGAATACACTGGCTAGGGAATCTATTATGAACAGCAAATTACTCCACAGGGTCACAGTGTTTCCAAGTACAATTCAAAGTACCTGTCATGGGCGACAACAGCCACGCTGAGCCCCTGCCTGAGTTGGCAGTGCAGCCAAAGTCACCAGGATCACTGGAGCTGGAAGCTGGCCCCTCTGACTCCTTGGAAGTTGACAGCTTACCACCACCAGCACCTGAGCCAGTAATCCCTGCACCTGGTCCAGCCACAGCCAATGAGGTACAGGTGCAAACAGAAAGCCTGCCTGATTCACCTTCAAGGGTGACTCAGCTGAGGGAGAGGCTCCACAGGGACTTAGCAACCCGCTGCCAAGACGCACGCTAGTAGGGAAGGCGGGCACTGAGCCCTGAGTACTGACAGGAGCAGTGCTGTGGCTAAGGATTCCATTGAAGCTTTTGAGTGTGCTATGTTATTTTGGAAATTGGGTTCCGTCTTACCAGCCGCTGTTGAAGATCATTGAAACGTTTGATTTATACCTGGGAGAGGCGTTTGGCTGTTATTCTTTCCACAGTGGGAGTCTTCTGTTGCAGTTACTTTCTGTTTGGAGGTCTATGGACACTATTTATGCATGGAATTACAGAAGAGCCTACTGTTGGTCTTGAATATGTTCTTCGTTTAAACTATGTTTAATTGTTATGAGCAAATTGTTGGAACTCTGTTTATATACTTTATTGGGTTGTGACCACTAACCTTTCTTTGTATTTCAATGAATATAATATATAGTTTTGAACATAGTTGTGAATTGTAGATGGTCTTTCCTTGGTGGATATTGTTTGTGGTTACACCTGAGATGAGCAGCAAAGGTTGCAGTAGAGCCAGTTTGGTGTAATGATTAAGTGCATGGACTCTAATCTTGGAGAACCGGGTTTTATTCCGTATTCCTCCACTTGCAGCTGCTGGATGACCTTTGGCAAGCCATAGTTCTTGAAAAGAGCAGTTTCTGTCAGAGCTCTCTCAGCCCCACCTACTTCACACGGTGTCTGATGTGGGGAGGGGAGGGGAGGGGAAGGGACAGGAGTTTGTAAGCCACTCTGAGGCTCTGAATGAATGCGGGTTATAAATCCAATCTCCTCCTCCTCCTCCTCCTCCTCCTCCTCCTCCTCCTCTTCTCCTTCTCCTTCTCCTTCTCCTCCTCCTCCTCCTTCTTCTCCTCCTTCTTCTCCTTCTTCTCCTTCTTCTCCTTCTTCTTCTCCTTCTCCTTCTCCTCCTCCTCCTTCTTCTCCTCCTCCTCCTCCTCCTCCTCCTCCATACCAATCCTGCCAATTTGGTGGTCCATCACATGCTTGCTTTGCTTGGGCATTAAATTGGCACTAGGCATCAAGTAAACCTAGTTGATTACCGCCTTTTTCTCCTGATGGCCTCTATTGATAGATTTGTTGGCAACTTGAGTCCCAGAAAAACCAATCTGTTCTATTCATTTAGTGGCTAATAGGCAAAATAAATTATTGCTTTATGAGATTAAAAATTGAATATTAGTTTGTTTCAGATTAATACCTTAAAAACAAGATTAAATACCAATAGATTATAAAAAATAAGTTTCTTGAAGTGTAATAACTGAAGTTGTTATATCTCAAAAACATTTGTATTAATCAATTGGCATCTAATTATGCTGTAATAACACATATTAATTGAAAATTAAATTTGGACTACAGCCACTTAATTTAAACTGACTGCGAAAAAAGATACACTGTTGCAGTTACAAGAAACAAGTCTCTTTGAATAGCCACTATCGATTGTATGTTAGGCTGAAATGGAGCTGGACACAATCCACTGTAATCAATGGGAACGATCCAGCAGCCCCTCTGTACTGTTGTGCAGATCCCATTCATATCAGTGGAGCTTCTTGCCCAAGATAGGAAGCAAGTGCAGTGAATGAATACAACTTGGTTTCAATGGGCTTAGACTGGAGTTAACTCTGCCCTGTAAATTATTGGGTTATTTGGCTGTGTAACCTGGGTGTTGGAACTAAGGGCACATTCAAGGCCTAGGATCTACTTCTTTAAAAAAACATACACCTTGGTTTAAACAAAAAAGCTGTATTTCTTGCAAAAGAGGGAAATACAATTTGCACAAGTGGGTATGGTACTCCCCACCCCCAAAACTCCTCCCTCTTTAAGGGTTGCCAGGTCCAATCGTCATGTTGGTGGGGGAGGAGGAGGGACTTTCCAGGAGTGGGAAGGAGCATTGTGATGTGCATACGTAAACCGGAAGTGATGTAGGGACGTCAGAGCAAAGCTCTGTTTTTTGGGCACAACTCTATAGCAGAATTTGCTTCAAATTTTTGCCCCCAAACCAGAGTGTTATCCCCCGATGTCCCTGACATGCCTAAGTCAGTTTTTGTAGGCACATCGCAATGATTTCCGGGTTCCTGCTGGTAAGAGGGGGTGATCTGGGGGGAGAGGAGCACCTAAAAGCAGGAAACCCCTGCCCACACCAGGCGCTCTGGCAACCCTATCCCCTTCCCAAACCAAAGGTCCAGAATGAAGATGAATGATGGCCTATTACTTATCACTGAGAGTGCAGCTTTCTGTTGTTGTCCTGGATTTTGAAAGTCCTCCCCTTAGGAATATCTGTGTAGAAGAAACTAGCTCATGTGGTTCTGTAGCCAGTGTCCCAGTTTTCTTGCTGAAGCTGGCCCAGCCACAGTTCCTCAGAAGCAGTCTTCCAATGTGAATCAAAGTTCTCAGGGCCTTCCTTCTTGCTTGAGTTGCCAGATCCAGGCGGGGAAGTACCTGGATATTTGGGGGGTGGAGCCTGAGGAGGGCAGGGTTTAGGGAGGGGAGGAACTTCAATGGGGTATAATGCCATAGAATATACCTACCACAGCAGCCATTTTCTCCAGGTGAACTGATGTCTGTCACCTGGAGATCAGTTGTAATAGTGGGAGATCTCCAGTTACCACCTGGAGGATGGCAACCTTGCTTGCCAAGAAGTTATTTCAGCCAACTGACTTGAGTTCAAAAAAAGATTGTCCTCCACAAGAAGTTATTTCATTAAACGGAGGGCCTGCACCAGACAAAAACTTCCTCAAACTGAGGCCTTTCAGCAATTCATTTACTTGCAGAAAACACAGAAACTCCTGAAAAGTTTCTCCCCTCTCTTATTTCCCTCAGTTAAAAAAAAAAATGATTTCACCTACCAAGTTTTTTAGTGAGGAAACTCACTCCCTACGCTCCTCCCGATATGCAAACTAAGTAGTTGCACTGCTCCATGCAACAGCCTATATTCCCACAGCTATGATTAATATATCTCAAAAGCCATTGCTGTGCATTTAAATATTCTAACAGAAAAGACTATAGTATGAAAACCAGGAAGCATTTCCAGTTCAGGTGGACAAATTGTTCACCACCACAGCTGTAAAGGCCTGGAATTTTAGAGTATAATTCTGATTCCTAGTAGCAAAGAGAGTCTGACTACTTCCATATTTCTCCAGATTTCTAATCAGGTGTGAAAACAGGAGTAAAAATTTTCTTCATTCCGAACATCCTTGCCAATTCACACAGAGGTAAGTGTCACATTTTTAGCCTGCAGCGATAGACACTGTGCATCAACTTCATACTTGCTTGCAACAGAAGGGGGGGAAAGCTGCTAAATCAAGTGTCCCAAATAGATGTCAACTCCTTAAAAGGAAACACTATTAAAATCCATCTATCTCTCTTCAGCTCACTATCTTGCCTCTGCAAAGGGTCAGATAAGTTCTCATCCCCAGAATAACAGCCCGTTTTATTTATTGTTGTTGTGTACAGTTTGGAAAATCCAGAGTGCTCTTTTAAGGACTTCTGCAAAAAAGGCCAAGCCTCTATAGGCAAGATTCTCCTCTCCATGTTTTCCCAAGGACAGGGAGACCTCCAGAAAGAGCCAAGTGCACTGAGTGCCTGTGTGTGGAAGGGGAGCTTTGTGGAGGGATCCATTTACAAGTGGGAATTGCACCTGCCAGGGATTGCTTCAAGCCATTTCAGGACATAACATGGTTTCAGGTGTACAACCTATTTGTAGTGTCTGAGTTCAGCACACAGCAGATGAAACAATAAATAAACCACAAGAGACAAACAGAGAAAGATATGCCTCCATGCGGTCCACCACAGACAAAGTTATTATGTAGGGAAAGAGCCAAATCAGAGTCCAGTCCTTCCTTTTCCTGCTTGATTGGGCACTCAGCAAGCCAGGCCCAAATGAGAAATGGAAGGCCCATGCCTGTCCCCCAAATCAGCATCCATCCTTTCCCCATTCACTCAGCCAGGGTTGACTAAGAAGAGGAGATGGGCTATGGGATGCACATGCAGTCTTCCCATTACCTGCAGAAGCCTCATTCCTGCATATACTTCCAGGTCCGCATGCTGTGGGACAAAGGGGCTCTGTAGTTATTCCTCTGAATGCAGCTTCTGTACTCTTGATATATTGAACCAAGGTATATAACTCTTTTTCCTAAATCTCAAATAGCTTCCTGCAGCATAGGGTTGCCAATTCCAGGTTGGGGGATTCCTGGGGATTTGGGTGATGGGGCCTCGGAAGGGCAGGGTTTGGAGAGGGGAAGGACCTCAAGGTATAATGCTATAAAGTCCATTCTCCAAAACAGTCATTTTCTCCAGGGAAACCAAACTCTGTTGTTTGGAGATCAGTTGTAATTCCAGATCTCCAGCCCCCACCTGGGGGTTGGTAACCCTATGCTGCTGCGGCTGGACACTTGCAGCAACTGAGATGAGGGGCATAATACTACCAGTTGATTACAGGTTTGTAATTTTGTGGCTGAACTGATAAATATTTTGAACATAACAAGAGGTAAATGGACAGAAGTGTCTTTTGATCTGCCATAGGAACGACTCCCTTGCGGATCAAAAATGCACGACCAGACAGAAACATCTGGGAAATATTCCGGTCCCATAGGCATCCCGTTCTGCTGCGCCTCCAATCCTGATTTTAAAAGTAGCAGTTTCAATGTAGGGTTTTCGCTTACCCGCGCAACAACTGCAGACTTTCTTCTGTCTGGTCACTCCATTAGCGTGCGATGCTCCCATCAGCTCGGTCTGGCGTCAGACCGAGCCGACAGGGGCGCGATTTTTAAAAAATTGAAACCCCATGTGCGCTTTAACGAGGAAACGCATTCAGCGATAAGCGCTACGAGGAATGTAATATTCATGCTTATTTTTTTTAGCGACAAGATGTTACCGCGATGGGAGATGGAGGGGGAAGGACTGTTCTAACTTGCAAAATAGTCCCTCCATTGATCATGATGGCAATGGCAAGGGGAGGACCGGGACTTTGCTGAAAACCCTCCGCGATCGCCTCAGTTCTCCAAGGAGGCGCAGCCTTGCCTATGCGAATGTACAAAACTTTTTTTAAAAAAATCCTCGGTGGATGCCGTGTAGACAAATCACGGTGGGAACAACGCGCGGTGAGGCTATTTCATGGGGGGGCGTCTGGTCGTGCTAGGCTGGATTTAAAAAATCAGGATAAAATTTTAGGAGGGCTCATGGCGCGATTGACTGGCCGTTTGAACGCAGCCTCAGTACATGTGAGCGTATCCAGGATAAAAATCAAAGCAGGCAGTGATCTCTTTGGAAAGTGGAGAAGAAATCCCATTTTCTTTGTTCATTTTGCCCCTGTGGCTATATCATGCCAACTCATCTATACTATGAAGTGCAAGCAGATTTTTTTTTTTGGAGGGGGGAGAGATCTGGAAACAACAACAAAAAATGGACAGGGCTGTTACAGTGCCACCATTTCCTTCCTATCCAAAGTTGTGAATTGTGTGTGATGTCAAATTAAATTCCCCATGCCTCATGAGATACAAAGGCAAACTTTAATTCTTTCTGCATTGCACTTGTCCCTCTGCACAGAGCTTTAGTAAATCATGCCCTTGCTAGACTGTATCCCAGTATAACCACAACCGGCCTAAGTGCCTGCCCTTCACCATTTTTACATCATGATTCATATACTCTCCCTGCACTTTTGGACTGCTTGCAATTGCTCATGACAAATGGCTGTTCAGTGGACTCTCTGCTTTACCTTTTCAAACTGTTGCCATGGTTCAGAGATAAGTCAGCTAGTGTACACTCTGCTGTCTTATGGGAAGTAAATCCCCAGGGTACACAAAGAAATAGATCCAAGCTAGCTTTGTTGGTGAATTCATGAAACCCATTTAGAGATGAGCACAGCCATTTTTGAGCCTGAGACAGGCAATCCAAATGACATCCATAATGGTGAAAGTATAGTAATAAACTAATCAGTTGGTAGTTTGCTTCCTATTAATGATACCCCAAAATCTGCCACCCTAATGATAGGCAGACTCTGAGCCAACTTTCCATTCTGTAGCAGGTCATCTGCTGAATGATCGCCTTGTAGTGGCTGTGACAAGATTTAGTCTTGAGAGATATAATTCAGGACACAATCCTGCAATCCTTTTCAATTGCATTTGTGTGGAAGAAATTTCTGCTGTCCAGTGTCACTTACATGGCAGCTCTTTTTATGGTGGTGGTGGTGATGGTGGTGATTCCCAATGAACTATTACAGGGAAACGAGCAAACTGAATCAGCAATAGTACAATATAACAAGATACCCAAGAAAATTGTGGAATTTCCTCTGGACATTAAAGAAGAAACAAAGTAAACACATGTCAGAGCTGGTTTAAACTAGAAGGACTGCAGTGCATTGGAAGAACCAGGACTCCTGACTGTCTCAGGCTTAGCTCTGCTTATAGTTTGAACTACAGTCTGTACTGTTTACACATCTTGCAAATTATTTAGGGTGTTAGCCTTCTCTTAACCACTTGTTTAAAATGAAGTGAGTAAAATTACAAATATGATAAGGTCCTTATATGTTGTATACTAAAGGTAGGTCCATTCTAACTATACCAGGAAGATTTCAGGAAAGTGCTGCTGATGTGATCAAATCTGGCTCTGAGCAAATGGACACCATTTCACACAAACGGTTCAGCACATGCCATGGTATTCAAGAAGAGTGTAGTCTAAATAGCAACCACATTCACATTTTTCACTTATTATAAACAAATGCATGTGGGAACCTACAAACTGCACATAATAGGTGTTATGTATTGGGACTGAAACATTGCAGGACTGTGCTGCCAGAGACAGGATGAGCTTGGAGCCAAATAACAATAGACCAACAGGATTCTGGCAGTAACCAATCAAGGTGTAGGACAATACTGCCAGAGACAGGGTGAGCTTGGAACCGAATAACAATAGACCAACAGGATTCTGGCAGTAACCAATTAAGATGTAAAGTTTTGTAAATAGCCTATCATTGGGAGTGGGGTGTGTTGGGGTGTGGCCATTGCATGCCATATAACTGAGCTGAGGCTCTGGTCTACAGTCTTGTTCTTGCTGAAATCACTGAATAAAGTAGAGTTGATCACTAGACTGGGAGTCTGTTCACCCATGGAACCCACTATTTAACAGTGGCGATAAAGGAGGGATCCTGTTGAGCCAGCCCAGCGCCCTCCATCACCACACCATGCTCCAGTGCCAAGGGCATCACATCACTACCAGGACCATGGCTGCCATTCCAGGACATCTGCCAGAATTTGACTCCGCTCACCCAGAGCTTTGGGAAACCTGGGTGGAGTGGCTCAAGTACTACATAGTGTTCCAGGGCATCCAGGACACAGCCAAGAAGAAGGCTCTCCTACTCAGTGCCTGTGGGATCACAACACTGAAACTAGTCATTGCACAATCACCTTGGAAGCGGCCACATACAATAACCTCATCAAGGCACTCACCGACCATTTCACGCTTCAACCCAAGAAGATGGCACACCATGTGGACTTCTATATGTGCTAACAAAAGTTCAACGAGACAGCCACCGACTTCGTGGCAGACCTTTGCCAAGCTGGCCCTCAATTGTGAATTCACAAATCTTGATGAAGCCCTCCTAGACCAGTCCATGATGGGCATCAGAGAAGACAAACTACACCAAAAGCTCATCGGCCAGGAGGACCTCATGCTAGTAAAAGCACTACGCAAGGCCACCGCCTATGAAAAATCCAGGCGAGACTCAGACCTCCGCTGGACACCAGGTCTCTGTTCCTTTGGATTCTGAAGCATCGAATGATGAGGAGGCCTATCAGGTGTGTCGCCCAGCTCCCCACAACATGAGATCTTCCATCACCAATGCTCATCCAGCGGAGACAGTCACACACACGCCCTGTGCCAGCTGTGGAGAGGCACATGAACACTGCTCCTGCCGTTTCAAAGATACAACAGGGCCTGTGGCAAGACTGGCCACATTGCCCATGTCTGCCACTCCAAGGGAACCTGAAGATGTACCAATACGCACCAGGAGGCAGCGGACCTTCACACCACTGCCGTTCACCAACAGCAGGCATCCCTGGAGTCCAGCCCTTCTTTGGTGATGTATTGATCGCCACCCCCATGGAAGAAGACTTTGCCACCGACCTCCAGGCTGTGCTGTAATGATTCCACTCCACTGGGCTGAAGCAGGATAAATGCCTTCTGGGGGTCCCCCGCGTTGAGTTCCTGGGGTTCGTCGTGGATGCAGATGGCATCCATCCAGCCCCCAACAAGGTTTGTGCCATCGCAAACACGCCCGCTCCCAACTCGAAGGCCAAGCTGCAAGCTTTCTTGGGGCTTCTGAACTTTTACCACTCCTTCCTGCCCCATAAAGCTGCGCTCACAGAGCTGCTCCATCACCTGCTCGACAAGAAAGCCCCATGGGTGTGGGGCCAGTGGCAGGCCGCCACTTTCCATGCCATGAAGGAGCTGCTAACCTCGAATGACGTCCTTGCCCATTTCGATGAAACGCTGCTGGTCATCTTGGCATGCGATGCCTCTCCCTACCACATTTGGTTCAGTCCTGGGCTGTCGGTAGCCTGATGGTAGAGAGATGGCCTACTGCTCAAGGACCCTTGTCATCAGCTGAATGGAACTACTCCCGGAGTGACAAAGAGGCCCTTGCAATTGTGGCAGGAGTGAAAAATTTCCACAATTACCTGTATGGCCGCCCCTTCACCATCGCTACTGACCACAAGCCCTTTTCGGTCTCCTTGCCTCAGACTGCCATACACCACAGATGCTGTCACCAAGGGTCCTGCGCTGGTCCATATTTCTGGGGGGGTACCAATATGCCTTGCAGTACTGCCCCAGGAAGGCTATGGGTCACATGGACGCCCTTAGTTGCCTCCCTTTCAACTCTGTGGACCCAGACCCGACCCCATGCACCAAATTTTGATGGTGGAGGACCTACCGGACTGCCCTCTGCACACTGCTGACATTTCCTGCCACACTGCCAGCGACTGCATCCTCTCCCACATTTTGGACTGGGTGGGGAGGGGATGGCCCACTGGCTGGGTGGGCCCAGAGTTCACAGAGTTTACATCCCGCAAAGATGAGCTCTCAACTCACAAGGGGTGCCTCCTAAGGGGAAGTTGGGTAGTGATTCCCCCACCACTGCATAAATGAGTGTTGGGAGCCCTGCACAAGACCCACCCGGGAATCGTGAAGATGAAAGCACTGGCCAGGAATTACATGTGGTGGCCTTGAATGGACAGCAAAATTGAGTCCTGGATATAGCATTGCCAGGCCTGCCAGGAGACATGCCCCGAACCTCTGAAGGCCCCCATTCACCTGTAGAAGTCTACCACATGCCATGGGCACGGTTACATTTGGACTTTGGCAGCCCATTCCAGGGGCAGCTGTCCTTTCTCCTAGTGGACTCATACACCAAGTGGTTAGAAGTTGTGCCAGTCATATCCACCTCATCCCGTGCAGCCATCTGCGCTTTGAGACATATCTTTAGCACCCATGGCCTACCGGACTCGGTTGTGACAGACAACACTTCAGGGGAGTTCCAGGAGTTCTTGGAACAGAACCTCATCCAGCATGTGTGGTCTGCTCCCTTCCATCTGGTGACCAATGGACAAGCTGAGAGGATGGTGTGAACTACCAAGGATACTCTAAAATGGCTCACCCACGGATACTGAAACCGCTGGCTTGCTGTCTTCCTGTTTGGCCACCGAGTGACCCTGAGCGCATCCACTGGCCGCAGCCCCACCGAGCTCTTGATGGGCCGTTGCCTCATGACGCGATCGGACTGCTTGTACCCGGACCATACCCTGGAAGTGTGCCAATCTCCAGTGAGTCAGGAGGCCCCCCACGGGTTCTTTCCAGGTGACCCTGTCTTTGTGCAGAACTATTCCAGCGGTCCTGCATGGGTCCCGGCAAGGGTGACCCAAGTCACCGGACCCCTTTCATATGAGGTATCAACAGATGGAGGCCAGCTTCTACACAGACACAGACCAGCTGCACCACTGCCTGCTGCCCAAGGAGCCGGACTTGTCCTCAGCAGAGGAGGAGGATTGTGGCCAGGAACCATCATTGCCACCGACTGAGAGTGACCCCCCCCAACAGTGAACAGCCTGAATGCAAGGAAGAAGAAGGAAGCTCCGCACATGCTGTGACAGACCTTCTGGGCTCTGTTCCAGCCCCACAGGACTCCAGAGAGGTCCCCGCCTCAACAAACCTGGCTCCGGTGCTGGCTCCACCACTGCAGAAACCACGGCGTTCTCAGAGATAGCAACGCAAGCCAGCATACCCCAAGGACTACGCCTGTTAAGATTGAAGATCCAAAGATGCCTTTGGAATTTAGGGGGGAGGGGTGTTATGTATTGGGATTGAAACATTGCAGGACTGTGCTGCCAGAGACAAGGTGAGCCTGGAGCCGAATAACAATAGACCAACAGAATTCTGGCAGTAACCAATTAAGATGTAAAGTCTTGTAAATAGCCTATCATTTGGAGTGGGGTGTGTTGGGGTGTGGCTACTGCATGCAATATAACCGAGCTGAGGCTCTGGTCTACAGTCTTGTTCTTGCTGAAATCACTGAATAAAGTAGAGTTGATCACTAGACTGGGAGTCTGTTCCTCCATGGAACCCTCTATTTAACAATAGGGATGTGTGCTACCCACATTTCTCCCAATGCATGCAGCCCGTATTTTTGTGAAAAGAACACATATTTTTACCATGCACATATGGATTTGGTATGTGTGATGAATCCTGAAAAATCCAGTAGTCAGTGTACACACAATAAAAAACTTATTGCCCCTAGTCACACAACATGGTGACCATGCATATTGGGAGGATCATGGATAGCGCAAGATCCCATTATGCATGTTTGGTGCAATTCTAGTATGCATGATTATAACATGTGACAAAACTGTCAGTTTAACATTTGAAGGAAGCCATCATCAAAGAAAATGAGTTTCTACCAATGTATGTGGTCAAAGAAGAATTGTTTGCAGAAGAATAATTGGGAGAACTAGAAGGCCATATTTCACATGTGGGCTTTCAAGTGTGTCTGTGATTCATTTCTCATGTCAATAATAAGTATATAAAACCTCCTTTGGCAAGACTGTACATACAATTCTAAAATCTGGCTCTTCAGCTTTGTATCTGCAGTGACAACATTCCTAGTTGAACACAAAAACCACAATTCAGGCTCAAAAGCTCTTTTTGTCTGTTGTAAAAATGCTCCAGTGACTAGGTATAAAATAAGCATTTGATGAGTTACATGCAATGATTTCCATGCTGTGACCCAAAATCGTTTTAAAGATGAGGCATGTATTTTCAGCTCTTCTCTTTCACCCCTTAGGAGGAAAAACCCAGTTATGTTGTTCAGACAAAGCCTGTTTGCCTTTGTTTCAATATTTTTGACTTTAAAATCGCAGTTGCCGGCTTTTAAATCTATCCTTTCTACTGCCATTTGTCTCATAAGTGAATGTGAGGAACTTTTTAATCACCAATATATGCATTTTTGCACTGAAAAGTGATTTTATCAATGCCTTTGTAAAATATATTTTATAAGTCTTTATAATGCTGCAGAAAATTTAGCAACATAACAAAGAAAAAATCCTACCCAATACAATAATGTATTTGTTAATTTTTTTGAAGCTGAATCCATTTCCTCTTTTTCAAACACCTTTAGCTGCAATTCTCAGAATGTTTCAATGGGCAATAGCCTCTGTCTATAAACTTGCAGAGAACCATATCCATATGTGCCATTGTTTACTGAGTAACAGCACAGGCTTCAGAAATGGCCAAAACATTCTAAACTCAGTCAGGCTGAAAAAGTGTTGTTCTGGCTTCTCCCAACAGTGTCTCTCCTAAGCGGCCAAACAAAAATTGAACCATAGAAATAAATATGTTCCCATTTCCAGATAAGCAACCAGATCCTATTCATGCAGCATGTCCTATTGATTTCAATAGGATAAAAGTCCTAATAAGTAAACTGAGAACTGCAGGCAGAACCTACCCTTAATTCCCCACCTATTATAGACTAATGCTATTCCATCTTCAAAGCACTAAGTTGAAAGTTCCTTTGCAATGGCAGAGGCAGCCTAGCTCAGAAAGAAGCATTGATGTTCCTTGGCTGCAGTGTCCCCTCATGTTCATGTGTGATCCTTTGGCCTGTCTTTATTCATGGCCATCTGTTTGGAAGTCATAGTTCCTGCAGGCTAGTTAGTTCTTTGGCCAGAGTAGGCAGCGTTTACATGGGCATTCTCTGTAATGCTGCAAATGACATCTGCTTGGCAAGCAGTGGTTCTCTATGCAACTGATGGTAACTCTTGACCCATCTCCATTATGGGATCCTCTGTATATCAGAAAAAAGAGCAAGGGTAATAAAGCTGAAATAGATAGGCACATGACTGCCAGTGTACTACAAACCTTGTGAAACCTCAGTGGTGCATCAAAGGTTTGTCCACATCAAGAGCATAAACAGAGACATGCTTGGTGGTGGGGGAACCAACAGATATTATTTACCTTGACTTCCAGAAAGCTTTTGATACAGTTCCTCATCAAAGGCTCCTAAGTAAGCTCAATAGTCATGGGATAAAAGGACAAGTCTTCTTGTGGATCAAAAACTGGCTTATAAATAGGAAACAGAGAGTGAGTATAAATGGGAAACTTTCTCAGTGGAGGGTGGTAAGCAGTGGGGTACCACAGGGATCAGTACTCGATCCAATGCTTTTTAACTTGTTTATTAATGATTTGGAATTGGGAGTAAGCAGTGAAGTGCAGATGACATGAAGTTGTTCAGGGTGGTGAAAACCAGGGAGGATTGTGAGGCACTCCAAAGGGATCTGTCGAGGATGGGTGAGTGGGCGTCAACGTGGCAAATGGGGTTCAATGTGGCCAAGTGCAAAGTGATGCACATTGGAGCCAAAAATCCTAAATATCAATACATGTTGATGGGGTCTGAACTGGCAGAGACTGACCAAGAGAGAGATCTTGGAGTCGTAGTGGATAACTCAATGAAAATGTCTAGACAGTGTGTAGCTGCAATAAAGAAGGCCAACGCTATGCTGGGGATTATTAGGAAGGGAATTGAAAACAAATCAGCCAGTATCATAATGCCCCTGTATAAATCACTGGTGCGACCTCATTTGGAATACTGTGTACCAGGGGTCTTTTCGTAGAAAAACAGCTGCAGGAGCTCATTAGCATATGGTATGCTAATGAGCTATTAGGCTATTAGCATATGCCACGCCCCCTGACATCACCGGAAGTTATGTCAGAAGGGGAAGCAAAAGGGGGGGAGGCATCTTCAAAAGCCTCCCCTTCCCTTCCCCAGCTGGTCTGGGTGGGGGAGCTAAGAGAAGGGGTTTAAAGTTTAAACTCCTTCTCATGAGAGTTGGGCCACAGAAGGAGGAAAGAAGGAAAGAAAGAGAAGGAAAGGGGAGGGAAAGAAAGAGAGGGAAGAAGGAGGGAAACAGGGAAAGGAGGAAGAGAGGGAAGAGAAGAAGGTGGGAAAGAAAGAAAGAGAGAAGAGAAGAAGGAGGGAAAGAGGAAAAAGAGAGAAGGAAAGGAGGGAATGAAAGAAATTTGGTGGCAATTCGGCCCCATTATATCCTATGGGCCATTGAAGTCAATGGTGAAAACATAGGGTATATTCTGGGGTGTGGAGGGGAGGTGGTTTGGGGGAGAGGCTCCAAACTCACAGGATAGCTGATGGAGCCTCTCCCCAAGATACCCACCAAGTTTCAAGAACATTGGACCAGGGGATCCAATTCTATGGGCCCCCAAACAGGTTGCCCCTATTCCCTCCATTGTTCTCTATGGTGGGAAAAAAACTTACTTTTGTCCCACCATAGAGAACAATGGAGGGAATAGGGGCAACCTGTTTGGGGCCCATAGAATTGGACCCCTGATCCAATGTTCTTGAAACTTGGTGGGTATCTTGGGGAGAGGCTCCATCAGCTACCCTGTGAGTTTGGAGCCTCTAACTCAAACCCCTCCCCCCAGCCCCCATAATATACCCTATGTTTTCACCATTGACTTCAATGGCCCATAGGATATAATGGAGCTGAAATTGACATTCGGCTGCCTGAAAGACTCCCAGGGACGCCGGCTGGGGAGGCTTGGCTCCTTAGCTCCCCGAGCTGCGCTCCTGTGCGCTCCCCCCCCCCCAAAAAAAGACCCCTGCTGTGTACAGTTCTGGTCACCACATCTCAAAAAGGATATTATAGCATTGGAAAAAGTGCAGAGAAGGGCAACTAGAATGATAAAAGGGTTGGAACACCTTCCATATGAAGAAAGGTTAAAACGCTTGGGGCTCTTCAGCTTGGAGAAACGACGGCTGAGGGGTGACATGATCGAGGTTTATAAGATTATGAATGGGATTGAGCAGGTTGAGAAAGAAGTACTTTTCTCCCTTTCTCACAATACAAGAACTCGTGGGCACTCCATGAAATTGCTGAGCAGTCGGGTTAGAACAGATAAAAAGAAATACTTCTTCACCCAACGAGTGATTAACATATGGAATTCACTGCCACAGGAGGTGGTGGCAGCTAGAAGCATGGAGAGTTTCAAGAGGGAATTAGATAAACATATGGAGCAGAAGTCCATCAGTGGCTATTAGCCACAGGGTATAGATGGGAATTCTCAGTCTGGGGCAGGTGATGCACTCTATTCTTGGTACTGGAGGGGGCAGCAGTGGGAGGGCTTCTAGTGTCCTGGCTCCACTACTGGACCTCCTGATAGCACGTGGTATTTTTGGCCGCTGTGTGACAGTGTTGGACTAGATGGGCCATTGGCCTGATTCAGCATTGGCTTCTCTTATGTTCTTATGTTCTTATGTGGTCTACCCAGGAGCACATTTACTACTCACTATAAAAACTTTTAATGGGGGAAGGAATTTGGGGAAATTCAAGTGGATCCAAGCCTTCTTCACCTGTGTTTCTGAACAATGTTGGTCCATGTTGTCATAAAAATTTAATTAGTTGTTTTAGTTGGTAAATGATAATAAATAAATAAATAAATAAATAAATAAATAAATAAATAAATAAATAAGCTTTTAATTGAAAACTCCTTCTATATTGATCACCATTCAGGCTTCTTAGTTCCAAACACAGAAAGTCAGCACTTATGGTTCTACTAATGCTCTTTTTCTTGTAAAAGTGTGAAGTATTCTAAACAAGACTTACAATCAGTTCTGCATTTTAGAGTATTCTTCTAAGCATGTCTAGAAGTGTTTAGAAAGAGCTGCAAGGTCATTTTATTTGCTAGGGCTTTTAATTAATTAATTAAAATATTTATACCCCACTTTTACTCACGGTGCAGGGTGGCTTACAATAATAGTTAAAACATTTTCACTTAAAAGCCAAAATAAAACAGCAAAACCTCAAATCTCTCTACCCTCCCTCTCTTAAAAGATGCCTGCCATTCAACCCCCCACAAAAGCCCTGGCAAACAAGCAGGACTTGCAGTGTCTCTTGAAGATCTCCAAGGAGGAAGGCCCATCTCACCTCTGCAGGGAGCTCATTCCTCAGAGGCTGAAAACCAGTGGGAAAGGATTGGGTTCTGGTCAATGCTATATAAGCCACCTCAAGTAGAAAGGTAGCCAAAAGATAATTGCCTGATGACCATAGTTGGCACACAGGGACATATGGAAAGAGACTGTCCTTCAGATATGTGGGTCCCAGGTTATGAATGGCTTTAAAGGTCATAACCAGCACTTTGAATTGAACTTGGAAACAAACTGGCACCCAATAAGTAACATGTTCTTGGTGGCTAGCCCCTGACAACAATTGATCTGCTGCATTCTGGACAAGGGGTGTGCATCTGGCCTATATCAAGCCAAAAAAAATCTGAAAAAATACCTTTTTGGTTTTATTCAGATTTTTTTTCAGCCAGATATAGAGCGCAGTATTTATATGGCTATCCAAAAATGGCTGACCCAAAAAATCCCAAAAATATTCAGGACCTTTTGGGAACACCAGATAGCTGAAGGCCAAGGGTGTTTAAAAGGATTGCAGTCCCCTTAAATACCTTTTTGGTGGACTCACTGCTTCAGAGTTCACTCACAGCTTGCAAAAGGCCCTTAAAGGGACTGCTATCCCTTTAAAATGTGTTTTTCCTCCTCCGTTGGAAACAACTGAACTGTAAAGAGGAGCCAGCCAAGGATCAGAGGAGGAGGTGGGAGCTGATCTGTGCTGCCTCAGCTGAGATTGGCTCCTCTTTGCAGCCAGCCCAGAATCAGATGGGGCAGCAGGAGCTAACAGCTCCATACTGCCTCGGCTAGGGCTGGCTCCTCTTTGCAGTTCTGTTTAAACCAAGTTTAAACCAAGTTGCAAAGAGGAACCAGCTCAGGATCTGAGGGGGCGGCAGGAGCTGATTGGCCAGGATGGTGTCCATTGGACCCCCAAAAATTCAGGAAATCCCAGATATTTTCTGAATCCAAATACCATACCAGTATTGGGATTCAGGAATATTGGGAAATACCAATATTTTTCTAGTTCAGTATACCCAAACCCCTTTTCTGGACCAGTTGTGGTTCCCAGGTTGTCTTCAGGGTAAGTTCTACATAGAGTACACTGCACTAACACAATTGCAGTGTGGCTAGATTGGCTGAGGCTTTGTAACAAGAGAGTTGGAGAATCAGATGCAGCCAACAGAAGGTGCTCCTGGCCACCATGCCAATTTGCTTTGCAAAGAGCAAGGCAGGGTCTCTGAGCACCCCCAGGTTCTTAACCTGCTCTGAAAAGCTGACATCCCACCATCTAGGACAAGTGGATCAAGTCCCAATCAGCATTACCTTTGTCTTGCCTGTATTGGGCTTTAGTTTGTTCTGCATTAGCCACCTGACCACAGCTTCAAAGCATCTGGAGGCTTGGATAATGAAATATAGAATTGGGTGTCATCTGCGTATTCATGGCACCCAACCCCAATGCTCTGAGCAATCTCATTCAGTGGCCTCACATATATACATATATCCATGAATGAGAGAACAGAATGCTGCAGCATGCCACAAGATAAATTCCACCCAATTGATGAGGATATAAGCCATTGGCATTTTAAGAGGGAGGTGTCTGGGGGTTATTGCATTTTGTGTATTTTAAAATTTATTTGTAAGCTGCCTTGAGCCATGGGAAAGACAGGACATAAATATTTTAATAAATAAAGGTTGTTAGCTCTCAGTTATCTTTAGACAATCCTGGAGAGGAGCCGTAGTTCAATGGTAGTGCATCCGCTTGGCAAGTCCCAGGTTCAGTCCTTGGCAACTCCAGTTGAAAGTACGTGATGTGAAAGATCTCCACCTGAGACCCTGGAATGCAGCTGCCAATCTGAGTACACAATATTGACCCTGATGGACCAACAGTCTGTTTTTTTCTGTGCTCAGCTTTGTATTATTGGGGGGGGGTGGCTGTTGAGACTGTGAAACAGTATTTCCCTAAGACTGCCTAATAAGTTTTTGGCTGAACCTGATTTGAACAGGGTAGCCTGTTCTCACGGAGCCTGTTGCAAAGCCTTTTGGTGGTCGAGTAACTGTGGACTGTTTGTATAAAGAGCTGGAATTATCAATTCACACAGGTGAGCAACATAGACAATTTATGTAGGTGGGCCAGGTTTTTCTCTTCTAAGGGGAGAGACTCTGCACTATCAGTGAGCCAAAATCCAATCTGTCAGCCTCTTCCTAGGTTGCAAGTATTACCCGGCTGGGAATCAATCCAATGTGAAAAGGGGGACTCAAATATATATCACTCAACAACACAAACGAAAAACAAACCCTGGCAGCTGCAGCTTATGCAGGGCCTTGTTTATGCCAATCATAGCCACAGAGCCGACTCTGATCAGAAGCACAACAAATTGTCTCTTCTACTGATTCATAAGGGCTGAGGATAGATGGAGGCCAAAGTGACAAAAGACCACTGCCTGCATCTGAATTTCAAAACAGAAGAACAAAGTGAATCCTGCTTTGGCAATATATAGGTCAGGTTTAAACAGTATGAAAATTTCAGATTTCCTTGTCAAAATGTTTTTAAAAGATGGTAAGCAAGAACATGTTCTATGTTTCAGAACTGTAAATTACACTTAGAAACAATCCAAAGTCCCTCCTCCCAACTCCACTCCCCTTCTCCATTCATATTTTTAAATCTCAGGCAAGAACTAAATTAGCAATATATTGAATGGAAGACATGTTAAAGTTACATATAGGAAAAAAGAATCACCATCTCTGTATTGCATGCACAGTAATGTGACTGATTTTTCACTCTGCGCAGACTTTTTTTTAAACCTTGCTTTCATTTCCCCTTGATTTTTACAGTTCAATAAATATTTTCCCAAGCTCCACTTGTCAAACAAAAGAGTTTAGCCTCAGTGTTACTCCTCTGACAAATACCCTTATGGTGTTGCCCATGTGAGCCATTGATAAACAAATTAGAATTCTGTCCCAGCACAGAGCTCAGCTGGCCCATTTCATCTTGCGGTATGGGTTTGTAAAGGTCTGGGTGTCTGTCATCCTCCCCTAACCTTGTCTTTGTCAAAGGGATACAAAAGCCTGCACGCTTGGGGCCTTACGATACTGATTAGTGTGAGTGACAAAGTGGAGCAGCAACTCCACTCAGCCCTTCATAATAAATCTATCAAAGAGTAATAGAATTCCATCAATCCTGCATCATCCCCGAGGGTCGCTGTGCTGGGATTGGAAGTGTGTTCCGTTGGGATTGTACAACTGTTATTATTCAATTACACTCTTTTCTTCCTAGTTAAAGACCATGATATCATTATCACTTAATGAATACATATAATTGGATCTGGACTCTATGTTTGGCTGATGAATACCGTTCACTATTCATTCACTCTCAGCTCATCTTCTGAACATTTATTATAGACTTTTGGCTGAAAACCATGATGACAAAGGGAATTTGAAATTAGCTGAGGTTTCATTCAATGCGCAGTTAGACACAAAGGCAAAAGACAATCCAGATGCCTAAATGAAGCTGAGGCCACATGGAGAAGTTTTGTCTAACCTAATAGCCACTCATTTGTATAAAATAGAAAGACACATAAGCATGTGGAGGTCATTGGGTCCCCGTCCCCCCTTTCAGAGGAATCTCAACTTTGCAAAACAGTCAATCTGAGATTTTTTTAAAAAAAATCTCATTGACCTCCCCCTGAAATAAAGCAATTTTCCAAAACATAATTAGGACTATTTTAAGACAAAACCTGTATTTGCAAAATTAGGCTACACTTCCCTGCTAAATGTAATTCAGATCTCAAACATGACTTGCTAACCCCAACCTTTTTTTTATGATGATATAGCATTTAAATTGGACAGAGCAGACAAGCTTTCAATACAGCGTATTTATTACACCTTATTGTGAGACCATCATTAAGTTTCATCAAACAGTGTGCCCCCAAAGGAAACTCGCCCTCCTCTTCATATTGTTGGGAGTAAATGTAGCATACCTCCTTTGGATCACTGGTGAACATGCCACCTCATTAATCCTAGTTAGTAGATGCTGCTGGGCATGTGGAGCAGCCAAATCCAGATGCTACCCACAGAGGCTCTCTAGGCAGTTAGGGAATCACAGAGTATCACCTCAAGCCTTCCATACATCACTTCAAATTAAATTTACATTAAGGGCTACTCCATCAGAGCTGAAAGAACCTGACATCTTTGGAAAATGCAGATGATAATCCATTAAATCCTATTATATACATGTCTTCTAATTTTACTTAAGTGTGCGCATACCAAAGTGTGAGTTTGTGTTAAAAATTAAAGACCCTCTTACTAGAACAAAAGACTTTATGAACTGTTGACTTTGAGAAGGTTTATTACAGGATCAGGCTATTCTGTCAAGACAAGTAGACTGCTTTCTCTTCTTTTTTTTCCAGTTCATTCATTCCATGCTGTAAATTTCTGGTTAATCATTTGTTCCAGGGATCTCTTTTCAAATGTGTAATGTGTCTTACTTAGCTCCAGCCAATTCAAATTCTTTGTTCTCTAATGTAAGAATGCAGCCTCTTCAAGTTAATCAAATGTTATGAATGAAACAGTGGGACACATATTGTCTCTTTTTGCAATTAAGAAAATATTTACTGGCATCCTCCAAACTGGCAAGCTTAAAAAGATGCTATAAAATCATTACAGTGAGAAAGCGCAGGATTTAATTACCCCATTAACACATATGTTAATCCCTTTTTATTTTCATAGTCTTGAGTCACAGTTACTTTTACTTTGATGAGTCTTTCACTTCACAGCTGTAGTCTTATGATTTTTGATTTGTGGCACTTATATTTTTCCATTTAACTAATGCATTTTATGTCCATGCTTTCTGTCTGATTTACTTTGAAATAAAATGGGAAAGTACACAGAATTTAAACAAAGGCTGATAATTCATTCAGATATTAAGTAATAATTATCATAATTAACATAAAACTTCTGTTACACAGAGCTAGTACACAGAGGCATATGCATACATCATTAACCTGGAACACAGTTTATCAGCACTTCTAGCAATACACTCTTATGCAGAATCACTCCAGCCTAAGCCCACCAAATGGAGCAACTCTACATAGAATTGCAGCATAAGTTTTAAACAATATCTAGATTCTCTGTAATAAAGTCATTGATTTGAATCATTTAACTTACCTTGTCTGCCTTACAGAAACAACATATTGCACAGTCCTCTGTTATATTTCTGCACGTTTTGTATGACTAGGAACCTTAAAATAAGTGCATTTAGAATCAGGTCCAGTGCCATTGTTCAGAATCTGGTAAGGCCCACCTAATAGTCAATGACTTACCTTAACTGGAGCTCAACCACTGATACTGAAGAGCAGTGGTGAGAAGAGGTGTGGTTGTGAGTCAGTGGTAGAGTGTCTGCTTTGCATGCCAAAGGTCCCAAGTTCAATCCTTGTCATCCCCAGTTAAAAATATCAGGTAGTAAAACAGCTCTGCCTGAGACCCTGGAAAGTCACTGCCAGTCAGAGTAGGCAATATTGATCTCAATAGACCATGATCTGACTCAGTAAAAGGCAGCTTCAGGTTTTCACAAGGAGCAGGAACTGCAGCCACCTGCCCAACCTTGTCCTTGTGCAACTGCTACTTAACTGACAAGTAGTGATTTCATTAGACTACTGCCACTGCCAGTCCTCACCACTAGACAGGAGATTGCAGGAAAGTAGGATATGGGGCCTGATGATGGAATAGCAGCAAACAGGTTGGCAAAAATCCCTTCAGAAGATGCTATTCCTTCTCCTCTGGGCAATGAGGAAAACCTTCCTTCTCTGGGTAATGGTGAAGAAGAGTAGCAGCAACTTCCCCATCCTCCAACTTGTTAATGGGGCCCACTAAGGACATCTTGTCTGAGGGGCCCTTCCTGAACCCTAGATCTGGTGCTGTTTAGTTTTTCTTCACGTGAGGTGTCCTGACTTCATCTAGACAAGCTAATGTATCACCACCCCTCCTGAGGCCTCCTGAAAGTCAGTTCCAGGAAGTTTTATGAAGTTTTAAAAATCTAGCACTGGCGGAGCATTCCAGTGCTATAACAGCCCATAAAGGAGTCACCAAGGACATCTGTCAAACTTTTTAAACAAAAATTAAAAGAACAAAAGTCTGGACATAAGCATGGAAGAAGAGCTGTGACATTCATCAAGTGATATTACCTTGCAGCAAATGCCTGTGAAGCCCTCATAACCACATCCTGTGCAGCAGCCACAATGGCAATGAAGCAAGAATCACATCTGCTGTATGATCAAATATTGCAGGTTGAGTTAGGAAAATGTGACATCAGCAGAAGTGGTGACCTTGTAGGCAGATTTCTGTATCTAATTCAACAAATATGTGCATGTGTTGCTATGGAAGCTAATTGTCTGGAAAGGTCCCTGATATTAGAACACAAACTTATGGACTTGAGGTCCAAATCTCAATCATTTAATCAGCAAGGTAGCATACTAAACTACAATTCTTACAAGCCTTCAGCCATAGCAGCTCTGTTGGCCTTGCATAAGCAAGGGTTTTCCAATGGGGATGTGTGTACAAAGCTGTCCACAACATTAAAACAAAATACAGAGTCCTTACTTACACATGTGGTGTTAGCTGCAGATGCGCAGATGCCATTAGGTGGAAGAGTTCATGGAAGTCTTACTGTCAGATCAGCCAAAATGACCTCCTTATTATAGAATCCTGGTCTCTTAATTCTATATACAACAAGGAAACCTTTATATTTCAACCCAATGTAACTATCATCAGTTTGGAGGACATGCTAGAAGCAGGCTACAAGCAGTGTCATAATGATACATTTGTAAAGCCTGGGGCAGGCATAAAAGGCATGTGAATGGCTAACAAAGCATTCTAGCATCAGGAGGTAACCCACAATAAGTTTAATCTACTTTGTAATGGCTATATGTGGAAGAACCCCATGGAGATCAATTGCAAGCTGCAAGACACCAAACCTCTCCTGTATTCTACATTTCACTCAGTAGAGCTATTGTTGTACATTTTCAGATCTCAGGCGAACAGACAAACATGGCAACCCAGCTCACAGCTGCTGGTCTACCCAAAAGCAGTTGTGGCTTACATTCCGGGAATTGTTTCTGTTTGTTAATTAATCACAAACTAAATACAAATAATAGATACTTCTCAAATGATTATTCTTAGTGTTTGTGTTCCAATTTCTATTCATCTTTTCATAAGCCATTCAAAGAGCTGTTCAAAATCTGTTAATCATAATACATATTTTTCATAGCTGACATGATGCCATGCCCATAAAAAAATATTGTTGTTAAATACTGAGCAGAGTACTACCCTTCACAGCTATTTATATGGTCTATTCACAAATCAGTAATTTCTCACTGAAATGCCTGAAATTCAGAAATCCAAGATGCATGTTGAACTCTTTGAAAATGGGGTATAGTCAGTGAGGGCCTTCAAGAAGTGTTATGGTTGATTATGGTGCTAACTTAATTGATGGTTACATTGTGCCATTGTATCAACAGAGTATGGTGCCTGCATCCAGCTTCAGCCAAGAGTAACCCTTCCCCCTGTAGCTGAAGCCAGGGCTGAAACCAAATGGAGAAATAGGGTTGCCAGGTCCCCTCCGGCCACCAGCGAGGGATGAGGGGGGAAGGTTGCCAGAGGCAGGTTGGGAAATTCTCAGAGATTTGGGGATGGAGCCTGGGGAGACCTCAGTGGGGTACAATGCCACAGAGTCCACCCTCCAAAGCATCCATTTTTTCCAGGGGAACTGATCTCTGTATTTCATTTTCAGTGCAAAAAAAAGTGCAAATGTTTTCAATTCAAAAAAGGTACTTTTACAGGGCCTGAAATAATCCCTTAAAGTACCTCCCTTGAAAAAACAACTACAACAAAAACCTTATTTTCATCCTGTTTTATAGATTAACTAGGAATAAGGCCCATTGTGGAAATAAATACAACGGGCTCTAGAAAGAGGCTCTGGGAGAGTACCCCGGCTTTGGGCACTCAGTGACAATTTACTGTGGCCATCTCAGCAGGGTATAATGACAGAGTCCACCATTTTCTCCAGAGGAACTGATCTTTGCTACCTGAAGAGCAGTAGTAATTTTGAGTGATCTCCAGCCCATCCCCAAGATTGGTAACAGTGGTTCCCCAGGAGGGAGTGGCTGGTTTGGAGGGTGGAGTCTATGGCATTGTACCTGTCTGAGGTCCCACCCCTCCTCAACACTCACCTTCTCCAGGTTCAACCCCTCAAATCTCCAGGAATTTCCCAACCTGGAGTTGACAACCCTATCTCCCTCCCAGCCAACCATCAACCTCCCTTTAGTTTTCCATCTCCTCCCCCCTCCCTCCTAGAGAGCAGTTGTAATTTTGAGTGATCTCCAGCCCCCACCTGGAGATTGGCAACA
This sequence comes from Gekko gecko, assembly GCA_029375565.1. Lineage (NCBI taxonomy): Eukaryota > Metazoa > Chordata > Lepidosauria > Squamata > Gekkonidae > Gekko > Gekko gecko. The sequence continues at coordinate 72,320,204 of JAPDNY010000006.1, read as the reverse complement.
ATGGTTCCCCATCAGGGAATGGCTGGATTGGAGGGTGGAGTTTATGGCATTGTAACTGTCTGAGGTGCCACCCCTCTTCAAACCTCACCCTCTCCAGGCTCCATCCCTCAAATCTCCAGGAATTGCCCACCTGGAGTTGGCAACCTGATCAGGACTGGGCCCAATGAGTTTTCTCCCAAAGGCCAACATAGGTGTGGAAAGGGCCTTTTATGGACAGAGGAGAAAGTACAGGTGCCAACTCTGATTAGGGAAATACCTGGAGATTTGAGGGGGTGGATCCTGTGGAGGGCAGCATTTGGGGGGGGGTGGAAGGACTCAGCAGGGTATAAAGCTATAGAGTCTACCCTCCACAGCAACCATTTTCTCCAGGGGAACTGATCTCTGTCATCTGGAGGTCAAGTGTAACAGTGGGAGATCTCCAGGTCCCACCTGGAGATTGGCAACCCTAGGGGAAAGGCAGCCGCACAGCAGGGAGTTGAAGAAAATGGTTTGATGGTCGCTGGCCCACCTCGTTAGCCAGCCAGCCATGCTGAAGCTAAGCAGAGCCTTTTCCCATTTATTCTGACAGGAAAGTGGCCATTGGGGAGGGGGTTATGGGCGGGGGAGGGGGTTATGCTGAAAGTCCTTTGTTTTTCTTACTCACAGAACCAAGCTTGGGTGCCAACCAACAGTCACTGAGGGGACAGTCCCTCACAGGAGTCAAGAGAACTGTCTTCCTCAGGAGAGAGAGCTGGTCTGCCAGTAAATCTGACATGCAAAAGGGTGAGTGGGTGGGGAAGAGGAGCAGACCCAGCACCCGGCCAATGGCACACGAGTACTCTTGAGTGGCGGCTGATGGGCTAATGGCTGAGGGAGGGCATTTTACAGCCAATGGGAGCGCATGGAATCTTATGAAACCAAAAGATAATTATTATAAGGAGAGATAATGAAGTACAAGATGGGATCGAAACATCTTGGACACAATTTCAGATCTTGTCACCATGGAATGCCTAATGAGCTCCTATAAGAACCTTTAGGGAAACTGAACTATATTGTTCACAGGAAGAAAAGATCAGAGAACTCTTATCCAGTCACAGAGAATAACTCAGCAAAACATATACTGTTATTCACTGTACTTCAAACTATTACTGAAAGTGATTTTGGAGACAGAAAAGAGCAGGTTAAATATGTGCCAGCATTCTGTGTATGGTATTCACAGCCCTATGAAGGAAAAGTGAAATAGTGGCCCATAATACTGAATAAGGTTCCATGTAAATTTCCCTAATGAGTGTCGGATCAGTATTTATATGGACATAAAAAGTTATTTATTTCCTTGTCCCCATGAATGATTTATAAGCTTCTCTCTCTCTCTCTTTTTTTATAAACCACCCATTTCAGGATCTAAATTAGGTATGACATAAAGTCCAGCTGGATTTTGTTTTTCATACATTTTATGAAAAGGGACAAGAGACAGGAGGAGATACATCCAAAACAATGTGATACTCTTTGAATTTGGTTTTCCTATCTTTCCTGAGGTAACTTTTGAAAACCTACCGTAAGCACATTTACTTAAAAGTAAATCCCATCAAATTTTTCCCTACTTCCAAGGAACACAGCCTTAGAATGTCTTCAACATAATAGTCATCCTGTTATTTTCAAGACAGTGGCAGAAGTAGGATTTCGGGGTCCTGGAACAAGCAAGGCACATTGTAGTGTTTTCTGAACTCCCATCACCCTTTGCATATGTACATTTGAAAAATACTTCACAAGTTAAATTTGGGTCCAGTAAGAATTAAGGGTGCCAAACTCCAGGTCATGGTTGGAGATTCCTGGGATTACAATTGATCTCCAGGTGACAGAGATCAATTTACCAGGAGAAAATGGTGGAAAGTGGACTTATGGTAGAATACTTCCCTTCCTATGGCATTAGTCCCTCCCATCCCAAACCCCATTCTCCTCAGGCTTCACCCCCAAAATTTACAAGTATTTCCCAAGTCAAAGCTGGCAATCCTAAGCACCTTAGAGACCAACAAGATGTTCAGGGTACAAACTTTCAGGAGTCATAGATCTTTTTGTCAAAGGGAGCTTTGACTCTCAAAAGCTTACGCCCCCAAAATCTCGTTGGTGTCTAAGGTGCCACTGGACTCAAATTTAACTGTTCTAAAAGGTTAATGCAATCTTGGGGTGTATCAACAGAGGCATAACATCCAAGTCACAAGATGTCATAGACCCGCTATACACTGCATTGGTCAGGCTGCACCTTGAGTAGTGTGTGCAGTTTTAGAGGCCTCATTTCAAAAAGGATGTGGACAGAATGGAATGGGTGCAGAGGAGAGTGAAGAGGATGATCGGGGCCTGGAGACCAAGCCCTATGAGGAAAGGCTGAGGGACTTGGGAATGTTTAGTCTGGAGAAGAGGAGGTTGAGGGGGGAACATGATTGCTCTCTTTAAGTATTTGAAAGGTTGTCACTTAGAGGAGGGCAGGGAGCTGTTCCTGTTGGCAGCAGAGGACAGTACTCGCAATAATGGGTTTAAATTAAGGACAGGAGGGTACCAGCTTTTTTACAATAAGAGTTGTGCAACAGTGGAATTAACTACCTAGGGAGGTGGTGAGCTCTCCCTCACCGGCAGTCTTCAAGCAGTGTCTGGACAAACATTTGTCAGGGATACTCTAGGCTATGGGTGCCAAACATGTGGCCTGGGGGCCAGATCAGGCCCCCACAGAGGGCTTCTATCAGGCCCGTAGTGGAACTGGTTGTCTTCGGCTTCTGCTTCCAGCTCTGCTGTTGCTGCTGCATCATGGTAGGTTTGCAGCTTACAGATACACACCTGAACAGCATACTCAAGATTGCAACAGCACAGACATTTTGATGTAATAATTCAGAGCAAGAGGTGTCAGTTATCAGACACTGTTAAATAAACAAAATATTGCAAGAGTGCCAATGTTTTAAGCATGTTTTTATTTTAAGTTAAAAAAAAACCTTTGTATTTGTGTCCTTTATAAAGTTTATATCTCCTCTACCTAGCATTACATTTTATGACATATATGGACGGCCCAACAAGGTCTCATTTATGTCAGATCTGGCCCTCATAACAAATGCGTTTGACACCCCTGCTGTAGGGGTGTCCTGCACTGAGCAGGGAGTTAGACTAGATGGCCTGTATGACGCCCTTCCAACTATGATTCTATGATTCTATACTGCAGTCCAACATGGCTACCTTCTGAAACTACTTCACAAGTGTGTCAGTATTTAGTGTCATACAAATTTCCCTTTACCCCTCCCCTCTCCTGCCTCCATGCAATTTCAAATTATTTTAAAACTGGTTCCATTTTTAATTGTATTTACGTATATGTGTTATAACTTGTTCTTCTGACATACCTAAAATCTCAGATTTCAATTAAAAGCATGTCTGTCCCTCATGCAGCCCAGGGTTAGGGCCCATGGCAGGCCATAAACCTGCATTTCCAGAAGCTGCCTGAATCAGTCCATGGGGCCTAGCTCTTGCTGCTCTAAGGAAGCCTTGGCTAAAATTGCTGCATGCCCAGTGGTGGGGGAAAGTAGCTGAATGTCAGCAATGCAGATGCACTGTTAGGCTTTTGCTGGAGTTCCAACCAGATTATACAACATACTTACTACAAAAGCAGAAGACACCACTTAGGAGAATCCCTGGATTAACTGCCCCAATGATCAGTCCTGTGGACTACATCAGACTGAGAAAGTCCAAGATCTGGGAGGACATTCCCATTAGTGTAGGAACCCTCCAAACCACTATTGAAGCCTGGGAGGATAGGAGAGAAGATCAAAGGATCTTAGGAATGCCATTTATCCATTGCCAAAGGTTTGCTTTGGCAAATCAAAGGCAGGCCCCCAGAAATTAATGCCATCCACCGATGCACTGCTCTTAAGACACTCTTGTAATACTTTGCTCCCGCTACTATTGTAGCTAAAATTTCATGATATTTGGCCACCATCCACTGCCATCCTCCATGTTACTCCGTCTGCCTTTAAGACTGGCCACAGAGGTGCATTGCATATAGACTGCAGCGGTGTTATGACATCCCATTTAAGGAGTCCTTCTATTGTTTTGCCAATCCCCACTTCAGCCTCAGCTGGATACTTATATTGCCTTTGTGGGGTCGATCTTTCCCTTCTATAAGTATGCAGGTGCCTTTGAGACGCCACACTCTTTTACCCATAAGTCAGGAAATTTTTCGACTCACAGGTCATTTTCAATAGGAGCTAGGGGCAAGGGTATCTTAAGGGCAGCACATCGGTGGATGGCATTAAGACCTCCACTCCATCCTGGAATTTGAGCCACTGGCCATCCCCTTGGCCATTTACACTGAATCTGACTGGACTGCTAAAGCAGCTATGGTCTGGCTCCTGGCGTGGCTGGCAAATGAGTGCAGAACTTCAGATGGAAAGCCCATTTTCCATCTAGACAAATGGTGGTGCATAGCAGAAATAATTAAAAGCAGGACTGCACCAACCTGGGTTACCCATGTAAAGGGACACCAGTGCAATACCACAGATGTATGTCCATGGAACAACTGCACTGATGCACTAGTAAAGGAAGCCACTCTGGAGGACTCAGCCACAGAACTGCGCAGTGATCTTCAACCTATGCAACTGGTAGTCACTATGACCCAAGCCTCTCACTCCATTCCATGCTTAGACTTAGCTGTCTTACAAAAGGGAGACGAGCAAATTATGTATTTATTTATTTTCTCAAATTTTTACCCCGTCCTCCCAGCCGAGGCCGGCTCAGGGCGGCTTACATAAAATCAGCATATATATGCAATTAAAAGATTTAAACCAAGCTAAAACTAATTAACAATAACACAATAAGAGCTAATTTGTTGTTGTTGTAACTGGGTCAATGATGGCTACTATATACGTTCTTTCTTCCCATAACTGGCTCCTAGACCTATTTAGGGTGTCTTCCAGGTGGAGACAACAAGACTTCCTATCTTTTGACAACTTTTGTTAGTAAAGTTCGTGGTGGTCAACAGTGGTCAATGGTGGCAGCGGCAGCAGCAGCTCCATAAGCCTAGCGGAAGAGCTCCGTTTTGCAGGTCCTGTGGAAGTGTAAAAAGTCCCACAGGGCCCTGATCTCTTCTGGGAGCTAATTCCACCAGGCCAGAGCCGCCACTGAAAATGCACAGGTCCGGGTTGCTGAAAGCCTGGCTTCCTTAAGACTCAGGAGGGCCAGTTGGATCTGAGCCCCTGAATGCAGTGCTCTCTGGGGAATATGTGGGGAAAGGCAGTCCCTCAGATATGTAGGCCCCTGACCATGAAGGGCTCAGCTTGCTGCAGCAGGCAAGGATCCAACAGGGCAGTACACCATAGAAAAGAAGGAAGACATAGTCTGGGCAAGTGACAAACAGGGGAACCCACATTGGATTGTACCCCTTGAAGTCGAGCGTGATCTGATTCAATTCATATACAAGCAGGGGAACTGAGGGAAAGATCTGATACTGGAAAGAGTCAAGGAAATGGGATGGCGGCCTGGCATGTGACAGGAGGTCACACAGTGGGTAAACAACTGCCTGTCCTGTGCAATGGTCAGTGCCAACTGTCGGCTAACGCCATCATGGGTTTTGCACTGCCTCCCTTCCCCCTCCTGCTCACTCCTGCATTGTCTTCCCCTCCCAGATGTCTTGGTATGTGCACCTAGTGCATCCCTTATCTCTCCCTGTGTCCTTGGAGCTCAGCTCAGCTCAACTCCACTGCGCCTCTTTTTCCCACTGGGAGCCGCAAGCCGTTTTCCTTTGGGCTTGCATAGGTGCCCTCCTTATTGGTACCCTGCATCAGGGGGTCTTGTATGAATTGTGTATAATTGTCCAGCTTCCTGCCTGGCCCCATTCCTGATACGGAGTGTGTTCAATGATGACCTTAGTACCTATCTCAATAAAACTGAACTTCTCTGAAGGATTGTTGTTGAGCTTGAATTACTTGGGACTCTGACAAAGTGTTGGGAATCTCTGACATTTGCCTCTACCCGCCCCCACGAGGATGAGAGGAGAAGAGGAACCTGTGGTGGTGCTGGTGACAATGGTGGATCAGGTGCCGGTGACTACAGCCTCTGTTCTGGTCACCACCTCAGAAGAGGTCCTGGTGAGCACCACCCCATTGACGGGATTCCTGCTAGGTGCCAAAGGGGGCATGCCACAAGATTTGGGTACCCTTTCATAGCCCCACCTGTTGACTCAGACTAAGGAGTGCTGGATTCACTCACCCTGTCCGTCAGGGGCCAGCCACTAAAGCGTCCCTGAGATGTTCAGCTCAGGAGGGGCCCATTGGGAGGTGGATGAACTGCCCCCCCCCCCGGAACTCAGACTGTACCATCAAATTGCTCCTGAGACACAAACTCCCAAAAGGGAAATTGTATGCCATGAGCCCAGGGAGCAAGAAGAACTGAGAAAGTTAATTGATAAAAACTTTGCCCGAGGGTTCATACACCCTGCTTTCTCCCCCTTTGCAGCTCCCGTCCTCTTCCGGAAAAAGAAGGACGGGGTCTGCGGCAATGTTCCCTCTAAACTGTGGAGTCCTGCAAGCAAAATATTTTGCTTTGTAAGCTACTGGCATTAATGTTGTAAGCAAGTGATTTGGCTACTGCATAAATTAGTTTGCTCTGCAGCCATCCTTCCCGAGCTAAGACAAAAATGTGTGAGCTGGAAGCTGAAATGCTGTGAGCTAGCTCACATTAACTCATCTTAGAGGGAGCACTGGTCTGCGGCTATGTACTGACTACAGGGGTCTGAATGCAGTGTCTGCAACTAATGCCTACCCACTGCCGTTAATCAAAGACCTACTAGTGGAGGCAGCTAAAGGGAAGATTTTTATAAAATTGGACCTACGGGATGCGTACTTCCGTGTGCGCATCAAAGAGGGGGATGAATACAAGAGTGCATTTAACATCCTCCTGGGACAATTTGAGTATTTGGTCATGCCGTTCGGGCTCCAAGGGGCTCTGGGGGTGTTCATGAACTTGATTAATAAAGTATTGCTCAAGCACCTGTTCAGGGGGGCCCTTCTTTATCTTGATGACATTTTGCTGTACTCCCCCGACCCAGAGTCCGATAGGCTACTGGTGTGGGAGGTACTTCAGACATTGTACAAGCACAAACTGTTTGTGAAACTCTTGAAGTGTGAGTTAGGATTTACCAGTTTCTACAGAAATTTCATCTCCAACTTTGCGCAAGTTAGTTTGCCCCTTCCTGACTTACTTAAGACCAAAGGGAAGGGTCCAGAGAGTACCAGACTCGGGACCAAACTGGACTGGACCTCTGAGTGCCAAGAGGCATTCGACAAGCTAAAAACCTTGTTCACCTCAGAGCCAGTGTTAGCCCATCCTGATGAAAACAAAAAGTCTGTGGTCTAAGTGGACACATCAGATGTGGCAATGGGGGGTGCGATCCTGTAGGAGGGGAGGATGGCAAGCTTCACCTCCTTGTGTAGGTCTCCCGCAAGTTCTCACCAGCTGAACACAACTGGGCAGTGTGGGACAAGGAGGTGGGCACCATCAAACTCGCCCTGTCAACCTGGAGGCATTGGTTGGAGGGGGCTAGGGTCCACAGACCACAAAAACTTGACAGTGCTACAGACCCCCTGCAATCTGAACGCTAAGCAACTTAGGTGGGCAGACTTCTTTTCAAAGTTCCAATTCACCCTACACCATTTCCCAGGCAAATCCAACTCCCTGGCGGACGCATTCCCATGCCTCCTGCAACATGACAGTCAGAGGGAGGGACTCGATGTTCACGCCCACCCAGCTGAGGGGGGCAGTGCTCACTTGAAGCCAAGCCAAAGCTGAGAAGGGAGAGGACGAAACTGGTTGGGAGCATGAATTTACCTCAGCTTTCTGAGAAAAGGACAGGGTTGAAATAGACTCTGACGGGTCCCTGGAACTGAAACCCAATGGCTGTTGGTACAAGGGACCCCTACTATTTGTTCCCATCTCTCTTTGGGGGGAAGTCATGCACATGGCCCATGGGACTAAAATCTCTGGCCACAGTGGGTACCTGAAAATGCTCCACCTCCTGCAACGGCAATTTTGGTGGCCCGGGATGAGGAAGGATGCATCCTTGTTTGTCCAATCTTGCCAGACTTGCATCTTGTGTAAACCCCAGCCGGGGAAACTACCAGGGCTGCTCAAACTGCTTCCCACTCCCAGCCAGCCCTGTGAAGTGATCTCCATGTACTTTATTACTCATCTCCCACCTAGCAAGGGGAAGATGGTTGCGTGGGTGGTGGTTGATTTGTTTTCAAAGCAAGCCCATTTCATCCCCTTCCAGCAATTGCCCATGGCCAAGGTACTGGCTAGGAGGTTCATGAATAACATTGTGAAACTACATTCACTGTCTACAAAGATAATCTCTGACAGAGGTTCACAATTTGTTGCTTACCTTTGGGGGGGCTAATGGACTTACTGGGGGTGGAGCATGGACTGAGTACTGCCTACCACCCCAAAATGGACGGGCAAACCAAAAGGGTTAATCAGATCTTGGAGCAGTTCCTCCAATGCTTCACTAATTATAGAGAAGATGACTGGGTGGACTTACTCCCTTATGCAGAATATTGCTACAACAGTGTGGTACATTCCTCCATGGGGCTTTACCCTTTTAAAGCGGTGTTCAGCTATGAAGAAAACCCATTGCCTATTGCTAGTGATGCCCAGAGGACTGCTGAGGGAGACGTACAGTCGTGGTGGGAAAATCTCCAAGACACTTGGCCCACCATTCAAAAGACTTTGGATAAGGCTAAAGCCGCATACAAATCCCAGGCTGATAAAAAACACTCGGTGGGGTGGGACCTGAACACTGGGGATTCCATTTATGTATCTACCAAAAACATGCGAGGTTTGCAAACCAGCCGTAAATTGGGATGGAAATATGTGAGGCCATTTAAGATTGTGCATAAATTGAATGAGGTTACTGTTGAACTTGACTTGCCTAAAAATCTGACACATTTGCATCCTGTTTTTCACCACAGCTTAATGAAGAAGGATCCAGGACCCAATGTGTGGAGTCCTCAGAAGCCGCACACATACCCCGTTGATGGTAGATGGTGAACAGCATTTTGAAGTGTCTCAAATCTTGGACTCAAAGTTAAAAAGGGGGAAACTGTATTATCTGGTTGAATGGAGGGACTTTGGTCCTGAACACAGGGAATGGGTGGAGGGTTCCCATGTCCACGCCCCAAAACTCCTTTGTGCTTTTCATAAGCTCTTCCGTCTTAAACCTGGGGGGAAGGGCTCTTTGGAGGGGCAAAATGTCGGCTGACGCCATCATGGGTTTTGTGCTGCCTCCCTTCCCCCTCCTGCTCGCTCCTGCATTGTCTTTCCCCCCAGATGTCTTGGTATGTGCACCTAGTGCATCCCTTATCTCTCCCTGTGTCCTTGGAGCTCAGCTCAGCTCAACTCCACCATGCTGCTTTTCCCTGCTGGGAGCCGCAAGCCATTTTCCTTTGGACACACACAGGTGCCCTCCTTATTGGTTCCCCCACATCAGGAGGTCTTGTATGAATTGTATATAATTGTCCGGTTTCCCGCCTGACCCCCATTCCTGATATGGAGAATGTTCAATGATGACCTAAGTGCCTATCTCAATAAAACTGAACTTGTCTGACGGACTGTTGTTGAGCTTGAATTACTTGGGACTCGGTCACCAACCCAACTAGAACCAAAGCCCTAATCCAGCATCAGAGAATCGAAGGCCCCTGGGCACAAATCCATATTGATTTTTGTGGAGAAATGCCATTTTGTGGATGTGTTTAAGTTTGTGGGGGCTGGATAGGAGGGGACCATCAAACTTGAGGTATTTTGATTCTTTTGTTCACTGTGAATATGCCTTTAATAGTTAAGTTCTTGAATACCTCTGTACCACGTAGTTCCCCCAGGCTCTTGGAAACACTAAGGGTGGGTTGGGGATTCTCTGAGGAAGAGGAAAGGGGCAAAATGTCCAGTTGCCAACTCTCCAGGGGATCCCCAAATATTGCCAGGAAGCCCCAAGGTGGGTTCCTAGTGACACCGGAGGGAGGTTAGGAGGCTGTCCTGCCTAACCAGAGCCCAAGACAGGGACAGTGGTGGCAGCAATACCTGGAGGCAGTGGAGAAATTAAACTGCCCCTTTAGGTGCCAGGTCAGGCAAGGGAGGAGTGGGCAGAACAGGGCCCGCCAGCCGATCCAGGCCCATTCTGCAACAATTTTATTGGTCCCTTTCCCTCTAGTCCCTAAGGAAACAAACACTGCCTCACTATAGTGGACCCTTTTAGTAAATGGGAGGAAGCTTTTCCCTGATGCAACAATCATCGGCCACTTTTGTTTGGTGGTAGATTACAGCATTTGCATAACCAGTGCTCACTGCCAATGGGAAGGGCTGTCCCTGAGGTCCTTCTGCCTAAACAATACTGTAGGAGTTTCCTCCAAGGAAGGCAACGCTGCCTTCCAATGCTAGCCACTTCCTTCTGGCTGCCAAATACTGAGATACTGCTGCAGCCTTCACGTTGGCTTGTTCTGGCAACAATCAATTTCCCCCAGTCCATCTCAAATGGTCCCCCAGTGATGCAAAGACTGTTTTGCCTGGTTCCAGATGTAATTATGCAGGCCCCCATGAACTCTTGCGAACTCTAGGGCCAAGCCCCGAAGAGAGAAGAGCCATACTGTGCGGTTAGCTGGGGTAGGTATCAGGAAAAAAACTCTTGTATCTTTTGTTTTTGTAGCCAATGTGGACTGCCCATGTATTGGCAATGTTGTGTTTGTTTTTCTTACATGCATTGAATGTTTGTTTTTTGCTCCTCTGAAGCACTGATATCACAACGAGATGCTATTGCCAACTGGATATAAGGACTGCTCCAGTGTTTTAACATTATGTGGGTTACTTGTATGTTTCCCTTTTTATGCATTGCCTTTACATTTTCTTTTTTATTGCTTTGTGTTGATACCATAGCTACGAACTGAATGATGAAATAGTTGCATAGAAGCCTTTTGTTATTATTAGAGTTGGCACTATTTATGATATGTGAATTACAATCCTTATGTCTTTACAGAGATGTGCTCAGACAGTCCACACACAGAGCCCTATTTTAATTCGGCTTCTTTAATTGGCTTTAGGGTATATTCATTTTTCTTTGGTTCCCAGCAACCTGTTTTGTAGTTGGTAAACCTGATCCCTCCCCATTCCTCCCTCTATATATCCTTGCTTGGCCATTCCTCTGTTTTCTGGTCACATGGAACTCAGACAGCAGCACTGAATCATATGAAGAAAGTGAAGCCATCTCGGCTTGTGCCATAAGACAGCTTCAAGGGTGGGAATTGTACCTCAGAGCACTCTGAGGGCACCTACAATGGGATTCACCCCCAAAACCTCTACTGTGGGTTTTCTATCTTAGTGTGAAACACTGGCCATTTGTGCTTTCTTCTACATGAACATCTGCACATCTGGAAAGGTAGTATAACCCCCTATAACTGCTCCTTAACATCTTTATCATCACCTATTTCTTAGTTTTGGATTGTGTGTACATTTTGATTGCTTAGCATGATTGGATGCAGGGATATTTTCTAATAAAACTATTAAATACTCTTTAAATCTGGAGTCTTCATACTGGACCTTGGTATATAAAGGTGTGTGATCCCTTGTACCCTTCTGGCCTCCTCTGTCTCATAGCTAATTTTCCCCGATATTGAGACAGGCCGCTTGTGGTAACAGTAATTCCAGGAGATCAGCTTCACTGGGGGAGGCTGGTAACCCACCTGCTGCTGGGTCTCTCCACAGCTGATTAGCTGGGTGGTGAAAGAAAAATTCCTAGGGAAATAGGAGGCAATTGGCATTGCTGGTGATGCAGTGTCATCACTTCTGATGTGACCCAGCAATGACAGCATTGTGTTGGGTGACACTTTAGCAATGTTGGCCCCTGTGTGATAACATCACTTCTGGGTTGTGCCAAAGGTGACATCTGGCAACATCATGACATCACCAGCTAACCCACCCACCCACCCAAAGGAAATCTCCTGCTGGTTGCTAGTCTCAGATTGGCAACCCTTCTTTGGGTCCCTGTTGGTGGGAAAGGCAGGATATGAATGAAGGAAACAGAAAGAATAAAATTAACCAAGGTGTTCCGTATGTGGGTGCATGGAGGAAACAGTTCTTGGAACCAGCACCAGAGAAATGAAATCTAGGTCAGCAGCTAATCTGAAACCAGCTGTAGTAGACTTGCTCAGGATAAGTGTTAGAAAACAAAAGGTCAGACCCCATGGCTTCCCAGACGGCTCTTATGAAATAATATTAAGCTTATTCAAATATATTAAGAAAGGGAAATAGTTATTGCCAACACATTACTCAAAATCATACAGAACAGAAAATAACAAAGGAAGCTCAAACTACCTAACATAGAAGAAGAAGAGGAGGAGGAGGAGGAGGAGGAGATTGGATTTATACCCCACCCTTCACTACCCAAAGGAGTCTCAGAGCAGCTTACAAATTCCTTTCCTTTCCCTTCCCCTCCCCACAACAGACACCCTATGAGGTAGGTGGGGCTGAGAGAGCTCTGACAGAAACTGCTCTTTTTCAAGAACAGCTGTTCCAGAACTATGGCTTGTCCAAGGTCATCCAGCAGGTGCAAGTGGAGGAGTGGGGAATCAAACCCTGTTCTTCCAGATTAGAGTCAGCACACTTAACCACTACACCAGACTGGCTCTCTCACATAAAGCTGTGTTAGGTGGCACCAACCTTAATTTTGCTAAGAAGGCCTCAAATAGCGCTGTTTACATTTCTAGCAATTGCAGGTCATACTCTCGGCCCACGGTCCATGAAAATCTCAGGTAGCTACCCTCTTCCTAGGACACAGTTCAAGTTATAATTTTTGGCCCATAGAGTCAGTCATCTAATCAGAATAGGTCTCCTTTAGAATCCTCTAGAAAACTACATCACCTCTCCCAGCCTCCCCCCTCCCATCACAGATCACAGGTTCCCATAAGAAGTTAATTAACTGTCTTCCATCTTTGGCCTTGAAGATGATAAGAAGCATGTAGGCCAAAAAACCCAGTTAGCAACATTTGCAGGTCAGTACAATCTATCAGCATTCACGTTAATCCTTGAGGAGATGGTGGAGAAGGCACTTTGCTTCACAGGTATCATTTTACAAAGTTTGCAACAGAAAATATCACATGGTATCAAAAGGAAAACTGAAAGCAAAGAAAAATGCACCACCTAAAACCTCTAGCAAAGTCGTGCAGTAGAATTTTGCAGAAAACTGGAATCAAAACAAGAATTTGTATTGTAAGTGGAACACATAAGAAAGGTAAGTCTACATCCAGCAAAACTTCTTCACACAATATGCAAAGAAGCAAAATAATATTTTAATACTTTTTCAGTTTGATAAAAATGCAAATAAGGGAAAAATCAAGTTTTGATTGCTGAATCTGAAGCATACCATGGACTGAGAAGAAATATTAGATATGAAAAACACAAGTTCTTATGTATAATATAAATATAAATAATATAAAGTGTATAATCATGTGGTATGGACTTAAAGCTCTTAGCACAAACTTGTGAATATGAGGACTGTGTTATTAAAGACTGTATAGTATGTGTAGCATAGTCATTCCGATGAGAGACTGATACTGAGAAGGCCAGATCTAAACTTGGAGTATGCCATAGATATGGACTCGGTAAAGCAATTGTTGTCAAATGGTAGAAAGGGCTGGGGACAGCACAAAAGCAAGTAGATACCCTACAGTGCAAAAGTATTTCTGAAATGCTAAAAGACATTCCATCACCTTCAGATCAGAAAACCCTAACAGCATTGGTGATGCTACTGGAATTCCTATTCCCTAGTCTCAGAGTGCAACCTTTGGCGGCTTGTAATGCTTGTCCCCTCTGTTAGATGAGTGCTACTTCTCCCTTCCTTCTCTCAATTTCCTGCTTTCTTTCCTCCCCTATCCAGTCCCATCCACCTTTCTTCATTGTTGGTAAGCAGAAGCATGGGGCTGGAGAATGAAAAAGTATCTCTTTCCCTTCTGTCTACCTCCTATTATTAATTATCTATACCCTTAATTTGTACTCTGCCTTTTTTCTCAATAGGGACCCAAAGTGGCTTATGGTGTTCTCCTCTCTTCCATTTTATCCTCAGAGATAGGTTGAGGTGAGAGTGAATTACTGGCCCAAGGTCACCCAGCAAGCTTCCCTGGCAGAGTGAGAATCCAAACCTGCTGTTGGTAGTGGTGGTTAATGGAATATAACTACCGGACTCCTTTGGGAAAAGGGGGCTTTCTTCGGGGGGGTAGTTTGCAGTTTTTAAACAGTAATAGTTTAAATTATGGTTTGTAAACTAGCTAGAGCCATGAGGAAAGGCAGGATATAAATATTTTAATAAGAAATAGCATAAGAGGCTAGAGAAGAATGCATACACAAGAAAATATATGTGTTGTGATGTATACACAAGACTTTAAACTAGGCAACTATCCCAACCGATCAATAAAACCACAGTATTTTAGAACCTGATGTAGAAGTTTGAGAAGCCAGCAGATTGCTCTTTCTCTAAAAAGAGACTGGTTCCTGCCACAGAAACGTCTTGTACCTAAAGTCTTTCAGCTAGGCTTACAACTTGACACTGAACACACTTTTGCAACCAGTAAAGTTTGAGGCACTTTTGGCCCAGTTAAGTTGTTCCCTCCAGCATAATTATCATCCCTGTGATAATTGCAGCAATAATTTTCAAATTATAGACTAATAAAACCTTTTAATTTGTTAGGATTCATTGAGGTCAGTTTTATAGGTTCCTTACGGTCCTGAGAGCACAATGCAATATAATATCAAATAATTACTTTGACTTGTTATAAATGTATATATAAAGGTATTTTCAAAAGAAATACACGAAGATGCCCTATTTGTCAAATAAGGTACCTTAGAGTCAAAACAAATTCACAGGAATTCTAGCCCAGAGATTCACTGCTTTGACCTTGGATATTTCTTTTCTCCTTTTGGATCCTTCATTATTTCATTTAGTTCCTTTTGTCAACCGCACATCCTGTATAAACCTGAACTATAGTAAGAAATTTTGCTTTGTTTCCTTGTAAAATCATTTGCTTCCAGGGCTGTAGCTGGGCAGGGGCCCTGGGGTGGCAACCCCTCCCAAATCTACAATGCCCCCACCCCAGGAGGATGCCAGACCCACCCACCCTCTGATGTGCCACGCTCCTTTCCCCTGCAGGCAGTCACCGCAGCCTTGCCAGCTCTTGCTGCTGTTTTCTCCTGCTTCCTGCTGTAGCTGAACAGGGGGCGAGAGAGAGGGGCAGCCTCACTGGGTCTTCCTGCTTCTGTAGCTGGCTTCTCAAAGCCTCTCTCCCACCTTTCCTGCTCAGCTGCAGCAGGAAGAAGGAAGCAGCAGGAAGTGCTGATGAGGCTGTGTAGCAACTGCCCACTATCAGGGTAAGGAGCTACTCCTCTGCCTCCTCTCCACTAAGTGATGCGAGGGTGGGCCATTCTGCCCTACCTGCCAAGCCTCACAGATTCTTCCAGCTGCCTTAATTTAATTAAAAGAGCTATTCGCTCCATTGATTGAATTAACGCCTGCTGTATCTGCAGAGAGTCACTAGCCTTAGTCCAAGCTTAGTCCAGGAGAACAAAAGGACAGAGGATCCTAAATCCACCAATAGGATCCCTGGAGGGAATACAAACCCACCAGTAGTAGGAGGGAGGTGGACTAGGAAGAGGTTTTGGGGGCCCATAAATTCAGGACCTCGCGAGTTACTGGTTGTTGTTGTGCATGTGCCAATAAACAGAGTAATAACTATGCTGCCTTACTGAGTCTTCATGCAATGAATGAATTGTATACTGGGTTCATTGCATGAAGACTCAGTAAGGCAGCATAGTGATCAGCTCTGCATATTGGCACACGTACAACAACAACAACTAGTAGCCCACGAGGTCCTGAATTTATGGGTCCCCAAAACCCCTTCCTAGTCTGCTTCCCTCCTACTATTGGTGGGTTTGAATTCCCTCCAGGATCCTATTGATGGACCTAGGATCCAGTGTCCTTTTGTTCTCCCAGACTAAACTCGGACTAAGGCTAGTGACTCTCTGTGGACACAACACCCCTCCTCCCATAGTTCTGTGTCTACAGCATGAAGTCTTTTAAATAGCCCGGGGGCCTGCGCTCCCTAGTGGAACACCTGTGTAATGGAACCGGGGTTCCTGGTACTTCTGGAGTTGAGCTCTTCCTTTGGCCCTGCTGTGGCGGGGAATCCGTCCCGGCCTCAGGAACTGCAGGAGATGGCACCTCTCAGATCTCTTGGGGCATAGGCTGTGCAGGCTCACCGGCTCGTCCCTCGGGAATGTTGGCCTCCGGCTCCTCAGTGCACTGCTCTTTGGAGACCCCAGACAGCTCTTTCTCTATAGATACTGGGAGCTGGCACCTTTGCATCTGATCTACGTGTTTTTGCAGGACCTGGCCGTCCTTGGTGGAGACCTTGTATGAGACTGGCCCCATGGGATGAAGGACCCAGCCGGCCAGCCAAGGGGGTCCCTTTCCGAAGTTCCTCATGTAGACGGGGTCTTCTGGGAAGAACCTGTGAGGAGCCCTTTCTTCCTCTCCTCTTCAGTTACTTGGTAGAATATCAGTAGAGACTTGAGTCCAGCGATCCAGGCTCCCCACTGCTGTGGGCGGCCTGGATCAAAAGAGGAAATGAGTCCCGATCCCAGAGCAGCAGGCATTGTGCTGTGCGGCGGAGATGGAGGTGAAGATGCAGTTGGGCACCATCGGTGGTCATCCATGGGGGAGCAGCAGAGGTCAGCTGCCTCCTTGGGGCTCCGGCACCTTGGCTAGCTCAGCAGGATCCCATCCTTGTCGCCATTATTGTATACTGGGTTCATTGCATGAAGACTCAGTAAGGCAGCATAGTGATCAGCTCTGTTTATTGGCACACGTACACCAACAACAACTAGTAACCCGCGAGATCCTGAATTTATGGGTCCCCAAAATCCCTTCCTAGTCTGCCTCCCTCCTACTACTGGTGGGTTTGAATTCCCTCCAGGGATCCTATTGATGGACCTAGGATCCTGTGTCCTTTTATTCTCCCAGACTAAGCTCAGACTAAGGCTAGTGACTCTCTGTGGACACAATACCCCTTCCCCCCATAGTTCTAACTGTGCCTACAGCACGAAGTCTTTTAAATAGGCCAGGGGCCTGTGCTCCCTAGTGGAACATCTGTGTAATGGAACCGGGGTTCCTGGTACTTTTAGAGTTGAGCTCTCCCTTTGGCCCTGCAGTGGCGGGGAATCCGTCCTGGCCTCAGAAACTGCAGGAGATGGCACCTCTCAGGTCTCTTGGGGCATAAGCTGTGCAGGCTCACTGGCTCTTCCCTCAGGAATGCTGGCCTCCAGCTCCTCAGTGCACTGCTTATCAGGGACCCCAGACAGCTCTGTCTCCATACTGGGAGCTGGTGCCTTCACATTTGATCTACGTGTTTTCACAGGACCTGGCTGTCCTTGGTAGAGACCTTGTATGAGACTGGCCCCATGGGATGAAGGACTCAGCCGGCCAGCCAAGGGGGTCCCTTTCCGAAGTTCCTCACGTAGACGGAGTCTTCTGGGAAGAACCCCCAGGGGACTTCCCGTTGTTCTGAGAGTCTCCGTGACTTGAGGGCTCTATCTGGGTGCAGTCTGTCTAGTAGCATGGTTGGCCTCCAGCCCATCAGTAGTTCAGCCAGGCTGCTACTGCTGGCTGGGTTGGGAGTTGTGTGTTGAGCCAGCAGAAACCCGACCAGGTGGAACTCCCAGTCCCCCTCCGTGGTGCGGCTGAGTGCCTCTTTAGCGGTCCACACCATGCACTCAGCTTGTCCATTTGTGGCCGGGTGGTAAGGTGCTGACCTCACATGTTGGATGATGTTTCCACGGAGGAACACCTGGAACTCTTCCGACATGAATCCCGTTGTCAGAGACTATGGTGTCCAGCAGCCCATGGGTCATGAAGATCCAGCATGGTGCACAAATGGCAGCCTTGGATGATGTCATTGCGACGGGCATCACCTCCAGCCCAGTATACGACAACGCCCCTTGCACACACCCCAAACCGCTAGCTATGGGCCTGATTGCTTCTCACTAGTAATCAAGTATTCCACCATAGTTTTACCAGCCTGATCCTCAGTCTCTTTCCACAATCTTCTCTCCCTACTACAACTACTCCACACACACACCTATATGTTATATTTGAGGAAATCTGTTTCAATGAATCTAAGGAGTTCTCGGTTGTACCCAGTATTGACCTTTGTTTGACTTGAAGGTGCCACTGGACCAGATCTGGCACCTGCAGGGCTCAAATCCAGCCTGTAAGAAACTATCTCCTGCTTCCTTCCCCGAGGCTGCTGCCACCACCATATTGCAGCTCACTTTTACCCAGCTTCCTCAAGACTAGATATCTCTTTCACACACACACACACACACACACACACACACAGCTCCCTCAGTCACTGCTTCCTGCTTGCACAGGGAAGATACAAAGCCAAGTCTCACTTCCCTTCACTGGCTGAGCTCTCCTCCCTTAGGAGGAAGGTAGGGGCAAGAAAGAACAAAAGAAAGCAACATCTGTGGCTCCTTTAAGACCAGCAAAGCTTTATTTCAGCTATAAGCATTTGTGTGCATGCACACTTCTTCAGAGGGAGGGAGGATTCTTCTGACGAGCACAATTTACATTGAGATGGTTGTGCTCTTCTGCTTTCTTTGACACTTGATCTCTCTCTCACACACAAACACACATGTGCTTGTGTTAAAAGAAAGGGGTGTGTTGGGATAAGGGAAAGGGAGAATTAAAAGGAAATTATTTTGGCTTATTCTGAAAAGTTTTTTAAAAAACATTAGATTTCTCTGTTTTTATTTTCTTTCAAAAAGACCCTGATTAGAAATTAGAACACTTGGATTAGATTAGATTCCATTGTTTAATGACTGGAAATAGATGGCTAAACATCTATGGTTCCACATGTTCCAGTTCAATATGTCTCCATTTCTCCCCTTCCACCTCACTGGCTGCCTTTCTTCACTCCCCTTTGCTTTTTAAACTGTTTCATTATTATCAGTAGCACTGAGTGGATTTTGCCCAGTCTGAAATCAAGATATTATTTCACTTGGAGAGACCCCCCTCTCTAGGTTAAACAGATGGAGAAAAAGAAAGAAAGAAACTGTCCAGGCCCAGCCTGGACTGTCTCCGGTGGACCCACACACACACAGAACAAGCAGAGTCAGAGGAACCACCTGCTGACCCTAAGGGCTCCTGGCAGTGGTATGCATAGGAGATGGCTCCTGGGGGGTCCCCACCACCTGACAAAGCCTCCACTGGTCCCAGAACACCTACCGGGGGCAAAGAGGAGGCAGAGTGCGATGGTTCCACCAACATGCAGAGGGGAGGAGGGGCAGAGGAGCCCCGGCAGTGGCCTCACAGTGGCCAAGCAAGGCAGCAGGAAGGGCAGCAGCAAGGCAAGATTGGCCAGGAGACACTGACTAGAGCATCCCAGCTGTTATACTGGAGGTGAGGCCGAGGCTGGGGGCAGGCCCAATGGCAGCAGGGGGTGGGACCTGGGAAAGGGAGATTTAAAGGGCAGGCAGTAGAGCCATCTGAGGAGGACATGCTGGGATCCAGCAGTTGATCCAAAGTGAGACATCTGAGTACTGGGCCCAGAGAGTGTGTGGAGGTCAGGTGACATAACCCCAGCCCTACTCAGAGCTGAGGCTACTGTCCTCCCCACCCACCCCTTTCTCTGGCCCAACAGGACTCCCAAAGGAACTCCTACCCCAGCACCGCTTGAAGGCACAGTGGCAACCGGCAAGAAGTCAATAAGAGGCCAGGGACCCCATGACAGAAACCTAACAACACAGCTTGCAATCTTTATTAGTGGAAAGGAGCAAGAGTCCAGTTGCACCTAACAAAATTTGTAGCAGGGCATGAGCTTTCTTGAGTCACCACTCACTTCTTTGGATATAGCTAGACTGTGAGTCCATTAGTCCTTATAACTTGAAGAGTGGGGTGATTTCGGATGCCGGATGACACTAGCAGGTTCTGGTAATGAGACAGGAAACCTAGGTCTCAATTCAGTCCTGGAGGATGCATTGGCTTGAACTTCATTATCAGTTGCAATTTAGCAGTCTCTCTTTCTAATCTCCCTTTGAAATTCCTCTGTAAGAGAACTGCTACTCTTTGGTCAACAACTGAATGTCGTAGAAGGTTGTATGTTCTCCCACTGTTTTTTGAATGTTGTGATTTCTAATGTCAGACTTATGTCCATTTATTCTTTGCACCCTCCTGGACTGAGTTCTCCTGGATGGAATTGAGACCTAGGTTTCCTATCTCATTACCCATGCTGGTATCTCCATGCCTACTACCCCTCTGCATATCACACCTAATCCAATCAAGCCTGCTATTGTCATTCACCAGCAATTGCCATTTGGCATCTGAAATCACCTTTATAAAGTTTACATCTCCAGTACCTCATATGACATTTTATAGCACACATGGCCACGGCAAAGTGACATTTATGTCAGAGCCAGCCCTCGTAACAAATGAGTTTGACACCTCTGTGTTAACATTTGTATTTGTATGCTAATCCTGCCTTAATCCAATCTCAGCTATAATCACCCAGTTCTTATGCATCTTGGTTCTTACTGGCCTTTCCTGAGAACCAACCCACCCCCACCCCCTACATGTAATGGTTGAAGAGATTCTGTTCTCTGTACCTGAAGAAGTGTGCTTGCACACAAAAGCTTATACCTTGAATTAAACTTTGATGGTCTTAAAGGTGCCACAGGATGCAAACTTCGTTCTGCTGCTTCAGACCAACATGGCTACCCACCTGAAACTGGCCAAAATAGAAATCCCACATTTACAGGAGCTGCATCTTCTTTTCTTACTGTAGGGATGTTTAAAAAAAACCAGGTATGATATCTTGTCTTGACCTGGATGACCCAGACTAACCCGCTTTCATTATGTCTTGGAAGCTTGTCAGGGATGGCCATGGTAAGTATTTATATGGGAGACCACCGAGGAAGTCCAGGGTTGCTATGAAGAGGCAGGCACCTTTGCCTTGAGAACACCATGGGGTCACCATAAGTAGGCTGTGTTATGACTTGGGACCCTGAAACCATGGCAACTGCTTATTTCCCCAAGAGAGGGAGTCAGGAAAAACAGGAACTGGGTTTCAGCAGGGGAATGCCCATTTGACCTACCTACAGTGCCGAATTTATGTATAGGCTAAGTAGGCTGAAGCCTAGGGCCTCTAAATCTAGGGGGTCTCCACAGCCCTGTCCCTCCCCCCAGCGGGCAGTCTCCCATCTCCCAAAATTGCAAACCCAAGACTTCATGCGAGGGCAGGGCACCTCGGGCCCAGCAACTATGAGACTCAGGGCCAGCCAGTGGGGCCCAATTTGAAACTCTGGGACCCCAGTTCACAGCCAGAGTCTGCAGAATCTTAGAGATATAAATAAAATCCATCTAGATTGCTCTGGTGCAGGGGCCCCCTTAGGAGTGGCCTGCGGGGCCCAATCTGGCCAAATTGCTCCAATTGCCTTAAGGCCAGCCCTGATGAGACTCTGCAGGGGTTGGACTGACAAGCCCTTCCCCTTCTAGGTCCCTGGTGCCACTATTCATAGTACAGACTCCAGGACTCCAGAGCCAGCAGCACAGAGTCAACAACCAGCGGCACAGCCTTCCCCAGCTCAAGGGTCAGGTCTGTAGTGGTACGTGCTGCACTTTAATCAGTGGGAGAGTGCAAGTGGGGGGCTGGCTGGGGCAGATAGACCAGGCAAGCAAGCTCTCCCAAGTCCCTTCCATTCCTCCCCTCTTCCTTGGCTTGAACAGAGCAAGCACGTGTGACTGGTACTGACCTCACCCCTCCCAGGCAGGGAAGTCTATCTTTCACACTTCACAGAGCCCTGTTGGTGCCTGCAGCATGCACTTGCAACCCCTTTCTCAGAACTTCTTGGATATGAAAAGAAATATTGATGGTGTCAACTGTCATGCCAATGGATCCAAACAATACTGCTTCATACATTAATAGTAGATTAATTGTTCTAAAGCCATTGTAGAATCTAATCAAAGTTTATATATTTATTTTATATAACATTTTTTGACAGTTGGCTCTTTTAAATGGCTAGTATTGATTGCTGGATGGGAGCCTGGTGTTTGCTGCTGCTGGAATTATTCAATGAGAAATTATAGTTAATTATTAACCTATGTTTTTGCATCATTTTCAAGCCTCCTAATTGCATGTGTCTTGGAGAAAATTATTTTGAATCCTTTTGGCAATTTTGGGAGTTTATAAACTTTTGAAAATGTTTAGATTCGAAAATGATGTTGTGCTATAGGGTTGGCTTATTGGATGTGACAGAATAGACTCCATCTTGTGTTTGCTTTAATTTAGGTTGTTTAGTTTAGTTAAAATAGCCACCCACCCTGGGAAGTAGGGCAAAACTCCAGGGTAGGCCTACAAATCCCAGATGCCTCTATGGCCAAAAAGTATGGGAAAGCCAGGGGGCGGAGTCAGAAGATATAAATGCTCCAGCCAGCCTGGGACAGGGGAGTCATCCTGCAGCCCTCAGAGAGGCCAGGAGGCTCTTGCTGCAGATTGCCCACAGTCTGAGAGAGGCCCTGGGGATCAGGGAAGGCAGCAGTGAGAAGGGATCCTTGGAGGGATCCAGAACTACCTGTAGAAGGCAGGAGGCCAGGCTGCAGGTTGGTAACTGAACTTCATCCCGAGGGAAAATAAGTAAAAGGATCAGTTCAGGGACAGAGGAACTGTGTTTTGTCTTATTTTATTTGTGCCCAGTGGTGTTTTCCTTTCTGTGTTTGATTTAAAGTGCCTTTTTGTGTTTAAAATCCTGTTACTTGTAAATAGGAGCTGTGGTGGCTCAAGTGGTTAAGACGCTGAACTGCAGGCTCTGGAAGGTCAGTAGTTCAGCAGTTCGAGACCCGGGTGCCGCATGACAGGGTGAGCTCCTGTCTCTAGTTCCAGCTCCTGCCAACCTAGCAGTTCAAAAGCAAGAAATTGCAAGTAGATAAATAGGTACCACTTCGGTGGGAAGGTAACAGCGTTCCGTGCACCTTGGTGTTTAGTCATGCCGGCCACATGACCATGGAAACGTCTTCGGACAGCGCTGGCTCTTCGGCTTTGAAACGGAGATGAGCACCGCAACCCTAGAGTCGGATTCGACTGACTTTCGAGCAAGGGAACCTTTACCTTTACTTTACTTGTAAATAGTCAATAAAATCTTTGTTCTTTGTTTAAAACCCCAGTCTGGTGCTCTGACCACAGAGTCTCCCCTGCTCTGCCCACTACCAGTGCCTTAAAAAGGGTCCTGGGAGGGGAAAAGCCCCAAAATGTACAGGTGCCAACCCTCCAGAAGAAACCCAAAGTTAAGGGTTTTCATCTCCAAACCCCAGGAGTCAACCAGAGGGGTCTCACTGCCCTTCAAGAAAGGCATAGGGAAGTCAGTGAGTGGTGACAGCTAGTGAAGAGTGACAGAAGCCCACCAAGGAAGTGGGAAGGTGAAGCGGGGCTCACGAGCCACAAACCGGCTACTCAGTCCCCCAGGGCTGTGGGTGCCCGTTTCACCACAGTGGAAAACTGAATTCTGTAACCCTTCAGCAGCCACCATCTGTACCTTGTGCCAATAGCCACTGATGGACCTCTGATCCATGTGTTTATCCAATTGAAGATTAATTTTACTTTTTATTTTTAGATTCTAATCTGAGCATGAGTAAAAGATTTGAAAGTGCTGCTAGCAAGCACAAGAGACAGAGACTTGAAAATGCTATGGTAATGAAGTTAAGACCAATCACTGCTTTCATGCATCAATCACTCATTGAAGCAACAAGAGCCAGTAGTGAAGCTATCCAGCCTGAGCCAACTACTAGCATGCAACCAGCCAAAAACCTCCCTGAAAGAGAAACAGCAAAGCAGGATGTGGAACAGCAAGCTGATTATGAGGAAACAGCCATGATGCTGGCTCAAATTGAAAATATAGAACTAATTCAAGAGTCACTTACTGGACAGGGAGAGGCTAAAGAGCCACAACAAAATAATGTAAATCAGGGGTGTCCAAAGTTTTTTTGGTGAGGGCCAAATACAGAAAAATAAGCAAAGGCCCGGGCCACACACAAGAGGTGACATATTGAATCTGCAGGTGAAAGTTGGAAAAAGGTGTGTGGGGGGTCAAAGGATACAGGGTTTCAACCTTGCGCAGAAGTCAGACTCTGGAAGATTTTTCCCCCCTTTGAATCTAATCCTGTGGGTCTGCAGGGACCCCTCCTCATCTCATCACCCCTTTCCCCACCTTGAAGTGCACAATCCTAAACATAACATAGTAAAGGTAAACGTTTCCCTTGCTGGAAAGCCAGTCAAATCCGAGTCTAGGGATGCAGTGCCCATCTCGTGGCCGGCATGACTGGAGGCCGAGGCGCACGGAAAGCTGTTACCTTCCCATTGAAGTGGTACCTATTTATGTATTTGCAATTTCTTGCTTTCGAACTGCTAGGTTGGCAGGACTCCCTCATGCAGCACTAAGGTCTGGAACCGCCAACCTAACGATTGGCATTCAGCGTCTTAACCACATAACATACCCCCAAGGTAATTCATAAATAAGGTCAATGGAGCTTACTCGCTAGTAAGTGTTTTTACGATTGCAGCCTTGCAGTATCTCCCACACACACACACCTGAGGGGGGCCACCCGGCCTGGAGCCTCACTTCCCCACCTTCGAGGAAAATAAAACAGAAGTCCTGAGCCTGCTGGAGGTTTTTTTTTTTCTTTTCCTGAGGAAGCAGCCAAACAAACACCGTTTATTGATTACAAAAGGAAGGGAATCGCCCGCCGCAGGGACCTGCCTGAAAGTGCGGGTCGCGGAGGGAAACCGGGGAGGCGGCTGAAGTACCCGGGGAGGCTAGCACCAGAAGGAAAGCCAGAGTCCGGCAGCGGCGTGGGGAAAACGCAGCGCGGAGCCCTCGGCGGCTCGGTCGGGAAGCCCCACAAGTCCAAGTGCTGCAGGGAGGGGGAACCCGAAGGCGCGCAGCCAGGGAGGGAGGGGCACCCAGCCCAAAGTCACCTGCCCCGCCGCGCGTGTCTCCCGCCAGTTCGTGGAGCCGAGCCTGCACCTTGGGGAGTCCGGGGAGGGAGGGGCGGGGAGGCGCGGGAGCGTGCGTCCCTCCAAGCACGCTGCCGGCCCTCGCTAAACCTTGGTGCCCATGTGCGGGCCATATTCAATTATATTTTCAGAATTTGCTGCGGGCCAATAAAAACTGACCCGCGGGCTGCAGTTGGCCCGCGGGCTGTAGTTTGGACACCCCTGATGTAAATAGTCAGATTTTGCAGTTCACACCTGGTAAGATAGGCCAAGTCCAAGGTGTTCTAGATGCAGATAAAGATAATGCCACACATAGATCTACTGTAACAGATGTTGGTTTGTGGTCAGAATTATCACATGAGGAAGTATCCTATTGGGTGGAGAGGGGTCCCTCTCAAGTTCTGCATCATTGTGGACCATTTTCAAATTCCAAGTGCGTATACAAAAAGCAGTCCAGGTTTTCACAAAAGCTCTTTTTTATTCAACAAAAGCAAATGGGGAAACATATAGCTGAGAGTGGCTTGTATATTCTCCCTCAAAAGGCCAGATTTATTGCTTTGTTTGTAAACTCTTTCCAAACCTTGCATCTTCTTCCACAGCTTTAGCTACTGAAGGGTTTGATGACTGGCAAAAAAACCCATCTTATCCAAATTCATGAAAACTCAGAGAAGCATAGGAATGCCAGGTTGGCCTACCTAAAAAGGAAGCGAGGGCAAATGTTAACTTCCAAGCTAGAGGAACAAATAAAAGCAGAACAGAGTACTGGTGACATATCATGGAGAGAATTATTGCTGGAATATGCACTCTTGTAAAACAAGGCTTACCATTCAGAGGAGACAATAAACACTTTAGATGGCAATTATCTTGGCAATTATGGCAATTATCTTGGTCTTTTAGAACTAGTGGCAAAAATTGATCCATTTTTACTTGCTCAGATCAATCGGTATGGACATTCTGGATCAGGCAATCCTTCATTTGTCAAAAATTATATATGATTCAACTCATGGCAAAAAAAAAGCTAAGGATGCAATTCTGGCTGATGTGAGAAAGGCTGGATATTTCAGCTTTTCAGTAGATTCCACTTCTGACATTTCACATACTACTCAATTGACTTTAATTATCAGATATGTATCACCTGAAGATGGTTTGCCAACTGTGAGATTTTTAACTTTCCTTGAGCTAAAAGACCACTCAGGAGAAAGCATGGCTGATTTAGTGTTCAACTATTTCACTACTGAGCTTGAAATTGACTTTAGAAAATGCTGCGGGTAGTCTTATGACAACGCTGCCAACATGGCTGGTAAGTACAATGCTACGCAGCAAAAATTCATCGGAAAAAACAATTTGCAAGATTTATTCCATGCACAGGTCACTCTTTAAATCTGGTGAGCTGTTCAGCTGTGGATTGCTGCCTTGATGCAGTGAACTGTTTTGGCATTATCAATGAAATTTATACCTTCTTTTCATCCTCCACAAAGAGATGGGCAGTTCTAAAATCATTTTTGCCACCTCAGTCTAAAGTGCCTAAATATTTGTCAGACACTAGGTGGGATGCACACGCAAAAGCCACAGAAGCTGTTTTGGAAAGTTACAGTGCTATCACTGATGCCCTCAGTCACTCGTACTCTGATGTTAATGGAAAGGGGGAGACCAGGCTTCAAGCTAACAATCTTTTGCAGAAAATGGAAGAACCGGAATTTGTGTTTATGCTGCATTTTTGGACCCGGGTGCTAAGTCATTTTCACAAGGTCAGCAAAGCCTTTCAGAAATCAGACCTGTTATTGAGTTCTTGTGCAAGTTTGTACAGTTCACTTCTGGATTTTTAAAGGAAAATTAGAGATTTTGATGAGCTTGAGAAACAAGCAAAAGCCACCTTGCCAAATGTTAACTACAAAACAAGGAGACAAAGAGTAAGGGAACAGCAAAGAAATGACAGAAGTGCACCCGGTGCCTTAGATGTACTTTTTTCAAGAGATAAATTTAGGATAAAATCCTTTATTCCTATATTAGATGCACTTGAAGCCAATTTAAAAAGAAGAAGTACTGTGTACAGTAATGTTGCACAATTGTTTTCCATTCTTGCTAATCTGACAGCATCTAAGCAAGAAATTCAGCAAGGTGTTGAACAGTTGATGGAAGCATACCCAGAAGATATTGACCTGAAACTTATTGATGAACTTTTGCACTTTCACCTGTATGTAAGACAAAGCCATAGGCTTACAGAAGAGCACTCTCTGTCTCATACAGACCTTTATCAAATTATATACAAGGTAAAAATTCAGATGGCCTTTCCTAATGTGGAAGCAATCTTGTGGCTATTTCTTAGCTTTATGGTCACTAACTGCTTGGGACAGAGGAGTTTTTCAAGACTCAAAAGAATTAAAAATGAATTAAGGGCCATGATGCCTCAAGAGAGGTTGTCCGCACTGAGCATTCTGTACATTAAAAGTGACAAACTTAGACAAATTTTGATGAAGTTTTGGATGATTTTGCTATGAGGAAGGCTAGAAAAAAACATTTTTAGTCTTACTGTATTTGATGGTTGTAGTTTACTTCTTAATATGTATTTTAAAACTGACTGTTTAATGACAACATAAAGTGGATTCTAAAAGTGCCACACTGTCAGGTAATCATGATCATATTATTTCCCAGATAATATAATATGTAAACTCAAGGGTTGTTTTTTTTTAAAGAATAACATTACAACTTCATTTTCCTAAAAATTAATGCTTATTCCACAAAAGGTTTACAAAGTTCAGTTATTGCAAAAGTTTTTCAGTGTTAATTTTAATATTTATGCATTTTTAAGTCACTATGGTATTTAACAATAACATCTTATGTCCTTTAGAGGAGAAATTGTGAATTGCAGAATTTTAAATACCCGTTATCATCCTTGGCTTCACTCGATTTTGTTTATAACACTCTTCCATTTTCTTCTAGTCATGAAGGTGGGGGATTGGGAGGGGCCTCACAAATGGAGTAGCCTAGGGCCTCTCTTCATCTAAATCCAGCCCTGCCTACCTGCCAAAGGAGGAGATGAATGGGCATCATAAAAACCTGATGGGGAAGACAGACACAGGCTACATGCAAAATGACCTGATTGGCAGAGCTTAGAGTACCTCCTACAAGGGGCAGAAGTCCTGACTCTGGGTTGGGGGGGTTACCTAAGCAAGCAGAAATTTTAAAAGGTGGAATCTTCCTTTGTTTTGGGTTCAAACACGTCAGCCAAATGCTGTGATTAGTGAAACCCATCTTCCTCTGTCAAGGGGAGAGTAGAGAGGCTGGGGTGTGTTTGCTCTATCTAAGGTAACTGTCTTATATTGTAACTTTGCTAGACTCATGTTTTATTTTCATTTTCCTGCAATCTGTGATCTTTAATAATTAAGCCTCTTTCCTGTTTCAGAAATTGCACTGTGACTCAAATCGTACCTAGTATACTATCAACTAGTTCGAACTCTCTTGCTACACAGACGTTTCACTCTATATTCTACTGGTGACCAGAGGAATTCCCCTGAAGTAAATTGCTGTGGTGTAGAATGCAATTGTATTATCCTACCCTAGTCTATCGGAAGTGAACTAAATGTTAAATTTTACCCTGCTAATTAATTTTAGGAATTAGTTTAATTTGATAAATTTATAAATTTAGCCACTGGATAGCATGTTAGCCACCCCATTTAATACTCTAGTCCATAATAATTTTCCAGAAAACTCTATCCATCTGATAAAGCATTGACTCTCTTTGAAAGCAAATGTCTCTATAAGTGTGTTTGGTTTTCAGAGGTTGGATCTAAACAGCTTTTTCTCATTTAGTCTCACACTATTTCCTGCCTTACTACAATCCCCATTCTACATGCCTGTCATGAGCGAGTATCAATCAATCTGTTTATTACACTCAGAGACCCATCAAATAGCAACATATAACAAATCTGTGATACAATCAAATATAAGTAAATGTAGCCTCATGAGCAAGTAAGGCAAGAGCACCAACTCAAAATGGGTAGTCAAGGTCTGGTCCAAGGTTATGCACAGAGTCAGGAGTCTAGTCCAAGGGTCAGTCCCTACAGCAAGGTCTGAGAATCCAAGAGGTATTCACAAACAGGTTCAGGAGTAAGGCAGAGTCAGGAAACAGTCCAAAGCATCACTTGGCTGGTTTTTATAGCCAGATGCTTAAGGGCCATGTTTACAACCAACTGCTCAAGAGTAATCCTGCAACTACCCAAACAGCTGGTGTTGGGCCAGGAGGCATGCACTTTGTCATCTCTCCTGTAGTTCTGTTCGTAGCCTCCATCTGTGGTACTCTAAGGGTGTGGGTGACACTGGAGGGCTAGAAACAATCAACTGAGTTTCACCTGTTGAATCAGGGCTGGAGGTTCAGTGCCTCTGCATCAGCTGTTGGCTGTGAATCCTGACAAGCCTGCAGGTCATCTTCCTGTTTGCTGGCTTCTGCTGACTCAGAGCTGGCTACATAGGATTCCTCTTCTCCTGAGGAGTCCTTGCTGTCACTGAGTCTTGGTGGACCCATGACAATGCCTTTTTTACATATAGGTTGCATGTGTCCCAGTGTAGATTTTTTCAGCAGTCAAAGGAGACCCCATCCTTACATTTTCACCAAGAAAAAAAGTTGATTTGATACAGACCATTGTGCTGCAAGCTTATCTAATGTTTATCTTATTTATCCATTATGACAACAAGCATAGCAACTTATCTTCCAATCATATTACAAGCAGAAGCTGCAGCAACAGATGAATGTCAAATGTTTCATACTATATTTTTTCATTATTTTAGTTCTGTTGAGCCCAAACTAAGAGCCAAACTAGACATGAGGATATTCACATGTCCACACGGGAAGGCCACCACTATTTTAAAGCCTAATGTGGGCAATTTCAAAATTCCACAAGGCCACAGCTCAGTGGGACAAATGGAGAGGGGGCCATGGCTCAAGTGGTAGAGCATCTGCTTGGTATGCTGAAGGTCCCAGGTTCACTGACACTGGCAGATAAAAAAGCTCAGATGATGTGAAAGACCTCCACCTGAGACCCCAGACAGCCACAGCAAGTCTGAGCAGACACTGACTTTGATGGACCAAGGGTCTGATTCAATATAAGGCAGCTTCATGTGTGTATCCCTTTAAGAGAGGCTGACCTGGAAAAACTGTTTTCTCCCATGCCTTTTTAAGTGCTGAAATGCACACATACATACCCTGTCCACAGTTGCTTTTAATAATTGTGTGCAAATTTCAGCATATAACCAGCTCACAAATCAACCTCTATTTACACCTTGACTTAGCCCTTCTTGACTTAGGGCTTCTTCTCAACAATAGCAGATGATGTGGTCATCTCGTTCCTTGACTGCAGCCTCAGAGCAGGCAGCTCATGAGTCTGAATGCTCCTCATGCTTACTTTACTTACAGAATTTTATTACAGTCATAGATCAGCAACAACATCATCAATGTTCAGCAACACATAAAAGGAAATATACAGTAAAACCGCAACCTTGTTATAAACTAAATTCCATGTTATGTGCATAGTTAATAAAAAGATAGCCAGGCACTTCCTTATTAAAAAATCCAAAGCACAAAGTTTGGCAACCTTAAATGTGGTTCCTCGGAGTGATCTGAAACACTCTTCATACAAAAAACATTTTCATTCACATAAAAAACTAGACATCATGGAGAAAAGTTCCAGCTCAAAATTTCTCTTTTTAAAAACTTGCCTTCGGTACAAAGAGGATTTTTAATTGTTTATTCCTCTAACATAATAAAGAATATCTATAGTTTATTTTGATACATTTTGCTGTTATTTTCATGTTTCAATTACTGTTCATAGCAAAATTAGACTTATATTTGACTCAGGAAAAACTGTTGAAAGAATGATGATTCCACATAACATTTAAGAAAGGCTATCCACTATCAAGACTACCATTTTTAAACCTTGTAGTGTATTCTGGACTCCCCCCCCCATTCCTTCCCCCTTGGTGCCTCTTGTGTTGTTAACATCTGATTGCCCAGTGAAATAGAAATTACTATAAAACATTATTACATTTTCTTGAATATTAAGCACTTCACTAACGTTTACCCAGGATGGGAAAATTAAATCACTTTGTGCATGTGACCAATGGCATGTAATTAAAAACAACAAATAAGAGTCACATTCCATAAGAGCGTAATTATGTTCATATAGGATGGCTATAATTGAAAGACAGAAGATGTTTCATTCTGTATTAAAGGAGAATTTCTTACAGTGGGTTTCCTGCGGCTCATTAGCTATTCCCTGGATGATTCTCCTAAGTAATTAGATTTTAACAGGATTTTCAACAGATCAGAGCAATCTCAGTGGGTGCCAATACATACACTCCCTCTGGCCTTACCAGCCGGGCAACATGGATAACATCCAGACTGGGAGTTAATAGGGACCATTACTGGTCTCTTTTAAATGAGTTACATTAATGCACTTAAGCTAAATGGATCTGCATATGATTAAATATTAACATCTGCAAAATATGAAATCATGATATGCAATCAAGTTTTGTTGTTTTAATTTCCCCCAACATAGGGTTTTTAGTTGCCTATGTAAATTTTTCAGTGGAAGGGGTGCTGACCTTGTAAACCCAAATGACCCATCTTGGCCAACAACTTTTTGGGATCTGCTTAGTTACAGCATCTTTAGAACAGACAAAAGCTACAACTAAATTGTTACATTTTTAGAATTCCTCTACCACTCTGAAGGATTGAAATGTATTTTCCCCAGGATTCTAATAAGAGCTATCTGCGACTACTGTAAATAAGATTCTATCACTACATACAAGGCAGAGATAGAATCTTTGGCTTGGAAATTAATATACTGGAAAACTTTATTTAATTATTTCACTTACATATGGCACACACACACATATATGCACACAAACATGCACACGATGCAGTATTTGCTTGATTGTTCAATGGATTGGCTATGCTTACCTGAAGATGTTTCAATGGCATATGGAAGTGGACTCTGATTAAATAGATTATATAGCATACAAATATACACACTAAGCTAGGGGTCCCCAGTGTGAAACCCATGAGTATCATAGTACCCACCAACAACTTTCTTAGGACCTATTAATTATTTTTATAAATTGGGACTGTCCTTTGTTGTTTTGAGCTCAACATGTTAAAAAAGACATATGCTAGATTTTAACTTTTGCAACAAATGCTTTGTTGGTGATCTGGTATAAAGTGGGCAGGGCCAGGTGGTGTTTTTGCCTGATTGGACACTGAAGATCTGATTGGCTTTGCAAATTTTTAAAAGTTGCTTCAACAGCTGAGACCATAGCACTAGGATCTTCATTACATTACTGTGTATGCAAGAAAATATTTTTGAACAATATGTTCAGTCTTACGGCGGCGGGGGGGGGCCTCACTGCTAACCAATTTTCAAAAACAGATGAATTCTAGGGAAAATTAAAAGCACATCATTTTGAATAATCCTGTGAATTGTGATGTCAAAAATTAAGGCTTTTGAGTGCTTCCATTTCAGGCACATTGAAATCTCATTTTGTGTGCCTTTTCCTTCACAAATGTTGTCACTGATTCCTTCAGGTCAAGTGCAGATGCTTCAGTGTGTTCAACTGATATAGCTGCCAAACCAAATAGTCTCTTTTGCAGCGGTAGTTCTCCTACAGTTTTCTCAGTTTTGCGATTCTTGATGTCAGTAGGGTTTGGCCTGTTTGTCCTATGCAGAGAACTGCAATTTACACATCCTATTGTATTATTATTCCAGTCTCACTGTTTTTATTACTCAGTTATTTATTCGTCTTTTTTTTCACTTATTCATCTTGACTCTAATCATCTCTTCCTGGCAACTAACTCCCCCTACCTGCATGTAATATGTGAGGAAATCTGTTTAAATGTATGTGAAGAAGTGTTCATATGCTAAGAACATAAGAGAAGGCAATGTTGGATCAGCCCAATAGCCCATCCAGTCCAACACTCTGTGTCACACAGTGGTCAAAAATACCAGGCACCATCAGGAGGTCCACCAGTGGGGCCAGGATATTAGAAGCCCTCCCACTGTTGCCCCCCCCAAGCACCAAGAATACAGAGCATCACTTGCCCCAGACTGAGAGTTCCTATCTATACCTTGTGGCTAGGAGCCACTGATGGACCTCTGCTCCATATGTTTATCCAATTCCCTCTTGAAGCTGTCCATGCTTGTAACCACCAGCACCACCACTTCCTGTGTCCATGCTTGTAACCACCAGCACCACCACTTCCTGTGGCAGTGAATTCCATGCGTTAATCACTCTTTGGGTGAAGAAATACTTCCTTTTATCCATTCTAACCCAACTACTCAGCAATTTCATTGTATGCCCACGAGTTCTTGTATTGTGAGAAAGGGAGAAAAGTACTTCTTTTTTTACCTGCTCTATCCCATGCCATGCATAATCTTGTAAACCTCTATCATGTCACCCCTTTGGGACCCTGAATCAGATTGGGACCATTGTGCAGGTGGAGAAGGGGCTTCAGTTTTTCCTCCTGTGCTCGCTGAGGATAACCCACCCGACCCAGCTCAGCACAGCTTGGGAGGGAAGAGGAGGAGAGAAGGTGACAGTGGCAGTGGGCAGGATGCTCCCTGGGAAGCCGCTTCTGCTTGTTCTTTCCCTTCAGGTGAGGGACAGTTGCACCATGGTGAAGCAAGGGTGGTTGCATTCATGGCTGCCCTCTCTGCAACTCCTCCTGCAGCAGGCCAGAAGTTTCTGCGTGAATCTGCCCCCGCCTGCCCTGGTGACCAAGACACACTTCCCGTGCCCAGCCTGGTACGCAGCTGCTGCTGGCAGGAGCCTTGTTGATGCAGCTCGGCTGCCTGCCCACCCCTGAACCCAGCGCCATCCCCGGGCCCGGCACCTCCTTGCCCACTCACCCCACAGCAGCTCCGGCTGAGGTAGAGGTACCTGTGTGGGCTCCAGGCTGCTCCATGCTCCCCTCCCCCCATGCTCAGAGCCCAGCAGCTCCTCAGGTGTAAGGAGGGGGGAGGCAGGGGAAAGGCATGCTGGGAAATGTAGTTTGGGAGGGGCGCCGCAGCTGCTGCCGAGCCGAGCAAAGTTGGCTAAAAGCTACCGGTTCAAGAGCTTGCTGGGGGCACCAATGGCCTCAGCAGGATGGCAGACCAAGAGCCAACAGAGCTGAGGGGGGGAAGGGGGTGGAGTGGCAGGTCAGCGCAGCACTCTTCTACCTTGGCACCATAGGGCAAGTGCCTTACCTCACCTCTGAATGCGCCAGCCCTGGGTGCCAGCTGTCACAATGCCTGCTGAGCCCGAACCCCTGGCTCCAGCAGAGGAGCTAAGTCCTGCCAGGGATGAGCTCCCATCATCAGAAACCTCCGCACCTGACAGCGCGGCAAGTGGCGAGGTGGGCCCAGCAACAGCAACAGCTGGGGCAGATCCCCGCTCTCCTGGCATGCCCCCTGATTCACCGCCACTGGTGTCTCATGTGCGAGAGCAGCGTCGACGGGACATGGCAGCCCGGCGGCGAGAAGCACGCATGCGCACCTGTCACTCGTTTAGCCCTGAGTACTAGCGGGAGCCGGGATGTGCTTGGAGCATACTTTTATTAGGTGAAGAATAAGACATTTTTAGCCAGCTCACAGGCCAACTTATATCTCGTGAAACCACACCCCCAAACACCCACCCCTTACCCCTATACCATAATAGGCTATTTACAGTGGCCACAAGTTCCATGAGTTCACGGCCGGGAGCCTAGCCTCTGATTGGCGTGGGCTAGGATTCACTGAGTCCATTGTTCGCTGGAGCCACACAGTTGGGACTGAGTACATTACACCCCTCCCCCCTTGGTCCAAAGACACCCATACACAAAGTCCTTTAGATATGCCAGTGTCTTACATTCCCATGTGGAGTGTCGCATCCCAGTCGCAGCTGGGACCAGAGCCTGCACCAATGCACTCAGCAGAGTGCCAGTTGGCGGTGGTGGAGCGATTGTGGCCTGGATGGTGTCGCTGGATACCTTGACTGTCTCCGGCAGCTGGTGGGCTGTCGATAGACTGGGAGCTGCGTTCGCAGCTGGCAGCTCAGCTGTTTCCGAGGCGTCTGGTTCCATGAGGTCTTCCAGTTCCAGTGGCAGTGTCCGCCGACGGAGTTGGTCGATGTGGCAGTGGAGGATTTGACCGTCCTCACAGGAGACCTCGCAGGAGCAGGACCCTTTTACTCTCACCACTCTCGCTGGAATCCAGGGGGGCCCTTGGCGAAGTTCCAGGCATACATTCCAGGAAGAATGTTGAGAATTAGATATATTGATAGTTTGTATAATATTTTAAGTCTTTAAAACCTATGGGTTGGATCCATTGCAGCATTTACACAAGTGCAAGTACTTCTGCCTACCCAGCATGATTTATGCAGTGCACTCCTTCCTGTGGTAACCTGAAACATGTCCCCAAAATCCTTTCCTGGGAGTCCCTTCTCCTCCCAGAGCAGCATTTCAGGGTCATCTTCAGGTGCCGTGAGAGGGAGGAGCTGTAAAGATCACACTCTGCAGGTGAAAGCGCTTGCACCCACAGAAACATTTTTCTGGATCCAAAACAGTAGCTAGATGGTAGTGGTTGTTGATTGGCTTCATCCTCTTTCCTCAGGAACCTCCTGAGCCCTTCAAAATGCTACTGCAGGGTACCAGGGGACCTTCCATAAAAGAGTAAGGGCAACTTCAGGAAGGAGAATGCAATCTCTATGAACCTATTCTGAGAACATAATCTCAGTTTGCACAACTATTGGGTCCCCCTCTTGACTTCAGCTTCTCATGCCACATGGCATTCCAGAGAGTGCCTCAACCCCCCAGAAGTAGACTTTGGGCACCCAGGAGGCTACCTCATAAGATGAATGCTGATGAAGATCACTTGAGCCAAGCTACTATACTCATGTAACTTTTTCTTCTATCCACTCCACCACTCAAATGTATAAATGTGCCTAGAAAATTATGACCATTTCTCTGAAACATGGCAGAAAGGATTTCATGGCTAAAGTATATAGTCCCTGGAAATGGCATCCAAATTAGATGGGAAACAAAGATGCTACAACCAAAAATGAATTTCCCATTCAATCCAGTAGAAACGAAAATGAATGTAACAATAAAAACAATTGAAAATAATGAGAAATATAACAAAAGTGAACCGTGTTTTTGAAATGAAAATTTTAAAATTGAGTGTTCCAGTATGAAGGAAGTTCATGTTTCTAGTGTGTTGAAAAGTTTCCCAAACATGAGGCTGCCCTATGATCTGTGAAGGGACTTTCATGCGGTAACATAGCATGGTCACCTGTCCTAACTCACTGTCCCAACAACCTCTGCACCTAGTGCCCTGAAATATGCTATGTCATTCCTTTCTCCTTTTATCTTTGGTGTGGTGTGGTTGATCTTTCTTTCTGTATTTTCTTCCTGCCTAACATGACATAAAAAGTTCGGAGTTCTTATATTTTTTTAAAAAATAGCACCTCAAATGTGGCCACCACAAAACAGTGATCAAATCATTTTATTTGTCTCATTTGGCCTAAACACAAACAATTAGTTTATTCGGACACAGAATCTGGACTTGCAAAAATGATTTTTTATATCCCTTCCTTCTTTGACTATATCTTGTACATATATTATATAGTAGAATGAAAAAGACTTTTCATTATCTGCACATCTGTCTTAACAGGACGTTGGGCATGTTTCTAAGGCTCACATTTTCACTATGTAGGTTTTATTAGCAACATACCTTCTCCTTTGTCATTTATGATAAATAATGTTTATTGATGTTCATTTCCTTCAGTGAAATAAAGTGTCGAACAGCATACCAGTATTTGCCCATTTTCTTCACACATTTCACGTGATGTGCTTTTTATGTTACATGCCTGATTAAAAATTTAAACATTGTCACCATCAGTGTTAAAATACCCTGCCAGAGTATCTTTAATTATGCTTATTCTGTCGGCTCCGAGCAGGCATTGACATTTCTGGGGCAAGATCTGGCTGATGATATGCGGTTTGGGAACTATCCTAGGGAAAAGCCTAGAAAAAAAAGGCATTCTCACTTTTTGCAAAATCTTGGTCAATGTTGTAGCAGGTGCTATTTAAAAAAAATGGACTCGGATATTGATAATCATTGGACAACAGGAATTTCTTGCATAGAAAACAGACATTAGGAGCAGAAGAATATTTTTATCTGACCCAAATCCATCCAGTCA
This sequence comes from Gekko gecko, assembly GCA_029375565.1. NCBI lineage: Eukaryota > Metazoa > Chordata > Lepidosauria > Squamata > Gekkonidae > Gekko > Gekko gecko. The sequence continues at coordinate 72,282,918 of JAPDNY010000006.1, read as the reverse complement.
AACATTCTGTTCCAACCAACTAAATGCCCCTAGAAGTTCACAAGCAAGTCACAACTCCCCCCCCCCCATTTCTTCTCATCAGACTGGAAATGGATCTTCACTTTGTGGAGGTAATACAAAGAGTAGCTTGTCACCACAAACCTTATTCATATGAATCCACATTGTTGGGGAAAAGGTCACCATCCAATTGTTTCAGAGGACAATTCCAAAATGAAGGATTAGACCCAGCATTCCATCCTGCAGGCCAAAAAGAAACATGGTCATTAATAAAGATTGTCTTTGTAATAGTGGTACTAAATATTAGTTCAAAAGTGAGGGAGAGGGACTAAAGGTATACAGTACGTGTCTGATGTTAATGGAAACTCTCTACTTATGCCATTTATTGTTAGAGAATTGTTCTAACAGTTCATCCATGTGAAAACTGTAATTCTGTCAAGGTCAGGAAGACACAGAGATTTCCTGAGAAATCACCTTCATTTCAGTAGGTAAATAAAGACTCATTTTTCACAGCATTCTAAGTAGACATTCCATAGAACAGTTAAATTATGAATACAGCACATATGTTCCATATCATATCATTTACAGCACACTTTAGCATAGAAAGAATGCTTGAGAGAAAACAGTGGTATCATTCACTGAATGCATTTCAATAACGTAATTTAGTTCATTAAAGTCAAGCCATTTACAGTAAATCAAAATCATTGCTGGGATTGAAGAGTGTATACAGTTGTTTGTTTGAATAGTTAAGCTAGGCAAGTCAATTTCTTTCTGAAGGTCAAGGACGCAGTTGTTTCCATTTTCAGTTATAAAAAAGATACAGCCTGTATCATAAGATAATATAGTATCATCGCAACATGATCAAACAGAATCTCCCTCCTCCATCTCCCCAGCCTCAGTTTGGTTTATATTGCAAAACTGTTTTGTATATATACATTTTTAAACAACTTGTTTATTTAAAACATTCTTAAATTGAGCCCCATTTTTGCAGTCAAGAATATGAAATAATAATTTTGGAAGGAATTGTTTCTGCAACCACTCACACTAAAATTAGGATGGGGGGTGAATGGTTAATCCTTTCTTTTTCTGTAGCAAAGCCACACTCCGAGGGCATGCAGAAATAGTGGCATGCTCTTGCTAGTTGTAGGTTCAAACATGTTCACATACACCAAACAAGATCCTGGGTTTTTTGCCTAATCGCTTTTTTAAATTATACTGTTATGGATCTTGCTTATTCACATTGCTCAGACTGACACCAAGGATGACAAGCTGGCTCTGTGTTAAGGAGGAATACAAGTCACTTGCTTATGACTAAATTTCTCATTTATAAATGTTTTCCCTTTTGATATTCAGATGATCTGGCACCCAATATGTATATTGCACCTGCGGGCAAAGGATAATGCAGAGGAGAGAGGTTTGGAATCAAATGAGCATTCTGGCCAATATAAGTTTACATTTGCTTTACAAAGTGAATAAAATAAGAGGTGCTTTAAGCCTCCTGTGTAAAAACATCTACTGATTTTTCCTGTATTGATATATGTGTGTAAGCTCTCTACAAACATCCAACACATCGATGTGGTTGGCCTAAGGGTAATGACAAGCATGCCTGGAAGGTGGGGTGAGCACAGTGTCATTCCACCATTGCACCCCACCACAATTTCACTCCACTACTGTAAATATGGCACCAGTAAGCAATAGTTATTTCCCTTTGGTCAATGTAGAGCATGATCTCCCTTTAGAACATGATTCTCCCCTTCTCCATTTTTAACAACAGCAACAACAACCCTGTGAGGTAGGTTATGCTGAGAGAGTGTGATTGGTGCAAAGTAACTCAGTGAGCTTTCATGATAGAGTGGGATTTTGAACCCAGATCTCCCAGGTTTCTCGTCCAATAGTCTATCTACTATGCCAGGCTAGCTTTCATGCTGGTCTTCCCACAGCCCTGAGTCAGCCAAACAGTTCTGTGTCTACTTCCTGGACAGCCTGACTTTGACTCTGAAGCATGTCGGTCTGGGCTTCACCCCTAGTTGGCCCATTCTGCTGGAATATGCTGTCCTTTCTCCACATATTCCAATCTTCTGTTCAGCTTTCTGTTTCTGATTGTTGCTCATGCCTTAGAAATAATCATGGAAGGCAGACCTTCTAGATTTTGGCTACAAACACATAAAACCCTGACCATTTGTTTTGTGTGTTGTTGGTAGGTTTTTTACCACTATGAGGATGAGAATGCGAGTCCTTAGCATGTACATAGGCCCAGGACAGACTGGCAATTTGCCCCGGTATCGAGTCGCGGCAAAAAAACCCCAGAGTAAATGATACCGGGTTTTCCCGTCCACACAGCGGGGGCCTCTGCCGGAAGATACTGGACGGAGGCGCGCGGGAGCGTTCAGACTGCCGCGCCGGAGGTGCACTATATTCACTGTTTCCCCATTATTTCGGCTGTGGGCGTATGTGCGCATGAGCACTTGAGCGCTCATGCGCTCATGCTCATAAGCGCATTTTGGCGATTTTTTTTTTTGCCCTGCAACGCCGGCACCGCATTGGGCAGTGGAGCGGAGCGCAGCCAATCACACCGCTGCTGCCTCATGCCCAACGCGGGTTGCTCCCGGCTTTTCGGCTGCGCGTTCAGACTCCCCGGAAGCGGAGAAACGCGCGACAAACGCAGGCTTTCAAGATTTGCGTCGGCTTTTATCAGGTGTTTTTTTAATCCAGCAGTGAAGCGCGAGAGCACCGGTAGGCTACGGGTGGGGGACGCCAGGCAGATGTGCCTGTGTGAACATTCCATTTAATCCGATATTGAGTCGTTGTCAGCCCGGGTCCCATCCCGCGGCAAATTGCCAGTCTGTCCTCGGCCATAGATATATGTACATGGAAGCACTAGGCACCAAATACAAATGATCTGAAGGTAGTTATTCAAAGCAGGTAGAACATTGCACAGAACACGTAATTAATAGGAAACAAAATATTATGAATTTCACCCGTGTTGAGATCCATGAACCTCACAGATCAGACTACATGAGGAATCAAGAGATTCTAGATTGCACATTGGTACAAAAATAGGAGGTGGCAGTCTCACTGTTGTTTTCCCACTTCTTTGAAATGTGTGAAGGCAAGGAGGAACCTCTAGGAAGGTCCCATGTACAGAGAAAATTTCACTGGGGGATTGTGTTTTGTTTTTGTTTTTAATTTTTAATTGTACAAATAATTACAAACAGTTAAAATTATGTACAACAAATTAACAGAAACTATCAAGAAATAATATCCAGTTTCAAATGCTTATATTATTTCCATTACACTATAAAAATTAAAATTGAAACTAATCTATATAGATCCGGCATTTAAAAAAATTTCACCATGTTGCTCTAAATAGTTCGATATAGGGTACCAAATAGACTCAAAATTTGATTTATACTTCTCTACAGATTTGAAATTCAACTGTTCACTTATCTTTGCCATTATGTAATGGTGGTTGTGTTTTAAAGGACTTCAGTTTGCTTTGAATCTGTTCCCTTTTTTACTTATCATATAATAAAGAATAAAAAAGAATTCCAAACTGCAGGAGTGCCCAGAACAGGTTACCATTTTTGATAGCTGTGTGTGTGTATTTTTAGTATAGTTTTATCCCATGGATCTTCCCAATGGGGACCCAAAGTAGCTTACAAAAATATGCACTTATAAACAAATTTGCATAACAAAAATAAAAACTATACAAGACATCCTGGCTTGGGGTCCACCAGGTGAATTCTTCAGGCTCACAGTCCAATTTTGGCTTTGGCCCCAGCCACGCTCAGGCTTTAAATATGGTATCCAAGCTTTCCTAACAGTGTGGAAGCAGAACAAGAGCTGAACATCTTTATAATCCTGTTGACTCTATAATGTTTGGTCTACTTGTGCCCAGTAGAAGGATTATGTAAATAGCATGATGTATCTCTGTCAGTATTTTAAAAGTTTTTAAAATGCAATAACTAATCTGCAGTTTATCCCTTAAGATGCAGTACTATATTCACAATACTTAATACAAGTAAGGAGAGAGGGTGGGATAAAAATGTGATAGACAGATTGCCTGACTTTAAAATACTGAACAATGAAATGATAAAATAAGGAAGGCTTTGAATTATAGTGATTTCTTAAAGGGCTTCTGAATGAAGCTTGGATAAGTTGGACCGTGAGAAAGAGGCATTCTGTTCACATCATTGTGAGGGTCATCCATTTTAGTTGTGAGGGTGGAATTAGTCATTCTCTGATCAAACCAGAACAGCTATTGGCATCATAATTTAGAACCTCTTTACTAAGGTGGAATGTATTTCTCTTCAGACAGATAAACACTTTACTAGTGCTAATTAGTTACTTCACACAATGTTCCTGAACAAGGTGAATGTTAAATGTGAGCTCAAAATTGTGGCTGCATCAGGGATAGTCAGGGCAGTAAGTATTCTCCACTCACACATTTCCATATATAAAACAGGAATAATAGTGACCTTCACAGGTTGTTTGCAAACAACAAGAGGTTAGTTCTCAAGTACATTGTAGACATCAGAGTTTTTGCATAATACTGAATTAATATCTGGAGCAATCCAGCAATATAGCCTAAATAATATATTTTTGTGTCCAATTTATGTGTATGTAGATATATATGAATATGCTTGTGGTTTGATTTAATTCTCCTTCTTTCTTCCTATGACAGAGCACTTCCCATCCTCCACATAATAAACTTGGCCAACTGGGTTGCACAAAAGGACACACTTCCTGAAATCCCCATTCACAAAGATGAAGGAAGCCATTTGCATTCAACATAATTCAGGCTGGTGCCCCAAAGCAATGTATCCTGCATTAACACCTTTGAAAGATCCGCTAATGGAGCGCTCTTTTCACACATCACTGAAGCTTAGTCAGGAACTAGTGAGCTGCTAGAGTTGCAAAGCAGAACCCCACATAGGCTTACTCATGCTAATGATAGACAAAGATTGATGGTAGCCATGATGATCTATAGAAAAATCGCAAAAACAAATAGTGCTGTAATACTCCAGATTAGAACCAACCAACATATCACAAAACAATGAGAAAACTTTCCAGTTCCTCAGACCTTCATCAGACCATCAGAACAAAACAAAAATGGTATTTCAGACAGAACATGAAGGAGGAGCATAATCTGTAGTTTGTTTAATCTTAAAATTGAATCCAGGATGTTCTACAGACTTGTTTGCATTACAAGGCACTGCGTACAAAATAGGTTTCAAGATGTATCAAAGGCTGCTGGGTCAAGAGAAGCAAAGGGGTAGAGAGGAATCTCCTTTTGAAAATATAAAGCTAATGATTGATCAGATATTCCTTAGGGCTAATAGGAATACACAAATTCCTTCTAAGGCAGACAACATTTTAGGTGATACAGTAGGCAAAGAGTTAACTGCCAGATAGCTGTATCTGGGAAACTTGGAAATTTGCTCACTGTTTTTTTAGATGTTGATTGGTCCTAATGAAGAGGTATTATACAACTGTCATTTTTTTATTTCTTTCTATGGATCAACACAGCTACCTCTGTCTATTTTAGGAAGCACCAATTTAAGCCATTGGAGAACAGGAAAACTCTAACTGGGGCTTTGCTTGGGGGTGAGATTCTTCCCTTCAATATTATCCAATTTGGCTTCTATTGACTCTTTACCTAATACTTCACTTAATCTCCAGTTTTGTTGCTGTTGTTATTTTCATGTAGTCCACCTTCCTCACCTCACTGGGACTCAAGATGGATTACAACTATGATAAAAACTTTTCAGTCAATCAGATATGATAACATCAATCAATCAGTAATTTGATTGCAAGATAACATTTGAATCTAATAGCGAAGATTCCTAGTAAAATAAAATAATACAGTTGGGCTGAGATTGCAGAACAGGGGTAAAAAAAGGGGGCACAGCAAGCAAATATTTAAAGCAAAAAGACCATCAGTGTAGGAAAAACTTTCTAATAAATCCCTAATAAATGTCCCTCATGGATCACTGCCTTGTCGTGGCGAGGGGGCTTGCGTGGTTCGATGAGGCTGTGGGCTATGCCGTGAGGGCCACCTAGGACGGACAGGCCACAGCAGAGAACTCAGACCAAGCGTGATCCCCCTGGAGAAGGAAATGGCAACCCACTCCAGTATCTTTGCACAAGAAAACCCCATGGACAGTAACAAAAGGCTAAAAGATATGACGCCGGAAGATGAGCCCCTCAGGTCGGAAGGTGTCCAATATGCTACTGAGGAAGAGCAGAGGGCAAGTACGAGTAACCCCAGAAAGAGTGAAGCGGCTGGGCCAAAGCCAAAAGGACGCTCAGTTGTGGATGTGTCTGACGGTGTAAAGGAAAGTGATCGAGGTGCTGCAAAGAACAATACTGCATAGGAACCTGGAATGTAAGGTCTATGAATCAAGGTAAGCTTGACATGGTCAAAAATGAGATAGCAAGAATGAACATCGACATCTTGGGAATTAGTGAACTAAAGTGGACAGGAATGGGCGAATTTAACTCAGAAGACCATTATATCTACTACTGTGGCCAGGAATCCCGTGAGAAAAATGGTGTGGCCTTTATAGTCAACAAGAGAGTGAGAAGGCAGTACTGGGATACAATCTCAAAAATGACAGAATGATCTCAGTCCGAATCCAAGGCAAACCATTCAATATCACAGTAATCCAAGTCTATGCCCCAACCACTGCTGCAGAAGAGGCTGAAATGGACCAGTTCTATGAAGACCTACAACAGTTCATAGAACTATTACCAAAAAATGATGTCCTCATCATCATAGGGGACTGGAATGCTAAAGTAGGAAATCAAAAGGTAACCGGAATAACAGACAAGTTTGGCCTTGGAGAACAAAATGAAGCAGGGCAAAGGCTACAGAGTCAGAGTTTTGTCAAGAGAACACGCTGGTCATAGCGAACACCCTTTTCCAACAACCTAAGAGGCGTCTCTACACATGGACATCACCAGATGGGCAACACCGAAATCAGATTGACTATATAATTTGCAGTCAAAGATGGAGAAGCTCTATCCAGTCAGTAAAAACAAGACCTGGAGCTGACTGTGGCTCAGATCATGAGCTACTCATTGCAAAATTCAGACTTAAATTGAAGAAAGTTGGGAAAACCACAAGGCCATTCAGATTTGACCTAGATCGCATCCCCGATGAATATACAGTAGAGGTGAAGAATAGGTTTAAGGGACTAGATTTGATAGACAGAGTGCCTGAAGAACTATGGACAGAGGTCCGTGACATTGTAAAGGAGGCAGCAATCACCGCCATCCCAAAGAAAAAAGAAATGCAAGAAAGCAAAGTGGCTGTCTGATGAGGCTTTACACATAGCAGAGGAAAGAAGGAAAGCTAAAGGCAACGGTGAAAAGGAAAGATTTGCCCAACTGAATGCAGATTTCCATTCAGAGAACAGCAAGGAGAGATAAGGAGGCTTTCCTGAATGAACAATGCAAAGTAATAGAGGAAAACAATAGATTGGGAAGGACTAGAGATCTGTTGCAAGAAAATTGGAGAACTCAAGGGAACGTTCCATGCAAAGCTGGCCATGATAAAGGACAAAAACGGTAGGGACCTAACAGAAGCAGAAGAGATTAGGAAAAGATGGCAAGAATACACAGAAGAACTATACAAGAAGGACCTCGATGTCCTTGACAACCACGATGGTATAATCACTGACCTCGAGCCAGACATCCTGGAAAGCGAAGTTAAATGGGCCTTAGAAAGCATTACTAACAACAAAGCTAGTGGAGGTGATGGTATCCCAGCTGAGTTATTCAAAGTCTTAAAAGAAGATGGTGTTAAAGTGCCAGTGGCCAGAGGATTGAAAAGGTCAGTTTACATTCCAATCCCAAAGAAGGGCAATGTCAAGGAATGTTCAAACTATCGCACAATTGCACTCATTTCACACGCTAGCAAGGTCATGCTCAATCAAATCCTACAAGCTAGGCTTCAACAGTACGTGGATAGAGAATTGCCAGAAGTACAAGCTGGGTTTCGAAGAGGTAGAGGAACTAGAGATCAAATTGCCAACATTCGCTGGATTATGGAGAAAGCAAGAGAGTACCAGAAAAACATCTACTTCTGCTTCATTGACTATGCTAAAGCCTTTGATTGTGTGGATCACAATAAATTATGGCAGGTTCTTAAAGAGATGGGAGTACCGGACCACCTCACATGTCTCCTGAGAAACCTGTATAAGGGGTCAAGAAGCAACAGTTAGAACCGGATATGGAACAACTGATTGGTTTAGCATAGGAAAAGGAGTATGACAAGGATGTATATTGTCACCTTGCTTATTTAATTTATATGCAGAGTACATCATGCGAAATGCTGGCCTGGATGAATCACAAGCTGGAGTTAAGATTGCTGGGGAAAAGATCAATAACCTCAGATATGCAGACGATACCACTCTGATGGCAGAAAGTGAAGAGGACCTAAAGAGCCTCTTGCTCAGATGAAAGAGGAGCGGAGAGCGCAAAAGTGGGCTTGAAGCTCAACATCAAAAAACTAAGATCATGGCATCTGGGCCCATCACTCCTTGGCAAATAGAAGGGGAAGTCGCAGAAGTAGTGACAGACTTCACGTTCCTAGGATCCCAGATCACTGCAGATGGTGACTGCAGCCATGAAATTAAAAGACGCCTGCTCCTTGGGAGGAAAGCGATGGCAAACCTAAACTGTATGATAAAAAGCAGAGACATCACCTTGCCAACAAAGAGTCCGCATGGTCAAAGCAATGGTATTCCCCGTAGTAATGTGCATGGCTGCGAGAGTTGGACTATAAGGAAGGCCGAGCTACCAAGAATAGATTCTTTGAACTATGGTGCTGGAGAAGACTCTTGAGAGTCCCTTGGACTGCCAGGAGATCAAATCAGTCAATCCTAAAAGAAATCAATCCTGATTGTTCCTTGAAGGCCAGATCCTGAAGCTGAAGCTCAAATACTTTGGCCACCAAATGAGAAGAGAGCATTCACTGGAGAAGACCCTGATGCTGGGAAAGAAAGATTGAAGGTCAAAGAAGAAGGGGACGGCAAAGGATGAGATGGTTAGACAGTGTCATCGATGCAACGAACATGAAATTGAGCAAACTTCAGCGGACAGCGGAAGACAGGAGGGCCTGCATGCATCTGGTCCATGGGGTCGCGAAGAGTCGGACTCGACTGTGCGACTGAACAACAACAACAACAATAAATGTCACCTCTGGAACTGATCCATTACACCTCAGCTTTGCCTCCTCTACATGAATGCCCTCCTGCACAATTCTGTTTTGAAGATCTATGTGTTCTGATTAATCATGGGGAAACATTTGTTTAATTGTGGCTTTGTATTCTCAAAGGGAGAGCATTTTGTTTTGTTTGATTCTGTCTCAATATGCTTTGGTTTATTCTTATTCTCAATAAGCTTTAGTGACCACTTTTGCAATGTAATCCAATGATGTCTAAAGCACAGCATGCATGCTATTACAAGACTTTAGAAATGGTAGACTAGGGATTTCTCCATTATGACCTGCAATAACTTTTCACCTCTCTCTTTTTTACTGAGCACCCAGCCTGATGAAGAGTTGTCCAGAATTCATAAGTTTATTTGCTGTTTTGAACTATTTTGATTATTCCTGGGGGACGAGTAGCTACTATTTCCTGGACTAACTTAAACATTACAAAACATCTTTATTCAAAATAGATTTTGATTTACTCACTTGGAGTCTTTGGTAGGGGTGAGTCCAGTCAATCAATCAACCAACATTTTCACATGAAAGGATGTTCTTCACTGAAGAAGGCAAACAAATGCTATTCCAAAATGCTGAACCAGGGCTTTAGACAAAATGATCTTCAAGTCCTTCAGTTCAACTATCCTAAAAATTTTCAAACTGAAGCAGATCATAGAGTGTTGAACTTTGATCCCTGATTCAGTTTTTGGCTCAGCTGCAGGGCTGCTCTTTTGCTGGTCATTCTGTATTTAGACATATTCTGCCTTTCTTGCTGAGACTCAAGGAAGATTACAGGATAAAGCATTGCAATTAGATGGCATAAAACAACCAATGCAATAGGACTGAGGTTACAGAATCAGAGAACAATACAAACAACAAACTGTGAACAACACACAAAATGGATCATGAGGTATCAGACAGTGCAGTAAATGCAAGGTGACAGCTACATCATAAAGACATATCTCAAATGACTATTGTATGATCAAAATAAAGGTTTCAAATGCTTTGCCAATGGCAGTACCAGATGATGCTGTAATACAAATAATCATCACAATTTGTTTATGTTACAATACAAATTTGAAGTTAGTAATCAGAATGGGATCAAAATTGCTAGCCAACAAGGATAGAACACTAATACTGGAAGCAAACTAGAGACCAATAACCTTCCTTGTCTTCCAGGGCATTGGGGTGAGAAGCTCTGGGCATGCACAAAGAACACAGATGGCTGCTAAAACTCTTTGTAATAGACACTGTGATCACAGCTGTCCTAGGATTGACAGCTTGCAAGGAAATAGGCCTGGTACAGATGAACCTGGGCACTGATAAAACACTGGCAGTGTTCATGAAGGCAGAAATGCCAAAGTTTTCAAAAGACTGGATTGTATGCCTGGGGTCAGTCCTGCAAAAGATCAAACTGGAGAATGGTGAAAAAACCAAGTGCCTTCAGGATTCCAAGACTAATAAAATAAAGTACATTTCAGAGAAAAGAACACTCAGACATTTGATAACCAGTGGTGTAAATGTCAAGAAAGAGAAGTGGAAAACCTGGAACTTACCTTGCTGTACTCCAGTGTAGCATAGCAGTTTACAGGGGATAGAGAAGAAAAATATTCTGGAATATTCTGGTATGTGTATTTCGAATACTTTGAAACACTACCCGGTAGCTGATTTTCCTTCTGTAGGAATCCAAACCAATGTTTCCCTGGGCCCTGGGGACTATCATTTGGAATCTCAAGGATGGGAAGTGATCCTGGAAACTTTTCAGGAGATAAGCAATGGTTGAGCTAAAGTATCCCTCCCCTGACACTCCTTCAGTTCCAATCCTTCTCTCAAAGCTACTTTTTTCCTCTTAAAGATGCTAGAACTCTGGTACACAACTATGCACAGTGTAGCCAGTGATGAAGAGCATGGCAGCTCCTGCTTCGTCTCCAGCCAGCACTTCGACCCCCCCATCAATAAGGGAGATGTGGTGGCACGTGGGAACACTGCCATTTTCCAGGGCTTCTCAGTTTGCTCTTAGCTGAGAATGAGAACAATTGCTTGTCTAAGACCAAGGACCACTTAATGCCACACCATTACATGCTCAGTTCCTTTACAAATTCTCCAATATAAACAATGAGTGGTTAGGATACATCTAGGCCAGTTTTTGTCATAAGTTCTTAGTGATAATCTTGTGATAAAAGGAAAAGTCTACTCTATCATCTTGTTATGTGTTCCACTTCCTAATGTCTCCACACAAAAAGATTATTCCCGTTAAAAGAAGCAAGATTTTGAATAACTGTTCTAGAACCCATTCCCAGACAAATTTTCTTTGAGGATGTCCTACTTGTGACCTTTCAGTTTACAAGTTAAGGGTGAGAAGGAAAATACTAACCTACACAAACATAATTGCATTCTATTAAATCAAGAGCTAGATTTATCACAGCAGCAAATGTAGTCTTCCACAGGTCTCCTCTTCGTCAGCAGTGAGGGGTGAGAGATTTAAACCTGGAAGTGTTCACAACTCCTGAAGCATTGGATGAATAAACAGAAAAGACAGACCCAAATGAACGCAAAAGCACACTAGCCTACAGGAATCATAAACCTTTTCCCCATGACAGTACAAACTAAGGTTTCATGACTTGGCTCCTAATTTGGATAGGTTTTGCTTAGGACATTATGGAATGATCACAGGTTTAGGATATTATAGAACATCATGAGAGATTATCTCCATATGTGATTTCTTTCAAATTGTTACCAGAGCCATTTCTTCATATCTTTAGTCTGAGAGCAAGCCAAGCTTCTGTTGTGTCCTATCTCTGTATAGAAAAGACAGGATTCTGCTTCATAATACAGCTCTTTTTGTACTGTAATAGCTAGGGCCTGATCCAGCTATGCAAACAGAATGATAATGAAGAAAGTTATTTTCTTTCTCTGTTATCACACTGAATGTGTATCATACCCTTTTCATCTTTATGGTTTTATTGGCTAGGATCCTTCAACAGAAATTAAACTTCTTTACAACCCAATCTCAAGGTTCTCTCATACCTATTTTGTGTTACAGGCAGAATAGTAAATGGGTGTGAAGGTGCAGATAGGCAAACACATAGTTTATTAAGAAACAAATTCCATCCAGTCCACAATTCTGGGACACATCTGGAAAACATGCATTTGTTCCAGGTCATGGAAAAAAACTGAAATGAAATATGACCGAGTGCCCAACTGTACCCCAAATAGAACTCATTGCCCAGATATCAGTTGTCAGGTGAATTAATCTGCTGTTGCAGAAGGACCACCACTTCCATTTTAGCAGTACAACGCTCCAAGCTGTTTGTTTGGCTCCAGTCCTATTTTCTGGCTCAAATTCAGCCCAAGAACCTATAGCGGGCTCCTTCGGCAGTGGCATAAAATAGTCATTGTTGAAATTAGGTGCCAGGGAGTATATTGTGCCATTGCAACCATCTCAGTTATCTACCAGGTAAAAATTGTGGAGATCTTGCTTCCATTATTACCATGTGGTATCCTCAAACTGTATCTGGACATCCGGCAGCCCTGCTTACCTGCATCTCAGACTTGTCCAAAACTAGGTATTTTAACCTTGGGATTATTATCAATTTCAGTCCTTGGAATCTGATATTACAGGCCTGGCGTATGAGTATGGCCTTCCCTCCACTTACAGTTTGAATCTTGGTCTTGCAAATCCTGATGATAACCCAGGCAGCTGTGTCACTGTTAGGCTAGAGAGATGCCAGTAAAGTCAATGGATACTTCTATTCTATGCCAGGACCCCATCCTCAATGACTGTTTACAATTTGGAAGCCTCATTATTACATTAAATGTAGCTCAGAGAGGGGCTTTGTGCATGAGTGGCAGCCATAGATCACAAGCATTGCACTCAGTGGTGAACACATTGTGAATCGTCAACCAAACGAATGTTTAATAAAGCAATAAACCTGTTTGAGAAATAAATTAACTGTACTGCAAGGTTATGCTTTGAGTCTGTCTATACTACAGAAAAGGAAGCTAGTCATTAGGTTTATATACAATGTGGATGACTGTGCTGCATAAAAATTTAAGCAATTAATTCTCGGGAAGAACTGCTTGCTACTGTACATTACTACAGATTTTGCTCAATTAAAATAGTTCACAGTCAGCAAAAACAATTTCTGCTCTGTAATGACATAATGAAATAATTATATGCAAGGGAGGACTTCTGATCTTTTTAATTATTCTATTCTTCATTTTTAAAGTGGCTATTTGAAAACGCAGTCTTATAATTGATCGCTATAAATCAGTCAAAAGCATTCTAAGGATCATAAATATTCTAACTTTTAAAAGACAAAGAAATGCTAAATATTCAATGAAATCCTTCAACATTCAGAAAATTTAATCTAGGGTAAAAGGATAGAGTGCTCTTTTGAAAATAAAAAGTAAATTTGTTGTCCTGTGAAAAATGAAATATCTTGAATGTCAGTAACAGAAATGGAATTAACAAGAGATCTTTTTATTGTTTTTTAAGGTCATTAGGCTCTGAATTCTATAATTATGGAAATTATCAGTCCAGATCTGCAGAATGTTTGCTCCCATCCATAAGGTATTGGAATGTTCAATCAGTCTCTCTCGTGGGAAAGTTAGGTCATAACTGTAAGTGTACCAGCAAAATTGAATTAAGCAAAGAGATTTCATTAGTATTTATAGCCAGAAGGCATCTGTAAAAGTACAGGGCAAAGAAGTTATGTGGAAGTCAAAGGAGAAAAAAATGGGTTTCTAGTGACAAAGGCAAATCTGAAAGAGATATCAGCGTATAATGAATAAGAGCTATTGAACGCTGTTCAGAGGAAGGAGTTGCAAAGATGTCAAATATTGATTTTCTTGGATATGCCTTTGGACTACATATGCAATTGTTTGGATTTGCTGTCTTCATGATACAACAATATTTGTTGTTGAAGGTTAAAAAGCAGGGTGTGAAAGAACACAAAAGTCTGAAACATGCTGGAGAATTATAATAGTTTTACAACAACAATTTCAGAAACAAAAGATGCCTTCTTTTCTTTACAATAAAAGATTCCTAGAATAACAAACCTTAAAAAAAAAAAAGATGAGATGTCATACCTAATATCATAGCAGCAGGTGTACTATGGCCTTGCTGTTGAAGTACACTGCCTTTATTAACTGCAAATGTCAAAATCACAACACTTTTGCATAATTTTATAGCATGTGCATGCTCACAAAGACATTGTGCATGTGCAGTCTCGTGTTTGAACACCAGTCTACCCTATAGAAATAGATGACACATGTAATAAATATTATAGCGGAGATCATGTACACATATATACACAACTGTTTTTCCTAGATGCTATATTTATGATGTCACATTAGATTAGGTTCTATCATGTAGTCATTTTAGATTCTAATTAAAAGCTCCTTAGCTTCTTGGAGAAATAGTGTTTAACAGGGAGCCGCATTTAGTAATGGGGACATGGGAAACCACCAAGGAATATTAGGGTCACTAAAGGCAATGGCAAAGCACCTCTGAACATTTTTTGCCTTAAAAATCCTACAGGGTCACCATAAATTGGCTGTAATATGATGGAACTTCCCACCACCCTATGTTAGATGCCCCTCTGTTAATCTATGGACCACAGTTTAGATTCTTCCTAGCATTTGCTGTGACTTGTCCTCTATCAGCAGTCATTGCATCCTATTTCCTGTGTTGCTTAAATCCAAAAGATATGACAGAGAGTAGCTGGCCCAAATTTACCTAGTAAGCTTCATGGTGGAGTAAGAATTTGAACCCACATCATGCTGGTCCTAATCTGGTACTCTAATCACCACAACTATCTAATTCTTTAAAAATAGGATCATCTTTTCATAGTGGTTATATAAAACTAAGACATGGATTCAAATCCCCACTGCCACAAATGACCTTGGGCTAATCACTCCCTATCAATCTAACCTCTCTCATAGTGTGGTTGTTGTAAGGATAAAATGGAGGCAGGGAGAATAATGTTGTAGGCCACTTCAGGTTCCCACTGGGGAGAAAAGTGGGATATAAATACCTAAATAGATAAATAAAATGGGTAATGTTCTTGGTAGAATTTGATGTCATAATCAGGGTTTTTTTCTGGGGGAATGTGTCGGAATGGAGTTCCAGAACCTCTTAAACAGAATTATTTTTAAAATGTTTAAAAGTTCATGAGTTTTCAGTATATAGATTGAAAACTTCATTTCTCTCTTGAAAGTTTCGGCACCTCTTTTTCCAGGGAAAAAAAAAGCCTTGGTCATAATTCGTGGAATAATGTGGCAGAAAATATCTTATTAAATTAAAATTGAATCAAAGGAATATGTGGCATTATATTTCAGGAATGGACCATAGTTCGCTAGGAAAGCCTGAGGTATGCTTGCAGAAGATTGTTTTGAGTACCAACCTGTGCATCACTTATCCCTTTGTTGCTTTTCACAAAGCAGTGCAAGTTTTACTCAGGAGTTAGAAGGGATCCAAGGAACTTTCTCTTTTGTGGGAAAATTGTATTTTCCCACAACTTAAACCACCAAGTGTTATTAGTGCACTACAGTTTCACCTGCCCTATCTTATAGCTATTGCTTCCATTGCCTTTCAGGGAAATCACAGGATTGAGGAGAGACAGGCAGGAGAGGCATATGTGAATACATAAATATCACAGGTCCTAAATATCAGAGGTACTGATTGTTAAGACATAAATATCACAGGTACTGATATCAAATGTCATGAATGACAAGTGACACAAACTCCCCCCTCCTCCTTCCAGGAGCCTATGCAATTTTGTGTACTTTTAAAACTTTGTCACATTAATGGCTAAGCAATTCTTTCTGATTCATGGGAAATTTTCTCTGGCCTTTAATGCCAGCATATTCATCCCACCTTTGCAGAAAGCATCTCCAATCCCACCCCCGTTTTTAAAGACTGGACGTTTTTCCTCTCTGGTGATGTCCATATAGATGTTTGAGGCCATACCACACATTACATTTTTCCCAATCCTGTTTAAAAAAAATTAAACCCAAACCAAGTGCAGATGATTTCAAGATTAGTGGAAAATCAAGGGAATCAATCCAACCATTTCTTTGCCAGCTGCATGTCTGGCCACAATCCAGCCCCCCCCCCATGACTTTTCTACCATTGGATTTTTTTTAATTCCTCATGCTCCCCCCCCCCCACAGAGGAAAACAGAAAGAAATTTTGAGCTTTCACTCAATTCATCCAACCACAACTGGTTAGCAGTAAATACATTGTAATTTGGCCCTTAATTTTTTCAAGTTTAAAAGACAGACTTGTAATTTTTGTCTGATTACTTTGTGAAATGGTCAAGGGCCTCAATGCTTCTTTGGAAGGCATTGCTGACAGCAAGCCCTTTCAATATCAAGAGCCTGCTTTTAAAAATTCTATAAGGTTGAATTATAGTATGATGAGGATCCCACAGTGAAAAGATTCTTCAGTCATAACAGTGCAGCACCTTTACAAAGGTAGACTCTGTAAACCTCTGGGTCTTAGCTCCTTCCTCCCATCTCTACCAGCCACATTTAGCCCATAATTGGATGGATCCTGTGGCAGAAGTTCCCTGCAACCCTAGATCTAATAATCCACCATTATGAATTTAATAAGGATTGCAAAAAGTGGGGGCAGTAATGGCAAATATACCATTCAAATAAGGTTGCCGCCTGAAGAGTTCTAAAATAAGGTATGTCTCATGAGTCTGTATGAAAAGGATGCCTTGTGAGTGTTAGAGCATTAGCAGGGCTTTATACCATTCTTGTAATGTATGAAATGAATGTTTCTTTTTACAGGACAGGCAAGTTTGAGGACAGTGATTTAAGATTCAAGAAGTTGTGTGGCAAGGTTGATTCATTAAGATTTAAGAAGTTGTGCGGCAAGGCAGCATCCAACATGTCCTTTCTGTTGACTAGCAAGTGGTAGTTGTTAGAGCAGAATCTGGAAGACATGCATTCACATTTCCAATCTGCCATGGAAACTTGTTTGGTGACCTTGGGCTTGTCAAACACCCTCAGCCTAACCTACTTCACAGGGTTGCAATGAGGATAAAATGGAGGGAGGGAAAATTATATAGGCCATCCTGGATTCCTGGAAGGAAGGATGGAACAAAAATTTACTGGAAGGAGAAACTAAGGCAGGGCAAGATTAGCAATTGAACTAACAGGAAAAAGTAGCTTTGGGAAATATGCATGTATACTTAACTTGAAATAAGCCCAATTGTATATACTGGGACTTAGTTTCAAGTAGACAGGCATAGGGTTGCAATAGAAGTGTACAATCCCATACAAATTTACCTAGAGTAATCCCCATTAAACTAAGTGGGACTTTTGTCTGAGCAAATAAATGCCCACAGCATCAGAGGATCCATAAAGAGACAAGTGGGGGTCTTGCTCTGTCAACTTTTGAGAGGAGGCTCATTAAAAGCTGAGAAAGACCTGTCCCCCTCCAACATCCTGGTGGTTACACTTCTGAAAGGAAAGATGTCTTTAAACCCACAAACACCTTCAATGTGCTTTGCCTGATCCATTTAAGTGGAAAGAAGTATAATTTAGCAAGCCATCAGATCACTATGCATTACAATACTACACATTCTGTGAGTCTCCTAATCTTTCCTGCTTGTTCTACTAGAACTAAAGAGGCTGGAAGTTTTTGGAGCCCTGCTGGCAGAAGACATTGTTGCCTAAGCAAGCATTAAGAGATTAGGGTAATGATAGGTATGCTTTCCCTAAATATAAAGTTCCATTAATCACACCATATTGAGATAAACCTGTCAATGGATAGAGGAAACCAGAAATCAAATACTGTGAAAGTTCTGACAGAGTGTTAAATAGAAACCCTTTAAGATGGAATTTAATTTACTGTGATATTATAGATATTTATGCATCAATAGGCAAGTGCAAATTGAGTTCAGGGGTCAGCTGTGGTGCTTGAAAAATAAAAGCCTAGAATGAGGGGGGAAAGGTGACAGATACCCTTGTCAGAAATTAGAGATTAGAAACCCAAATATCATGTGTGTATCATTAGAGGCAAAAAAGCTTGTAAACTACAGTGGTAGAGCAGGAAAGAGATAAGTACAAGCATACGTCAGAGTTCTTCATTCCATTACAGTCAAAATGAAAGAATACAGTGTGCAAATCTGGAGAATGATAGATGCCCACATCTCAGATATTATACAGATCCAGGAGTTTGTTAAGGATAGCAAAATCAGACTTTTGTATAAGAACTGCCAAGAGTTTGTGTACTGTAGTAGTCAGAGTCTTGTGCAAGGGAAAGCCAGGACCAAACCACTGCAAAGAAGCTCACTGAGTGACTTCAGACTACTTACTGTGCAGTCCTAACCAGAGTGATACCCATTGACTTCAGTGGATTTACAAAGGTGTACAAGCTGGAGTTAAGATTGCTGGGGAAAAGATCAATAACCTCAGATATGCAGACGATACCACTCTGATGGCAGAAAGTGAAGAGGACCTAAAGAGCCTCTTGCTCAGGGTGAAAGAGGAGAGTGCAAAAGTGGGCTTGAAGCTCAACATCAAAAAAACTAAGATCATGGCATCTGGCCCCATCACTCCTTGGCAAATAGAAGGGGAAGTCGTAGAAGTAGTGACAGACTTCACGTTCCTAGGATCCCAGATCACTGCAGATGGTGACTGCAGCCATGAAATTAAAAGACGCCTGCTCCTTGGGAGGAAAGCGATGGCAAACCTAAACAGCATGATAAAAAGCAGAGACATCACCTTGCCAACAAAAGTCCGCATGGTCAAAGCAATGGTATTCCCCGTAGTAATGTATGGCTGTGAGAGTTGGACTATAAGGAAGGCCGAGCGCCGAAGAATAGATTCTTTTGAACTATGGTGCTGGAGAAGACTCTTGAGAGTCCCTTGGACTGCAAGGAGATCAAATCAGTCAATCCTAAAAGAAATCAACCCTGACTGTTCCCTGGAAGGCCAGATCCTGAAGCTGAAGCTCAAATACTTTGGCCACCAAATGAGAAGGGAGCACTCCCTGGAGAAGAACCTGATGCTGGGAAAGATTGAAGGTCAAAGAAGAAGGGGACGGCAAAGAATGAGATGGTTAGACAGTGTCGATGCAACGAACATGAAATTGAGCAAACTTCAGCGGACAGCGGAAGACAGGAGGGCCTGGCGTGATCTGGTCCATGGGGTCGCGAAGAGTCGGACTCGACTGTGCGACTGAACAACAACAACAACTTTTCTAATGATTGCCCTTTACTCTTCCTCAGTTTACCTCACAGGGTGATGATAAAAGCAACTCATGTCAGCCATCCTAAGCAACTTGGAAGAAGGTTGAGATGTAAATATCAACTTCTGCTGGAATAAGTATATCCAGGGGTCTTTTTTTGGGGGGGAGCGCACAGGAGCACAGCTCCAGGAGCTCAGGAGCCAAGCCTCGCCCCCAGCCGGCGTCCCGGAGTCTTTCAGGCAGCCGAATGTCGGTTTCAGCTCCATTATATCCTATGGGCCATTGAAGTCAATGGTGAAAACATAGGGTATATTCTGGGGGCTGGAGGGGAGGTGGTTTGAGGGAGAGGCTCCAAACTCACAAGGTAGCTGGTGGGGCCTCTCCCCAAGATACCCACCAAGTTTCAAGAACATTGGACCAGGGGGTCCAATTCTATGGCCCCCCAAACAGGTTGCCCCCATTCCCTCCATTGTTCTCTATGGTGGGAAAAAGTAACTCTCATCATGGCTTAATTGGTGGATACTTAGCTCCAGAAACTGGAGCAATGAATAGACAAGGCAGACCTTTTTTAAAACAATACACTGGAAGTTGAAAGTACCCAAAATAATAGAAGTGACACCTGTAAATTAAGAAATGAATGCCTTCAGTGGCCCTTGCTAGGCAGCCACAACAGTATTGCCAGTATCAGGTCTTGTTTTCTGTCATAAAAAGGCAGGGCAAGGGGCAGAGGAAGGACCTGCTGGAGCCAGACCCAGCAGAAACCTCCAGATGACTTGCTACCAGCTGACTTATAAGACTCAATTAGGGTTGCCCGGTTTCCCATTATAGTCCATGCAACCCAGTATCTTGCCCAGGAAACGAGGCAGAAATTGGGGAGAGGGGGTTGATGGCAGCATTTGCCAGCACACTGATATTACTTCTGGTGAAAACTGGAAATCATGGAATGCTAAAGAATTTGCAAAACTCTGTATGGTTTTACCATAGAGCTTTTATAAATCCTAAAGCATCCCCTGATGTCACATCAGTGTGCCAGAACAGCACAAGTATACCAGTCCCTGCTCCTTTAATTCTTCTGGTGTGGCCAGCTACAGCCTGGAAACCCTACAACTCACTCAGGTCTGCCTTCTTGCTAGAGTTCAACAGCAGCCACCCCACAAAAGCCAATGTGGCATAGTGGATAGAGTTTCAGACTAGGATCTGGGAGACCCAGTCTTGAATCCCATTTCTGCTGTGGAAGTTCACTACGTGAGCTTGAATCACACAATCGCATCATAATCCACCTCACAGAATTATTGTGAGGGTAATATGGAGGAGAGGAGAGTAACGTGAGCTGCTTTGGGAGAAAGCTGGGGTTTAAATGAAATAAATAAATAATAAATATAGCTGAAGATGAGAGGCAGGAAAAAAGGTAGGAAGGAAGGCAGCATGGACAGATGAGGCATGGGGGTCTGCCATGAGAAGAGAAAGAGGAAATAGGAGGGTATACAGGGGAGAGTGAGGTCCCTTTGTGGTTTCCCCACTGCCCAACTGAGCCTGTCCTGTCCCGTCCTGGCCATAACCACACAACTGGGACTGAACTGGTGGCTGGCACTGGGCCCTCATTGTGGAGAAAGGTGAGGTATAAATGAAATAATAATAAGTATAGCTGAAGATAAAGGGTACATTGTTGGTGAGTAAGGAGAGAAGGAAGCAGAGAAAGTTGAGAATATTGGGGTTGCCAGGAAGAATTAGCATGGGGAAGGGGATACAGGGGAAAATGAGGTGCTCCCTTGCAAGTCTTTGTGGGTTCCCCACTAAGCAACTGGCCATAGACCTCCATTCCTTCAGAAGGTTAGTAGGCAGTGATTCAAGACATGTCTTCCTTTATGGTAGCTCTGAGATTATGGAACTCTCTTCCCTATGACACATGTAAGGCTCCATCCTTTTTAGCTTTCATAAAATTGTTTAAAAGTTTTGTTTCATCAGGACTTTAAGTTAATCAGTATTCTATGCTTATGTCATAGGTTTTGACAGGTCCAACATGACATACAGAGGGAAGAAAACATGCCGCTATTGAAGTTGATATCTCAGTGCCTGCTTGATATTATGTTGTTGATTTATTTATCTGCTAGTTTGTTTTTTTTAGTGTTGATTTTATTGTGACACTAATAGTTTGGTCATGTCTGCTTGATGACTGTAGACTCAATAGTTGGCTGCTGAATGTGTGAAGAGACTTCACTGAAAAGCACAGCTTTTAAAATTATAGGAAGTGATATGGAAGTTATATTTAATGTGCTGCGTGAAGAAATGCATTTTCTTTTCCTGGGAGGTTTGCAAGGAGCAAAACCTCCACTTTGCATTTTAACAGTTTTTCCTCTGGGCAGAGACCAGGCTGGGAAGGAGGAAGTCAGTCAATGGCTTTCCAGGCTTACTGCAGCTACCTCTTAAAATATGCTAATAGGACTAGCTAAAGACAATAAGATGGTCAAGCTCTTCCCCTTCTTCAAGCAGGGAACAAAGATTTGGAGAACTTTGAGCTAGAACCAATCCGTGAATAATCTTTAGGAAGAAGCACTTGGAAACTCTTCTTTGACCTGGCATGACCTGGTCAGTGAGTGGAGAAACAGATTTAAAAACCTCCTTGCAACAGGAAGGACATCTCTTTTCCTTGGGTGCTGAGGACATGAGCACACAGAGACTGAGGATGCAGCCATTGGCCATGTGCTCACCTCAAGAGCTGAAGGGAGCTTCAAGGTAATGGTAACTTCTTAAAGCTAAAGAGCCTGTCCTGTATTTTAACATCTGATAGGGCATGTATAAAGAGAGGGACAGAGGACTACACTTTTACCCATTTCTTTTGTATCCTTTGTTCAAATCTGGCGCTGTACTAAAAGTATGTTTGTAAACATTTTCTTTTTAATAAATTCTTTATGACTTCAGATGCAGGCAGTGGTCCTCTGTACCATATAGACCGCCACCATCTTGGACATGCTATTTTAAAAGGAGCACCGGGGGAAGGCAAGCAGCAAGTGGCTATTCCTCCAGCGGCTCACAAGGCTGTAAACTTATCCCTGTAGTGACCTGGTGCTGGGCAGCGGGAGACACAAAGGCAAAGCCTCAGATGTTGGAATGGAAGCTGTGAGTCTTGACCCTCCCAGTGGGAAGTTCCATACAAAGGTCAGGTGTTGGTGGCGAGCTACCCGAGAGTGAAAGAAAAGTTTCTCCAGGTGTTGAGAAAAACCTAGGAAGGCAGGGCAGAACAGGGCCTGCAGGCCAGAGCAGGCATGTTCTGCTGCATGCTGTATCCAAAGTATTCCTTACTGAAGCAGAAGCCATTCTGCTGTGTGGCTTTTACAGACCTTCTTCATTAGCTGAATACCAGGCTGTTTCCAAGAGTTTCATGATCCTCAGGAACAGCTTTTCAGGTGGTGCAAAAAGCTTCAAATTAAAAGGAAAGTCAGGAAAAATCCATCTCATGGTAACAGGATAACAAATCTGGAATTCTCAAACCTCCCTAGTGTGTGCCCATTCCACACGCACCATTCTTGAGGATATACATGTAGGAACCCATCCTGTTTTCACTGTTTCCTCCTGTAGCAGCCACCATATTCTGTTCTTTACCAGTTAAAAAATAGTCTTTACACAGCTGAATAAAGAATAAAAGAGAGGGGGAAGAAAGAATCTAACCTGGAAATGCATGTGGTAGAAAGATTGTTGTTGTTGTTTTCTTTAAAGTACAAGGAAAGAACATAAAATGTACATCAGAAACTTTGCCCGATCTGAAAATTATGTGTGTGTGTTTTCCTGAAAATAAAAATAAGTAAAATCAAACTGGAAGATTCTAGAATACTTTTGTACCAAATAGTTCCTTGCTGAAAGATCCAGTGATTCCCTTGAATAAGAACCACAGAGAAACCATGGCTGAAGAGTGATCAAAGTGAAAAGGCCCCCAGAGACTGGCCTATAAAGTCTCCTGAGCAAGTAAGGAATAAAATAGAGTTCACACTCAGACCAATTTCCTGGCACTTCTACATACAAGTCAATTATAGGCAAACAGGCATAAATCATATCCTATTGACATGATGAATCTATATTTAATGTGAGTACTTAAGTCTAGATAATTTGGGACACTTGTGTGTGTGTTTCCCCCATATAGCAGTTTCATTGTGAAGGGCCATTTATTATAAAAGGAATTTCAGCTTCCTATTTACATAACGCTAAAACAATTTGAACTGGCTTCTGCTCACATTTCTTTGCAGTGGTGCTATGTGTTACATAGCTCATCATGTTAAATGAGGAGGAGAAGGAGGAGAAGAAGAAAAAGTAGTTTTGTACCCCACCCTTTACTACCCAAAGGTGTCTTAGAACAGCTTACAATCACCTTCCCTTCCTCTCCCCACAACAGACACCCTGTGAGGCAGGTGGGGCTGAGAGAGCTCTGAGAGAGCTGTGACTGACCCAAGGTCACCCAGCTGGCTGCATGAGGAGGAGTGAGGAATCAAACCTGGTTCTCTAAATTAGAGTCCAGCACTCTTAAGCACTACACCAAAGTGTATTATGTAGCAACCATGAAGAATGTTCACTGCACAAGAAGGACGCTATGGGATCACCACAACTATCCTGTTTCCAAAGGTGGTAGAAATTATAGCAATATGGGATCCTCTGAAGGATTTGGACATCCAGGCTAAGTGCCCATTTCCTCTGGTCATTATAGACATTAGCCGACTGTTTTGCTTTACTTTCCACTAGTCCCATTCCTTAAAATAACATGACCAAATCCCTAGAATGGCTGCAGATGAGGCTTCTCCCACCCCATCTCCCCGTGAGGAAAAGTGTTACTTTTCTGTGGTTGCTAAAATAACAGAAGAAAGACTAATGAAGAGTTGGTTTTGTAGACCTCGTAAGATATTTTGCTGTGCATAACTACAGTGGTGCAATTAAAATAACATTTGGAGGATTCTGACATTTTGTTTTTATTAAATTTTAAAGTTTTAACCTGCAAAGAAAAGTCACAAAGAAAAGTTATAAACAATTACAATAATTTAAATGAGATATATTATGGATTTTACAAATAGCATCTATCTTTTGCTTTTTATAGACTATTCTTATTGGTGTATCTATCCTTTGCACTGACCTGGATAGCCCAGGCTAGCCCAATCATGTCAGGCCTTGGAAATTACACAAGGCCAGCCCTGGCTAGTATTTGGATGGGGGACCTCCAAGGAATACCAGGGCCATGAGACAGAGGCAGGCAATGGCAAACCACCTCTGAGTGTCTCTTGTTTTGAAAACCCTACGGGGTTGCCGTAAGTCAGCTGTGACTTGACAGCACTTTCCACCCCCATTTATCCCTTGAAGGAAGTTTCTCAAGTTTGAAAAACTGGATGGTTTATTTGAACAGCATCTATTCTTTTTGCTTCTAAAAAAGGCAGTATTATTTTTCTCTGACAGCATTCTATCTCAACCACAGGGCCCTGAACCAAGTCCTACCAAGGCCTTTACCTTTGTACAATTTCTGAATGTTGTCCACACCCCCATGCCTGATTCAGGAGGCCAGTCCAGATCTATTAATATCAATAGGAGTATTACTTCAAGAGGATGACACAATGGTAGGTGGACTACTATCCAGCATTTTCCAATTTTTCATTGCATGGGACAACAGGATACAAGATGTATTTACTTACTTTATTTATACCCTGCCTTTCTATCCAATGTAGTTTACATTGTTCTCTGCACATCTATTTTATCCTCACAACAACCCTGTGGGGTAGGTTAAGCTAGGTATGACTGACTGGTGCAAGTTCACCCAGCAAGCTTCCACGGCTGTACAGGGATTCAGACTTGGGTCTCCCAGATTCTAGCCCAACCCCACACAGGCTCACAGGCTCATATTTACCCCACACAGGCTTACAGCCTCATATTTGTGCTTATTCCATCCATTGCACACATAAAAACAAAATTTGTGGTGCTCCCATACATATGCCCTGCCCACGTGAGCTGTCCATCCTAATGATTGCTGAAATTCACTTAACTCAGGTTGCAATTGGCTCAGTATAAGAAGAGCTTCCTCAGTAAAGGGGAGGCGGACTCATCCATGTTTTGAGTGAGCTCTTCCAGTCTGTAATGATTGTACATGCGTGCATGCTAATGGTATTACGCACATCTGCATTATAATAGTACTAGGAATAAGGCCTGTTGTGGGGATAAATACATTGAGCTCTAGAAAGAAGCTCTGGGCAGGTGCCCTGGCCTTGGGCACTCAGCGTCAATTTGCTGTGGTGACCTCAGCAGGGTATAATGACACAGAGCTTACCATTTTCTCCAAGGGAACTGATCTCTGCCATCTGAAGAGCAGCTGTAATTTGAGTGATCTCCAGCCCTCCCCTGGAGATTGGCAACAGTGGCTCCCCAGGAGGAAATGGCTGGTTTGGAGGGTGGAGTCTATAGCATTGTACCTGTCTAAGGTCCCACCCCTACTCAAACCCCATGCTCTCCAAGCTGCACCCCTCAAATCTCCAGGAATTTCCCAACCTGAAGGTGGCAATCCTATCTCCTTCCCAGCCAACCATCAACATACCATTATCTGCCCTTCTGATTTCAGTTTTCCATCTCCTCCCCCCTCCCTGCAGCCTCTACCTAGGAAATGTACAGTTTTTCTCCACAGTGGGGATCCAAGCAGCTCACATCATTCTCCCCTCCCCCATTTGATCTGCACAACAACCCTGTGAAGTAGGTTAGGATGAAAGTCTGTGAGTGGTCTGAAATCACCCAATCAGCTTCCCCAGGGACAACCTGGGACTGGCAGACCATGTTCTGAAGCACTAACTGCTATGTCACACTGGCTGTCATGGGGGGGGCACCTCAGTAGGGTACAATGACACAGAGTCCACCATTTTCTCCAGGGGAAGTGATCCCTGCCATCTGGAGAGCAGTTGTAACTCTGAGTGATATCTGGCCCTCACCTGGAAATTGGCAACAATGGTTCCCCAGGAGGAAATGGCTGGAGGGTGGAGTCTATGGCATTGTAACTGTCTGAAGTCCCACCCCTACTCAAACCACACCCTCTCCAGGCTCCACCCTTCAAATCTCCAGGAATTTCCCAACCTAGAGTTGACAAACCTATCTCCTTCCCAGCCAACCATCAACCTACCTTTAGTTACCCTTTTGACTTCAGCTTTCCAACTACTCCCCCCCCCACTACCTGGAGCCTCTGCCTAGCAAAAGTACAGTCGTTCTCCACAGTGGGGATCCAAGAAGGAGGGAAGCAACCTCAGCAGGGTATAGTAACACAGAGTCCACCATTTTCTCCAGGGGAACTGAGCTCTGCCATCTGGAGGGCAATTGTAATTCTGAGTTATCTCCGTCCTCATCTGGAGATTGGCAGCAATGGTTCCCCAGGAGGAAATGGCTGGTTTGGAGAGTGGAGTCTATGGCACTATACCTGTCTGAGGTCCCATCCCTCCTCAGCAGGGTATAATGACACAGAGCCCACCCTGCAAAGGAGCCGTTTTCTCCAGGGAAACTGAGCTCTGCCATCTGGAAAGCAGTTGTAATTCTGAGTGATCTCCAGTCCTCACCTGGAGAATGGCAGCAATGGTTCCCCAGGAGCAAATGGCTGGTTTGGAGGGTGGAGTCTATGGCATCCTATTCAGCTGAAGGCTCTCCTCTCCCCAAACTCTGGCTTCCGTAGACTCGACCACAAAATCTCCAGGAATTTCCCAACCTGGAGCCGGCAACTCTAGTCAGGACTGGCTGCAATGAGTTCCCCACAAAGGCCAAAGTAGGTCAGGAAAGGGCTTCCTCCCTACTGCCTTTTTACTGACGCAACCAAGCTTCGTTGCCTAGCAACAGCCACTGAGGGAAAAGTTAGCCCCACATCAGGAGCCAAGCAGAAGTACAAGCGTCTTCATCAGGAGAGACAGCTGTTTTGGAAGTTTATTCTGGCAGGGAAGAGTGTCCAGGCTGGCAGTGGGCGGGGGAGAGAAGCAGACCCAGCCAATGGCATGTAAGTACTCTTGAGTGGGAGTTAATGGGCCAATGGCTGATGGAGCGCACAACACAACCAATGGGAGAGTCAGAAAGTGCCAAAATGTAGGGCAAATATATATATATATATATATATATATATATATATACTATACACACACACACACACACACACTAGGAATTAGGCCCGTTGTGGAAATAAATACAACGGGCTCTAGAAAGAGGCTCTGGGAGAGTGCCCCGGCTTTGGGCACTTAGTGACAATTTGCTGTGGCAATCTCAGCAGGGTATAATGACAGAGTCCACCATTTTCTCCAGAGGAACTGATCTTTGCTACCTGAAGAGCAGTAGTAATTTTGAGTGATCTCCAGCCCATCCCCAAGATTGGTAACAGTGGTTCCCAAGGAGGGAGTGGTTGGTTTGGAGGGTGGAGTCTATGGCATTGTACCTGTCTGAGGTCCCACCCCTCCTCAACACTCACCCTCTCCAGGTTCGACCCCTCAAATCTCCAGGAATTTCCCAACCTGGAGTTGAGAACCCTATCTCCCTCCCAGCCAACCATCAACCTACCTTTAGTTTTCCATCTCCTCCCCCCTCCCTCCTAGACAGCAGTTGTAATTTTGAGTGATCTCCAGCCATCACCTGGAGATTGGCAACAATGGTTCCCCATCAGGGAATGGCTGGATTGGAGGGTGGAGTCTATGGCATCGTACCTGTCTGAGGTGCCACTCCTCCTCAAACCTCACCCTCTCCAGGCTCCATCCCTCAAATCTCCAGGAATTGACCACCTGGAGTTGGCAACCTGATCAGGACTGGGCCCAATGAGTTTTCTCCAAAGGCCAACATAGGTGTGGAAAGGACCTTTTACTGACAGAGGAGAAAGTACAGGTGCCAACTTTGATTAGGGAAATACCTGGAGATTTGGGGGGTGGATCCTGTGGAGGGCAGCATTTGGGGTGTATGTGGAAGGACTCAGCAGGGTATAATGCCATAGAGTCTACCCTCCAAAGCAACCATTTTCTCCCGGGGAACTGATCTCTGTCATCTGGAGGTCAATCGTAACAGTGGGAGATCTCCAGGTCCCACCTGGAGATTGGCAACCCTAGGGGAAAGTCAGCCGCACAGCGGGGAGTTGAAGAAAATGGTCTGATGGTCGCTGGCCCACCTCGTTAGCCAGCCAGCCATGCAGGAGAAAGAGCCTTTTTCCATTTATTCTGACAGGAAAGTGGCCATTGGGGAGGGGGTTATGCTGAAAGTCCTTTGTTTTTTTATTCACAGAACCAAGCTTGGCTGCCTACTAACAGCCACTGAGGGGACAGTCCATCACAGGAGTCAAGAGAACTGTCTTTCTCAGGAGAGAGAGCTGTCTGCCAGGGGGAGTGGGTGGGGAAGAGGAGCAGACCCAGCACCCGGCCAATGGCACACGAGTACTCTTGAGTGGTGGCTGATGGGCCAATGGCTGAGGGAGGGCATTTTACAGCCAATGGGAGCACATGGAATCTTGCGAAACCAAAAGATAATTATTTATAAGGAGATATATATATATATATAGGATCTCCAGGAAACAGACCTCTGCATAAGACTTTGGAGAGGTGCTGCATAAGACTCAGGAGAGCTGTTGTCTGAGTTGACAACATTGACTTTGATGGAACAAAGTATTCAGGACAAGGCAGCTTCGTGCATTCATCCCATCATCCTTGAGAAATGGCACTGAGACCTACAACAATGGATATGGCCAAAAAAGGCAGTTAGTCCAATCCTAAACCAAAGCAGATCCATCCACACTCATTCTTCTATCCCTGCCTGGATCAGTTCAACTGACCACAGAGTAAGTGAATATTCCAGAATAATACAGCTCTATTTATTTATACCCTGCCTTACATATGTAAGATATTTTCTCCTTATTTTAAATCCCATATCCCTGGAATGTAGTTATTTTAAGATATTATGCTGCTTTACCTGTCTCTCCAAGAGGCTTCCAACAAAAACAAGAAGTTAAAAACAGTTTAAATAAAAATAAAAACTTCAGAATCTTAGCCAAAGCCTGTGCATCTTTTCCTAAAGAATGGGCAAAGATGACCCTGACTTCACCGATCAACTCATTCTGTAGTAGTGCCATCTGTGCAGGGGGGAAAAAACTGCTGCAAATCTCAGCTCCTTCACTGAAGGGTCAATCAATAAAGCCTGCTGAGGACCAGAGGACTCACAGAGGCTTATAACAGGAGAGGCAGTTTAATTATCCCTTGATAGCTACAACATCCTATAGATTCCAATAGCAACTTAACTTGCTCTGGATTAGTGTCTAAATAAAAGAGGTCAGTTTAAACTGCAATCCTGTACTCACAGCTTTGGAAATAAATCCCATGACTCTACAAAGCAGGACTTACTACTGAACAAAGATGCATACCACTAAGCCATATCTCAGAGGCTTTGCAATGAAGGCCTAAGAGAAACACAGCCCTTGGTATAGCTGTTGTGCGCATGCAAAACTTTTGCACAGCATGAATGTTGATTGTATTGTGGGGGGAGGGTGTCTGCATGCATGCACTCAAGATCTTTCTATTTATGGCCTTAGCAGTTCAGCACATGTTCTGTTCTGGGTAATAAAAGAAACCAAGGATGTTGCCCATGTGTCAGTGCTACAGGCTGAAAAATGTATTTGGAAAAACACACACAAAGCTTCCTTTGACTCCCATGGAAACAAGGGAACATGCGAAAGGGCAAAGCTCTCTCTGCATTGGAACTTTGGGATCCTGCTCCCAAGGACTGTAGAAAAAGGGCAAGTGAAGATGGAGGAGGAACTAAAGTTCCAAACTAGAAACCCAAGAATATTTGAGAATAATTTCTGCACTGAACAGTGCTGAGGCTTGAGGCCATCTACAGCCCACACCCTCTAAAAGCTGTTTGGTATTCTTCTGGAGAAAAGATGCTTAGGAGGTATAGTTTCAGGCAGAGAACTGAGAGGTGAAGGCAGAGTACCCCTTCCCTCTCCCTGTTGATTCTTTTTGATTTGGATTTGAGCTGAAATCAACTTTGCATAAGGCAAGAATGTGTTGGTGAAAGTTTTCTTTCTGGAGCAGAAGACCTGAGGTTCTGTCTTTGTGAAGAAGCCTTGGGCAAACACAGCTTGGTATAAGCTAGCTCACATGTAAGGAAGAATATTGGAGGAACCTATATATAGTTCATCCACCAGACCAGTGTTCCCTCTAAGCTGAGATAGTATGAGCTAGCTCATGGTTTTTTAGCCTCCAGCTTACACATTTTTGTCTTAGCTCAGGAAGGATGGCTCCAAATCAAACTAATTTATGCAGTAGCCAAGTCACTTAAGAACATAAGAACATAAGAGAAGCCAATGTTGAATCAGGCCAATGGCCCATCTAGTCCAACACTCTGTCACACAGCGGCCAAAATATACCAGGTGCCATCAGGAGGTCCAGCAGTGGGGCCAGGGCACCAGAAGCCCTCCCACTGCTGCCCCCTCCAGCACCAAGAATAGAGTGCATCACCTGCCACAGACTGAGAGTTCTCATTCTATACCCTGTGGCTAATAGCCACTGGTGGACTTCTGCTCCATATGTTTATCTAATTTCCTCTTGAAACTGTCCATGCTTGCAGCTGCCACGACCTCCTGTGGCAGTGAATTCCATATGTTAATCACTCTTTGGGTGAAGAAGTATTTCCTTTTATCTGTTCTAACCCGACTGCTCAGCAATTTCATAGAGTGCCCACGAGTTCTTGTATTGTGAGAAAGGGAGAAAAGTACTTCTTTCTCAACCTGCTCAATCCCATTCATAATCTTATAAACCTCGATCATGTCACCCCTCAGCCGTCGTTTCTCCAAGCTAAAGAGCCCCAAGCATTTTAACCGTTCTTCATAGGGAAGGTGTTCCAACCCTTTTATCATTCTAGTTGCCCTTCTCTGCACTTTTTCCAATGCTATAATATCCTTTTTGAGATGTGGTGACCAGAACTATACACAGTATTCCAAATGAGGTCGCACCAATGATTTATACAGGGGCATGATGATACTGGCTGATTTGTTATCAATTCTCTTCCTAATAATCCCCAGCATAGCGTTGGCCTTCTTTATTGCAGCTACACATTGTGTAGACATTTTCAGCGAGTTATCCACTACGACTCCAAGATCTCTCTCTTGGTCAGTCTCTGCCAGATCAGACCCCATCAACGTGTATTTATATTTAGGATTTTTGGCTCCAATGTGCATCACTTTGCACTTGGCCACATTGAACCCCATTAGCCACGTTGACGCCCACTCACCCATCCTCAACAGATCCCTTTGGAGTGCCTCACAATCCTCCCTGGTTTTCACCACCCTGAACAACTTTGTGTCATCTGCAAATTTAGCCACATCACTGCTTACTCCCAATTCCAAATCGTTAATAAACAAGTTAAAAAGCATTGGACCGAGTACTGATCCCTGTGGTACCCCACTGCTTACCACCCTCCACTGAGAAAGTTTCCCATTTATACTCACTCTCTGTTTCCTATTTATAAGCCAGTTTTTGATCCACAAGAGGACTTGTCCTTTTATCCCAAGACTATTGAGCTTACTTAGGAGCCTTTGATGAGGAACTGTATCAAAAGCTTTCCGGAAGTCAAGGTAAATAATATCTATTGGGTCCCCCTTGTCCACATGTTTGTTCACTCCCTCAAAAAACACTAACAGGTTAGTGAGACAAGATCTTCCCTTACAGAACCCATGCTGAGTCTGCCTCAATACTTGCTCACATCTTTAATGCCAGTAGCTCACAAAGTAGAATTTTTGCTCACAAGGTTCCACAGCTTAGAGGGAACACTGCACCAGACTCCCATGAATTCTTAAATCCTCCTTTGGAACTATTTAAATTTCCCCCCCAAGATTTTATAATTTTATAATTATAATTATAATTTTATAAATGACAAACATAACACAAACAAACATACATGCATAAATGGGGGGTTATCATTACATCATTAGATTGTCTGTTTATTTGGTTATTTATTTTCTATGTTCCACCTTCCATATTTGTTTAAGTCTTTCACATAGAACTGAAAATAAAGTTTTTGTTCCTTCTAAGTGGAACTATTTAAATTTTGAAGAACTCTACGTTATTATTCTGGTATATGTGTTAGAAATCAGGCATGGTCCCAGATCTTAAAATATCAGTGTCTTTTGAATGTACAACATGGCTTTCTGTATCTAATTTCATCACAGTATTTGAATTGCATTGGACTGTGTCCTCTATATTATGTTTTGATATATTTGTCGAATATTTTAGGTTTTTTTAGTACAGTTAATTGTTCTTTGGCATATTTTTGAACCAACCTATAAGGGATAGACTATTGCATAAGTTACAGCCAGGGAAGTCTCTAGTCTAAATATTACCTTGGCCATACATTCATCATGTAGGAAGCTTAGCTTTTCTCAAGTTTCATCTCTCTTCTATTACCCTCAGAAATACTGACCTAATATGCAAGGCTATTGTTGAGATTATTCAGCTACTGTTTCAAAATGTGTTTTGAATGCTTAGAATGTGAAAAATGGTCATAAGTGTTGCAGTTATCTATCTCATTTATACGCCACATCTGTCCCCAGTGGTGATCCAAAGCAGCTTACATCATTCTTGCTGCTTCCATCTTGTCCTAACAACAGCCCTGTGAGGTACGTTTGGCTGAGAGAGTGACTGACCTAAGCTCACACAGTAAGCTGCCATGGTAGAATGGGGATCTGAATCCAGATCTCCCAGATCTCAGTCTGACAGGATATCATGCTTGCTGTCGTGTCATATCCTCCCCCTACACACAAACACAAGGAGAACATTCAAGCAAATAATCTGACTCTCCATTATTCCTTGTTTATATACTGTTCTATCCTTTGAAGATCTTTGAATGGGTCATGTAGAGATCCCAAAGATTTCCATCCAAGCACTGGCCATGCTCAAACAAGTGCTGTCTCGATGTGACATAATTGTATATCTTCCAGGAACAAAAGACCATGGCTAAATTGGGTTACCCTTTTTTGCTTTAGAAAACACTTTCTAACATTGTGTCTCTCTTCCTGAGGCTTTTGGTTCTCTGAGTGCCTACAGGTGGTGCCATGGGCTGATGCTGCACAGCATCCATAAATATTTCTGTGTGCATAGGTAGAAAAGGAAGGAAGGAAGGAAGGAAGGAAGGAAGGAAGGAAGGAAGGAAGGAAGGAAGGAAGGAAGGAAGGAAGGAAGGAAGGAAATGCTTTCTGTCTGCTAGCCTCTGCAAGAAAGGTAGACTATAAATGAAAGTAGTAAGTAAATAAATAAACCAACAGGGGTCCCACCACCACCACTGCCTCTGTGCTTGCTTCTCATTCTGCGCTCCCTTGCATCCTCCAACTTTGGACTGACCCCAAGTTGGAGTAGACCTTTCTCCGCCCAGGATCGAAACTGTCCCGCGCCCTTCCCGAACACAGCTCAGGCTCCACGAGTCGGGAAACCTCTCCTCTTAAAGGGGACCCTGGCGCCCAATCAAAGGGAGCCGGGGGAGGGCACCGAGAGACTCGGGGGGAGACAGCCGGCCCCAGGCCCTGCTTGACCGCCGCTGATGACGTGTTTCCCCCTGCTTTGCCCTTCGGAAGGGGATAAGGCACCCACCCCGATGCTTGTGGAAAGGGATGGCTACACTGCTCTGGAGCAGGGGGATCCTCCTGTCGCTTCCTCCCCGAGGGGGAAGGGGGCGCTGGCCCGCAGCAGGGGCTTAAAGGCGTTCTTTTGTATTAGTTTCCTTTTCTGATCCTTTTGGGAGCTCTGCAGATTTAAACTCACAAACAAAAGCTACATATATTGGCTGTGAGTTCTAAATTCTAACTTGACCAATAGGGCTGAAGTAACAGCGTCATGAAGTTCAACAAAAGCGAACGCCAGGGCAATCCTAAACCCCATCCAAGAGCCCCGAGTCGGAGTCGGAGTAGAGTTGGTTTTATACCCCGCCCTTCACTACCTGGAGGAGTCTCAGAGCCGCTTATAATCGCCTTACCTTTCTCTCCCCACAACAGACACCCTGTGAAGTAGGAGGGGCTGAGAGAGCTCTGAGGGAACTGTGACTGGCCCAAGATCACCCACTTGGCTTCATGTAGAAGAGTGAAGAATCAAAGCCTCTTAACCACTACACCACGTTAGCCCTCTTAGGAGTCCACTGCATTTGGCCCAAGATTTTCCAATTTGAAAATACTGGGGAGTTCTATACTAAAAGTGCCTAAAATAACAGAATTGGAGGAGAGAAAATAAACACCAGGGCTTTTTTTAAAAATCATCCTCCTCCTTCATCAGAGAAAATGTGCTAAAATTAGCTTCAAAAATGGCCCAGGGGAGATTTTTTTTTATATTCAGAGGTAACTATAATTCTTAACTAAGCTATAGCTAGGCTAGGCGAAGGAAAAGGCAGAAAAACAGCGAGGGAAGGAGACCATGAGCGACCAGCCAGACTCTGGCAAATCCCCGTGAATGAACCTGGAATTAACCTGGTCTTTCTGGTTCTTACTTCCACCTGTTAGAAGCCCGGTTTTCCCCTTAAACATGCATTACTGGCGGTGTGTGTGTGTGTGTCCGTCTCCCTCTTCCTATCTCTTACTGGTACGGAGTGAACAAAAGCGTAGTCGATCCAGGGTCGTCTGGGAATAACATTATTGATCGGACTCTTCAGAACCAGAGGGCGGCAGAGAGGGGCTTAATCCTGAACACAAAGCGCTCTTAAAAGCAACGGATACAGCCAAGCTTTGCTAATGGCATCCACATCAAAATGAAACAAAACAGCGAGAATGTGTCCCGTGTGGAGAACGAATCTACTTCTAATGTAATTCAACGAAATAGCATACAAATTCGGGGCCGTAGTTACAGGCGGAAGAGCAAATGGAAGGGAAAGGGAGATGGTGGGCAATGTGGATGGCGCAGCAGGATTGCGGGTCGAAGCAAAGTTCTCCCACCGCAAAAGAAAATGGGACGGGGGGGACGGGGGACGGGCAGAGGCGCGAAAGGTAACACCGTCAGGCTCTGCTAACGCCTTTTCCGCAGGGCTGTCCCCTGCCTCGAAGTTGTCTCGAATTGCTGGGATTGAGGCGTGTTTTCTGGCGGCGGCGGCGGCGGGAGTCCGGCCTGTCGGACCTGCGCCCTCCCTCCGGGAGAAGGGCAACGATCAGTGTCAGCATTCGGATGCAGGGCGCCGCGGCAGAGAGTCTGGACAAGCCAAGTTTGGGCATCCTCGCGAAAGGGGATCACTTTTAAACCCTTCTGGGGCTTTCTGCATTAGCTTATTTGGACGGGGCAGCTGAACAGTCCACCGCGTACACACACACACCCGCCACCACCCAGGGGTTCGCAGGCTTGTGTCTGGGCAATAGAAGGCCGATGCGCCAGTCCGTGCTTTCCAGTTGCTAAAGGAAAACGGCGTGTTCCGGCTGTTAGTCTTGCAGGTAGACCGGAGAAAGAGACAGGCCAGCGGTGGGGCTAGCCTATTCGCCGGTGTCGATTCCCTTCTCAGCGTCTCCCTCACAGGTAGGTGGCATGACACGGAAGGGGCGCCGGCACTTGGCATTCAGTCCCCTGAAATAACTACCGGCGCCGCGCTCCACGCTTCTAAACCACCCCGGTACTGAAAAAGCGGCCATGACCTAGCGCCTTTTCACACTCCCTCCCACCCACCCACCCATCCCGCGATGCTACAGCGTCCGATTTCGGGAGCACCGGAATAAATGCGCTGGTTCTGCCGTCACAGCCTCTAACTGGGGCCGCCGCACTGCTCCTGTAAGACAAGAGGGAGGGGGTTAGTTACCACGCTTCAAACACTCCGAAGCGTAGCCCGTTGAATACACCAGAAACATTCGATTAATTCGATTTAGGAGGCAGGCGGAGATCCTTGAAACTCTCCGGCCACTTTGGGGGCCTGTGCAGTTGACACCTCTCTCTGCCAGCTGAATTTGTTGAGGCGGGGGCTGGTCGAAACCCACCAAGAAACCTAAACTTTCCCAAGTCGGAGAGAAGGCCGCTCTCCAAATAACCCCGCGGCGTCCCCGATCCTTAGCCCGCTCTTCAACGGGGCGGAACGACTGAGCTCCTCAAGGTTCGCACGACTGAGCTCCTCCAAGAGCAGAGCGAACGAGGCTGGAAAAACAGAGGCGAGTGAGAGACCTTCACTGGCTCGCTGGGGACTTCGGGGGGGGGGAGGGGAGACACACACACCCTCGCCGGGAACGGATCTGACCTGACCCACCCGCAGCCGCGCGGCGCACAGCTTTGGGTTCCTGGGCTTTGCTCCTCCCCGATCCTACACTACTTCCCGGTTCTAGCCATCAAGAGGACCCGCCACATGGAGGTCGGGATGAAGAAGGTGCCCTCCAGTGATGTCGTGTCCTCCTCACCCTCCGTACTGCACTGAAAACGAGTTTTTAAAGATAAAGTCCGTACAGCTGAATCCCGGGGGGGGGGGAGCTCAAGGAAGACCTGGATCTCCGTTGCTCCCAGTGGAGACCCTGAAAGGAGGTCATTTCCGCGCGCATGGCGACTGAGGCCTGGCCTCGCGTTCTCGATGCGGCCCAACAACGCCTTTAGTGTCTCAAGCCGTGAGTTTTGCCGTGAAAAGGGCGCTCTGGAGATTACAACCCCTAGGTAGCAGCAATAGGCCAACCGATTGCTTGTGGATAGCAAGGCGTGTCTCTGGATTTCTTCTCCCTGATGCCTGTCCCGGACGTACCACTCCGGACCGTACACCTCCTGAAAGAGAACCCTACAAACAGAAAACTATTATTTATTTATTGATTTGATTTGTGCCTCGCCCCGCCGAGTCAGGCTCAGTGCGGCTTACGTAAAAATTACAACAGACTTCCCCCTACTCCGTTCTGAGGCCCCCCTCCAGGGAAGAACGGAGCTGTCAGTAACTCCTGTAAGCCCTCCCGTCCACCTGCACCGCGGATGCCCCACTGTTTTTCTCCGTTTTCTCTTCACAACCACCGTGTGAGGTAGGTTAGGCTGAATGTGTGGGTCACCCAGCATGTTTCCGTGGCGGAGCGGGGATTTGAACCTGGGTCTCCCAGATCCTAGGCGCCGTTCACACTGAGCATTTGCCCTGCTGAAGGCAGGGAGCCCTGCAGACTTTCCGTGTGTGATCATACCAGCACATCTGGGAGGCGTAGTGCTCCCGTGGCCAACCCGCGGCTGCACTCTGAGGCGGC
Source organism: Gekko gecko (assembly GCA_029375565.1). NCBI lineage: Eukaryota > Metazoa > Chordata > Lepidosauria > Squamata > Gekkonidae > Gekko > Gekko gecko. Next base: position 72,245,337 of record JAPDNY010000006.1, on the reverse strand, counting down.
ACTACCCGAGCACAGATTTGCCACTTGAGGAGTGAGGAGGAGGACTAGACCTCAGGTTGCAGGGACGAGAGACGTGGCTGCTTTGTTCTCGGCCGAGCGCTGGACTGCCCTGGAGAGGAGGGCCGGGTCTGGGGTCAGAAGGCCCGGCGGCACCCACCGCAGCGCAGGAGAGGCCCTGCCCATTTACAGGAGGAGGTATCGTTGTATTGGTGGTTTATAGCTCTCCAAAGGAATAGCGGCCCCGAGAAAGGGTCCGTTTGATGCCTGTGTGAGGCGGAGGTCTCTCGGCCGCGGGAATTTGTGCTGGAGTGGAAGATATCTGTCAGGCTTCAAGAGACGAAGAGAGTCCCCCTGCGCTTCAGTTTCTGGGTCACTTGGGAGGGGGGGAGTAACTGAAATCCACTGAGAGTTGGTTTGTGACTGTTTTTGTGCGCCAAGTACTTTCCAGTCTTCCTTCTGTCTTCACCTAAACCTGGGAGGGATTTTATTTATCCATTTTGTACCCTGCTTTCCTCCCCAGCAGGGACCCAAAGCGGCTTACAAATGTCGTTCTGTCTTCCTCCAATTTATCCTGACAAACTAAGTCCCTGTTGTCTTGTCGGGCGGACAGGGGTTAGGCTGAGGGAGTGCGAATGGCCCCAAGTTACCCAGCCAGCTTCACAGCAGCGTGGGGATTCGAACCTGGGTCTCCCAGATCCTACTCCAACATTCTCACCATTACTCCCTCCCCTCAAGAAGGCTGAGAGAGAGAAACGGGGGTGGTGATGGCTTTCTTCAAGACCACCCAGAGAGTGAGGATGGATTTGAACCTGGCTCTGGCGTGTAGCACAAAAGGAAGAGCTTGGCTTCCAAGAGGCTGAGGGTGGGCAGGGCAGGAAGGACACGAGGACCCGGGGCTCCCAAGCCAGCGCGCCTGGCTGAGGACCGCGGTCTCTCTCTGTCCGTATCCATCTGTCCTTTTCTGTCACCGTTCTCCCTCTCCCTCTCCCTCTCCCCCGCCCGCCCTCTGCTCCGGAGCAAGTGTTGCCCTGGCCGGCGGTGTGCGAGTGTGAAAGGGGCTTTTGTAAAACGGGACAGATAAAAATGAGCAAGAACATATTGTTTGACAGAGCGATCCAGGATGATAAAGCGCCTTCTTCAAATGGGGGCGGCGGCGGCGGCGGTGGCGGCGGGGGTTGTGAGAAGAGACTCGAAAATAGTGAATTCCTAAAAAATAGACCGAAGCGCTCTTTTCTTTCCTGGCCTTCGCCTGGAGGGGATCTGCGGCAAAAGAAGTACGCGCAGGATCACGTCCAAGCGACTTCTTTCAATAGGGAAGTCATTTGTTTTGCTATCAAGACAGCTCCGGCCTGGGATTCTCCTGTGCCCTCCCCCCCACCTCCCCCTCCTTTTTCTTTCCTGACGGAGGATGAAAAGAACAATTTTCGAGAGAAAGACTCGTTTTGATTAAATCTGACATGCTGCTGATAACTCCATGCTAATGTGAAATAATTAACATAATAGCCATAATTAAAAGCACGCTAACAATGCCATAAATTTATCACACAATTTTACTAGCTTTCTGCCCCTAACTGCTCTCTCATCGTTAATTAAACGTGTTGCCTTTTACCGAATGGATGTTTATACTTTTCCAGTATAAATATATCGTTTTGGAAACATGACTCTCTATTTTTGTTTGGATATTTTCCGTTCTCCTCCCCATCAGGCTGCTCTTCATGGACGATTTGTTAGTATTTTTTTAAAGAAACTATTAAAACTGAAATATTTTTCAAAGAAAGACAAGTTTCGATTAAAGACTTATGGTGTTTTGTTTAGTTTTAAACCAGCTAATGTTTATGAAAAACCCCGTTGGACTAAATGCCAAGTTGTGTCTGCGGTTGTGAATGAAATTGGACAGGGGGCCGGCAGAGAGAGGGCCGTTGGAGCTCCGATTGGATCCCGGCGGTGCTTTTCAGAGACACCTGAGTAGTCCCAGCCCAACACACACCTCCCTCCTTCCTTCCTTCCTTCCCTCCCTCGCTCCCTCCCTCGCTCCGGGCTTGTCCTCCAGAAATCCTGGCGAAAAGGAAACCACTTTCTAGTCCAGGAGATGCCCCCACCCAGCCGGTCGTGCCGAAAATTGGTCAGTTTCACGGCAGAAACGAGGTCTCACCAGCAGTGCTCCCTCGAAGCTGAGTTAGTGTGAGCGAGCTCAGTTTTTTAGCCTCCGGCTCACACATTTCCGTCTTAGCTCAGGAAAGATGCCTCCAGAGCAAACTATTTTATGTAGTAGCCAAATCGCTCGCTCACCAAAAACTTTAATGCCAGTAGCTCACAATGTAGAATTTTTGCTCCCAAGACTCCACAGCTTAGAGGGAGCATTGCTCACCAGGATCTTTTTCATTCTCCGGCCGGTCTACGTAGAAGTTTTTTGTTTTTTTAAATGTATCTATTTGCGTTTGCGTTTTGCTCTTCGATTTCCCTTGTTTTGCTTTGTTTTACAACGCTCACTTTCTTATAGCAAACCACAATCCGGCTTTAATACAGGTCAGACCAGCGATTTATGCAATTCATTAGCGAAAGTTAATAGGGTTAAGGAGATGAAAGAGGACCCGTTTGATTCCTCCCGCGCGCCGTCAAACGATTTCAGAGCGAGGGATCTCAGGCCTGAGTGGCGATTTCTCCCCCTCTATCCCCCTCCCCGCCCCGCTCCAATCCCACCTAGTCCCCGGATTCATTTTTTAACTCGCTTCCCGGCCAGACACTCGCTCGGTCATATTAGAACCAAAGTGAGCTGTAATTAATTTCTCCTCTTCCTTCATAAGTTTTCGGCCTTCTTTCGCAACTCCCCTCCCCAATGCTGGTTATGTCTCTATCAGACTCCATATCGATCTGAACCGTACAGTTTTCTTGTCTCCCGTTTCTTTGTGCGTGCGTGTGTGTGTGCTCACCTCTGTGTAATACAACATATATAATTCTCTCTCTCTCTCTCTCTCTCTCTCTCTCTCTCTCTCTCTCTCTCTCTCTCTCTCTCTCTCTCTCTCTCTCACACACACACACACACACACACACTTTTAAGCTCAACATCTCTTCTCTCTCCCACCCTCTGCCCACCTAGCGAGGTCTGGGGACAGCACCCTTCCTTAAACTCTCCTAAATTAACGCGGCCACCGGCGTCCCCCTCTGCGAAAGTTTGCTTCTCATTAGGACAGGGGTTTCCTGCCCCCCCCCGCCTCCACCCTTCGCGAGTTTAGCGCTGATGATTGAAGACCTGTGGGTTTTAAGAGCAAACCTCAATTAGGCTTCTCACAGGATTTACTTAACACTCCGGCTCTGGCCCGTTGCTTAGGATCCTCGATCCCCTTCCCCCAATATTAACCTTTGGACATAAGGAAGCCCTGCCGCTCCCGCGTTTTGATTCCGCCTCCCGTTCCTACCGCTTCGTAGGAGGGTTTATAGGATCTTTTCCGCAACGCTGGAAGAGGGATGGACAGATGCCCCTAAAAACAAGATGAAGCCGCCACAGAATCCAGACCCAGCCGTGGTCAAGAAGCCAAATCCCTCTTCCTCCCCCCCCCACCGGCCTTTGATCTTACTCGATTGCGTGTCCTGTGTCCAGTCCTGAAACTCAAAAGCGATCTTGAAAAAAGGCGGACGGGAGGGTAAGGCAGAGTGTCCCCAAACTTTTCGGTCTAAAAAGCATTTCCTCCTCTCTCTCCTGTCACCCTTGTATCTCTGGCCCCCCTATCAGATGGTAACACTGATGGAACAAGAGCTTAGCACAATAGATCCCTAATCGAGGGGAAACATTTCTTTTCACGCTAAGCACCGTAATTAATGGTGTGAATCAATTAATTTGACTTTTATTGTGTCGAAAGAAAAAAGCGCAACAAATGAAACCGAGGCTTTTCAGAGTCGATCCATTCCCCTGAGAGGCTGGCCCATGAACCCGGCACATTTGCGATCCTGTGCCCATTCGTGTGTGCACTGGGGCGCGGGGGTTAGTTATTCCAACGCCTGAGAAGGCCAAAACTCAGCTAGAGACCCCCGTCGTGTTTACTGAAGGCCTTCAGACAGGAATAATACCCATTTTAGGATGTCATCATCGTTCCTTTAAAAAGATATATTGCCTGGTTGATCATATATGTTATATGTACGTCATTATTATTTTTCTTTTCTTTTTGCAGAGTAATTTGCTGCCCTGATGGCACAGCATAAATCAGGACCCTTTGGAAGGAAAGCCAAAAAGACACAACACGTCATTCAGGGACCCAGCGCGGGCACGCCAGCTCGCCAGAAAAGTCTCCCGCAGCAGCTGCCAGGGGCTGGGGACAGAAACAAGACCCACCGGACCGGGGGGGGGGTGTCTTTGCGTGTGGAGGGAGGGAGGGTGGTTTCGTGCCTATTCTCCACCCCCATCCCCCCACACCCTTGTGGTCCCCCCCCCATTACCTTCTTCTAGCCCCGATCAACGTCTCCGGGAGGGGAGCGGTCCTTCCTCCACAGGTCTGATCGATACGGAGGCACGTTGCCCTCCAACCCCCTGAAGCCGACCGGCTCCAAACAAGCGCCGGCAAGTTCATTACTTATTGCTGTTTAACGACAGGTGATGCCTTCTTAATGGGTGTTGATCCAAATGTCTCCTGCTTTACGGGACCGATCGTTTGAGAGAAGCCATCGATTTGCCGACGGGAGCTCGCAAGATCCGGGCTGGCTTGACGCTCTAGTTCTGTTCCAGAGAGGGACAGCCAGTCGGCACCGAGTCGGCCGAGATGCGAGGCCCGCCGCTCCCCGCCGCGGCACCGGCCCTTTCCAAGCCCGCCACGCCGCATTTCCCGAGATCAGGCGCGAGCCCGAGGGAACACACGCACCCCCTCCGGCCTTCGCACCCCCCCGGGCCAGGCGCCCTTCCTCTCGCTTTGCCTCCCTTCCCAGGGCAGGGCATAAACCACAGTCCTGCTGCGTTCGACCCCTTTCGTTTCGTTTCGTACTCCCCTTCTCGCCTCGCAAGAGTGACCAGGATTTTTGTAAGCGATGGAATAAAAGGAGGTACACAACACGATCACAACGCACGCACACACAAATAACTCCGTAGTAAAAAAAACCCACCAAAAACCTCCTGACTTTGTTTATTTGTATATTTCCAAACAGATTATTATATATATGTATATCTATACACACACACACATATAAATGCCCGAAGGAAATGCAAGGACAAAGGCAGAGGCGCCGGGCCCGCTGTTGAAAGAGGGTGCAAAAGGGCTTTCCTTTGCGACCCAAGAGAAGGATTTGTCTGCGGCGTGCTCAGCGTCTCCCGAAATCGTTACTACGGCACAGAAGGTGAACAGGCCCCGCTGAAGCCAGCGCTCCCTCCCTAAACCGCGAGTTCTCCATCGAAATGGATCCCGTCGACAAGCGCCTGGGCGAGGGAAATCGGAATTCGCCCGAAACTTTCCTTCTCCTCCCCCCCCCCGCCCCGCCCCGCCCCGCCCCGCCCCGCCCCACCGTTCCTGCCCCTTCGGGGAGGAGGGTCTCCTCTGGCTTACCTTGAGCCGAGGCGATTAGAGTTTCCCCCATTCACACCGCAGCCGCCCATTTCCGACTCTTTCATATGCTCAGGAGCAATTAGGAGGTCGTTCACACCCCGGCCAGAGCCTAACGAAACGGCCCGCTCAAGGCCTCGGCGTGCACAGTTTCCCCTCTCCGTTTTTGGTTTGTCTGTTCCCTCACCTCTTTGTTTTTGTTTTTCTCTGCCACTCTCCTAATAGACTAATCAATAGCCATTTCCTGATCTTCGGTCCCCAGCTGATCCTGCTGTTGGGGGAATGGGGCGGGGGGACGGGACCGGAGAATAACAACAGGGCAGTGCTTGTTCGCGGTCCCAAGGTGCTCTCGCGGGCGGTGCTTGGTTGGTTGGTTTGTGGGGAAACCCCGCGAGCGGGAGGAGTGGCGTCGGGGTCCAGGCTGGGATTCAGCAAAGGGATGGGATCAGCAGCAGCGGATCCGCACTTCGCATTGGCCTCTGCCTCGCCCCCTCCCACGCCTCCCCCCACCCCCGGGGTTCGAGGAGGCCGAGAACTTGTCCCGGGCCCCGATCGCCGGACATCCCGCAGGGGCGTCGGCTTTCGCTTGAGGAGTGGGGGGGTCTGGGGGGAAGGGCTCCTCTCTGAAGGCCGGAGAGGCCAGGCCACCGAGCGGGCTCGCCGGGCTGGGGGTGCCTCCGGGCCAGCTCGCCTGAAGGGGCCGCCCGGAGCCCCACTGTTGTCTCTTTGTTGACAATTCCCGGAGACCACTTGAGTTGTGCCCGGCTTGGCAGTGGGGCGCTGACGTCAGGCCATCACGTGGCCCCGCCTCCTAGTATATCTTTAACAGGAAAGTAATCTATCAGGCAGCCCTTTTTAAAAGGGACTTTCAAAGTGGCAGCCGAGTTCCTTATCACGCCCGGTGACTCCCCGCCCTCCCCGCGCTCTTCTCCGGCTTCAAGGGAGAACCGGCCCCCCTCCTCCCTCCAGCGGGAGGAAGGAAAAATAAAGGCCACAAAAACAATCGCTAGGAGGGAGCGGCGGTTTTGTGGCTGGGGCGGACGAGGGGGGGAGCGGCGAGAGAAAGAGGAGCCCGGGTGGCAAGACCGACTCGGCGGAGGTCTGACCTGCAGCAGGAGCGGCTCGGATGAGTGACGAGCGGGTGGCCGCCAGCGAGTCCCTCTGGCCAGGCCGAGGCTTGGATCGCAGGCGCCTGGACGGGAGCTCTCCAGCCCGCAGGCGAAGGCGGCGGCTGCAACAGCGCGGGACTTGGGAGCCGATCCCCGGCGGGAGAAGGAGCCAGCCGAGGAGTTGGAGCGGATCTCTGCCTTCTCTCCCCCACCCACCCTCCCCAGCCTTCGGCGCTCCTTTGGTGAGGTGGGGGGGAGTGTCCGGCCCCCTTAACTGACTGTCACCGCCACTGAGCTCGCTCGGGGAGACACCAGAAGGCAGCGCTGCCCGGCTCGACGGCCGAGAGGAGCTCGATCCCCTCCCAGATGCCTGCTGGGGAAGAAGAAGGCGCCGAGGCCGGCAGATAGAAGAGAAGGCGGAGGAGAGGGGGAGGGGGGCGGGAGGGGGGCGGGGGAGTCCCTGGCCCGCCAACTCCGCCGCCTACCTGTTGGAGAAGCGGTGTCGGAGTCGGGACTGGAGGGGGGGACTGTTGGCGTTGCCTTGCCTCCCGAAGCCCTCTTCCCCCCGACATACACACCGGCTACTTTCCCACCCTTAATTCCCGCTCTCGGTCGCAGCCCACCCTCCCGTCAGCGGGGATGACCCTGTCGGGCAGCCTGAGCACCAGCGACATGTCCGGCCAGACGGTGCTGACGGCCGAGGATGTGGACATCGACGTGGTGGGCGAAGGCGACGAGGGCCTGGAGGAGCGCGAAGGCGGCGGAAGCGTCGAGGCAGAGGGCGGCGGGACCAGCCCGCCGTCGGGGCTGCAGGCCCAACTGGCCCTGGACGAGGCGGCCGAACTGCTGCTGGCCAAGGAGGCGTCGACGGCCGAGGCCAGCTCGGGCAGCGGCAGCCCCGTCGAGGAGAAGGCGGCAGAGGAGGGCGGCCCGGCGTCGGGGGCGTCCTCCGGCGGGGGCGGCGGCGGGAAGCCCAAGAGCAGCCTGGTGAAGCCGCCCTACTCGTACATCGCGCTGATCACCATGGCCATCCTGCAGAGCCCGCAGAAGAAGCTGACGCTGAGCGGCATCTGCGAGTTCATCAGCAACCGCTTCCCCTACTACCGCGAGAAGTTCCCCGCCTGGCAGAACTCCATCCGCCACAACCTGTCGCTCAACGACTGCTTCGTCAAGATCCCCCGCGAGCCGGGCAACCCGGGCAAGGGCAACTACTGGACGCTGGACCCCCAGTCCGAGGACATGTTCGACAACGGCTCCTTCCTCCGCCGCCGGAAGCGCTTCAAGCGGCACCAGCAGGAGCAGCTCCGCGAGCAGACGGCCCTCATGATGCACAGCTTCGGCGCCTACAGCCTGGCCGCCGCCGCCGCCGCCTCCTCCTCGGGGCCCTACGGGCGCGCCTACGGCCTGCCCCCCGGCGCCTACCCGCACCCGGCCGCCCTCCAGTACCCCTACATCCCGCCCGTCGGGCCCATGCTGCCGCCCGCCGTGCCCCTCCTGCCCTCCAGCGAGCTCAGCCGCAAAGCCTTCAACGCCCAGCTCAGCCCCAGCCTCCAGCTCCAGCTCAGCAGCCTCAGCGCCGCCGCCGCCGCCGCCGCCGCCGCCGGGGCCGCCGCCGTCAAAGCCGAGCCCCCCAGCAGCCGGCCCTCCTTCAGCATCGAGAACATCATCGGCGGCGCGGGCGGCGGCGGCGGCGGCGGGGGAGGAGGGGGAGGGGCGCGGGGGGCGGCGGGGGAGTCGGGGTCAGCTCCGCCGGGCCCGGCGCGGCCCAGGCCTTCCTCCGCCCGCCCGTCACCGTCCAGTCCGGCCTGCTGGCCCACCAGCCCCTCTCGCTGGCCCGCAGCACGGCGGCCATCGCGCCCATCCTCAGCGTGCCCACGAACATGCTCTCGGGACAGTTCCTGCAGCCCGCCGCCTCCGCCGCGCCGGTCCAGGCCAAGTGGCCGGCGCAGTAGGGAGTCGCGCTCCGCCACCCAGCCGGAGGAGGCTCTTCTTCTCCCCGCGAGAGGACCGCGCAGGGACTCCCCGGCCGGGCTGCCCGCGGCCCAGCGCCAGAGACTCGCGGGAAGCAAGGCAGGCTGGCTGTGCAGGTAAACCTCGTGCGCGACCCACGGCGACAGCTCTGTACAGATCCGTGGTGGGAGGCGGCCAAAAAAATAATACCAATAGACGGACTTTCCTTGGCGGTTTTTATTTTTTTAAGAGCAGTCCAGATTTGGAAGGGGAGAAATGATTTTAAAAAACACACACTCACATGAAGGACCGGATGGATGAGGAGCCCCGAACTTTCACTTTTGTTGAAGGTTCTTATTCTTCTCGGTCGTTTTCTCCGAAACAAACCCAAACACACCTGAACGAGAAGGGAAGGCATTTTGAAATATGACAAAAAGAATTGAACGGGACGGGAATAAATCGGGGAAAACACCGAGGGGCAAAATCCCTGTCATTCTATTGCAGCAGTCTGTTTATATATGAATGAACATATGTATTCTAAATGTTACTCCTTCGTGTTGTACACAGCTTTGTAAATAAATTTTTAAAATGGGGCTCTTGGTGTTGACTTGCTATTTACGAGACGGCTTGAAATCCTTGCCGGCGGAGAGACGGCCGAGGAGCGCTTCCCTGCCAGGCGCTGCCCTCGAAACCCGGGGCCCTGCTGGCCTCCGCATCGGAAATGTCAAAATGCCCGACATTCCGATGCCCTCCGCGGAGTGAGGTCTGAAGGATTTCCACGGGAACTCGTGGCCTTCAGCCTCCTTTCTAAACCGTTTTCCCTTTGAAATTCCAAGGAACACCTCCCCGCTTAAGTTTTAATTTCTGATAAACTCGTTATGTGTTTATAGATACATATAACATTCGTTCAAGCTAGCCAGGTGCCTTCTGCAATAAAGCAAAGCAAGTCAATTCCAGTCAATAACGAATATCGTCTCTCCGTAGCAGTGGAAAAGTGGATAAAAATAAATCTGTTTTCATCTGGGGGAAAAATTAGAGGAAATCGAATTAAAGCCCAGTCAAGAAAAGAAAGCGTTCCCTAGCCCGGGTTTTTGTTTTCAGATGTTCCTGCGCGATTTTTGTCCTTGCCGTAACCCCCTTCCCTTTGCCAAAGCAGGCGGCCACCCGGCTCGGAGCGGCCGGTCTTTTAGGGGAAGGGCTCTCCTTCTGCGACTTCACTCGGGGAGAGCAGCTCCCGGTTGCTTCGGGGAGGGAATCTAGGCTCTGGAGGGTCGCGGGGAGCCGGGCGGCGGCAGCAGCAGCAGCAGCAGCAGCAGCAGCAGCAGCAGCAGCGTGTGTGTGTGTGTGTGTGTGTGTGTGTGTGTGTGTGTGTGTGTGTGTGTGTGTGTGTGTGTGGCCGCTGTCCCCCGGGGCGCTCAGGGGTGCCAGCCAGGAGGCGGTGGGGGCGAAGAAGGGAGGCGTCCTGCAGAGGGAACGGGTTTCAGGTGCTCGTGGTGCCTCCTGCCAGGCGGGTGAAGCGCCTCCCTTCCCGTGGCTGAAGCCTGCCGATAGCGCTTGGTGGCTCGGGCGAGAAGGCATCTTGGATGGGTCCGATCCCCCCACGCCAGCCCGCCCCAGGCCATGCCTGAGAACACCCAGACGGCTGCGGCTGGTTTCCGTGCCCCCCAGACATGAGCACCAAAGAAGCCGGGACCTTTCCCGCTCTCCCCGGGGTCTGGTCCGCGGGCCAAAGCGGGGCTCCCAAAGGCAGCAGACCGGGGAGGTTTCCGGGCACCGGCCCCCCTGCCGCCTGCGCTGCGGGCAGAGGCTGACTGAAGGAGCTTGTTTCGCTCCCTGATGCACCGCAAGTGTTATTCCACCCAAAGTCAACACTGAGACCTCGGGGGGCGGGGGGGGCGGACGAAAATAACGCCTGGCGACGGGCAGCAGCTGGCCGGCGAGCCAGGGAGACGGAGGAGCCCTCGGCCAAGGCGGCGATTAGGTGTCCGGGGGCCGGGCCGGGCCGGCCCTGCCTCAGCCTGCCCGCCTGCCGGCCCCTCTCGCCTCCCCGGCGGCCTCAGATCGCCCTCGGACAAGCAGCCTTGGAGAGTGGCCGGTCGCTTCCCGCTGTGAGTCGCCGAGCCACTCGGCCTTCCGACCCGCAGAGAATGGGCCGGGGGGGGGGGCTGCGGCAGCCCCTGCCGGGCTGGCTATACTTAGCCGGTCCCCCTCCTGGGAAAAGGGAAAGGCGCTCGGAGCTGCTGAGCCAGGGCCTGCCCGTGACACTGGATCACCCGGGGGCTCATGCCAGTCCGCAGCCTTTGTTACTGATGAAATTACTCACTCAGATTTCCGCGCAGAACTCCAGTACGGCGGCGGCTGGGGGGCGGCGGCGGCGGCGCGGGGGGGCGGGCTGCAATAGGGCTAGCAGAAGCCTTTCCGCCGGACCCCCCCCCAGTCCGCCGCCGCCGCCGCCGCACAGTCACACTCAGCCACGCGCCCCCTGCTCCTCCGCGGAGGTCCCGAGGAGGGAGAAGCCAAGGAGAGAGCTGTCAACTTTCTGCCCCATTGATTGGGGGCGGGGGAGGCTCTCCTGGCTTTTCTGCTGCGTCCTTTTGTCTGAGACCCAGGAGCAGCGGCGCCCAAAGGACAGGCTCGGGGAAATGTCCATTAGCCACCGAGGGGAAGAAACAGTGGAGACACGCGCTCGCCTCGCCTTCTCCTCGCCTTCTCCCAGGGAGGACACAGACGTGGCTGTTCTCGCAGATGGGCTGTCAGGGCTGGAGGGAGCCATGCTGACTTCCCCCCGGGGGTCGACGGGCTCGTGGAAGGCACTGCGGTCCTGTTGGGAGCAGTCCTGATCCGCGGGGTCATTCTGGGGAAACTTTTCGGAAAGGAAAGGGAAAAGAGGCACCCCAACCCAGTGCCCTCCCACCAGCCCACAAGGACGTGCCCCCGAAATTCTGGGGAAGCCGCCTAAAGGAAGAGGCAGCCGGGCGGCTGAGGAGACGGGTGGTGCAGTCGCGCGCACCGGGGCCTCCAGGGCGACCTAGGTGGGCAGCGAGTGGTCCCCTCTCCCAGGGCAGGCCTTCCTATCACAAGGCCCTGGTCAATCGAGGCCACCTCCCTCTTGCCCCTGGGGGGCCTGGCCTTGGCTTGATGCTCCGAAGAGCAGGATGATCCAGGAGGAGGAGGAGGGCCCGAGGAAGAGCCTTCTGCACAAGGGGAGCCTGCCCTGGGGCCCAGGAGGCCCACAAAGAAATTAGTGGCTCTCTCCCCACCCCCAATAAACCTGTCACCAGGCCCCGGGGCCAGACAGATCCATTAAATAAAGAACCATTATCTTCCGTTAAATTCAGTAATGTCTACCTGCTCCTAAGAAATGTCCCCATTGAATAAATAATAACACCGCCTTGCTCATAGTCATAGTTGCTTAATGGACATGCCCTCCCCCCCCACCCATGATGGTGAATTTGGGGGGGGGAATCCCAGCCAGGGTGAGCAGAGCTGGCCACACTTGCCATAGAAAAACACACACCATAGAACCATATGGTTGAAAGATCTAATCTCCTGTCACACAGAGAAGAGGCGGAGAACTTCCCCTACTTCCGCTCACAGTATGAATTGCAACTCTACAATTCAGTCTGTGCCAGGACAGATATTAAGGACCAAGTTATGCTATCAGACCAACCAAATGATAAAGCTTTTGCTGGACTGTACCCCTTCAAACTGCAGGGGCATGGGAAGAATTGCATATTTGAATACTCCCTGACAGCTAAAGTTTCCTGTATATAGAAGTCTGGTTTGTCATGGATAAGTACCTAACCTTCACCTTGACTGCTAGTGTTCTCTATGAGGGAGATTTCTTTCATTGTTGTTGGGACAACAAGCCATTCCTCCCTGAAGATATACAGTCCAGCAGAAAATGATTGATTAAAATGGTCCTAAAAGGTCAGAGGTATCTTGGGTTGTGATTCCATTATTTTCAGTAGGAAAAATCAGCAGGGCGAGTGGCCAAAAATATCCCTCCTACCTGAAAAAAGGTGTGACCAGATGATAACTGGGACAACACCATACAATTAAACCCTCTGAAACTCAAAAAGAACTAAAAAATCAATTCATTCCAGGCAACATGTTTTAAACATGAGAACAGGTTCCCAGGAGTTACTTTCATGGTAACAAGCAGTACTATGGAGATTACATGGTTGCCCAGCTAAGAATGTTTGGCCATAGATCAAGAGTTTAGTTTTCATTGTTTTCACTTCAGAGTACAATTACCTTATGCAAATCAATATCCTTCAATGGGCCAATGTTGTGCTTTGGGATTTAAGAGAAAGCTTTCTCTAAAAGTCACCTTACATGGAGCATGAATACACTAGTAAACACTTCAGTAGAAATGGTGGACATTCATGGCTAAATAAACAGGATAAAATCCAGGGTGCCACAGACAAGCGCACATGTCTCCAAGTGTTTGGGGGCACACATACTTCCTTCACACTGTTTCCTGCAGAAGAAGAAGAGAAGTGATTGGATCGGAGTCTCAGAGCCACTTTTTTCCCTTTCCCTCCCCACAACAGACATCTTGCAGCAAATAACAGGCAAACAGAGAGAAAATGTGACAGAGACGTTTTTATAACTTGACATTGTGAGCCTAACTAGGCATGCTCTGAATGCAAGATACATGTCCCATAATGCAGTGCATTTATTTATTGGACTTATAGCCCGCCCTCTCCTGCGTAGCAAGGGTCAGGGTAGGTGACAACAAAACCAAAACTATACCATAGGTTAGTTGTCAAAAACAATTACCAAACTAATAAATTAGAATAAAATCAGATGGAAGTATATGGCACAAAATAGCATAAATTACCCAACATGAGGTCGTACATATGGCATGTTGATAGAATTGGTGTGATGACCAAATGAATGGGTGAGGTGGGGAGGCCAATGTAGATGGAAAACTTCGCTGTCTCAACTGTGGGCCTGGAGAAACATTTCTGTCTTACAGGTCCTGTGGAACTGCATCAAATTCTACAGGGCCCGGATTGCATCTGCAAGAGCATTCCACCAGGCCAGGGCCAGACTGAATCTAGAGGAATGCATGTATTACTTCCTCTGTGGGAGGAGATAATACATGCATCATTTCAGCCATAATCCCATTTAAAGTACCCATGAATGGGAATCAGGGCCCCACTGGTATGTATTTTGGGGAAATATATATCCATGGGGAAATACATACACATACACCTTTCATATTTGATGCCTATGTGTACTTAGCTACAAATATCCAAAGTGAGAGTTGGTCCTCAGCTCTAAGCTATCAGGCAACTTTTGGTGGACAATGCAATTCACTCTGTCTCAGCTTGGCCTGTTGTGAGGCTAAAACACTGCTAGACTTCTTCAAGGAAGGGGGCAGGATATAAATGGAAAGAATCATAGTAGTCTTTGGCTCCTATTCCCCACCTATAGAATGGGAGTCATACTTATGAAGACCATTGTTGAGAGGACTTCTAAAGTATTTAACAGTTCAGTCAAATTACATTATGTAATTGTCATTCCTCTGTTATTATCAGTTAATGAAAACAACAGTCCATGAATGTAATTCAGAAAAAGAGTTCTGTTCAACAGAAGCTGCAGTAGTGTTCCAGCTGAGCCCTAGAGACTGCCTCAGTCAGAAGTCCGGAAGTTCATTTCCTTTGGCTTTTCACACATAAGGCTACAAGTATGTACCCCTCCTTGGATTCAGAGGGACTTACAGCTGCATAAACAGAAACTCATGCTATAGAAGTGTTTTTTGTATTTCCCATACCTGTACCATGAGTGCAAACCCTACACTGACTAGACTACACATTCAGTTTAAAAACAGTTCTTCTGCTTTGTGACTAATATTAACAAAGTTGACACCTGCACATCTTTACCTTCAGTACTGCAGAAGAGCCTCAGAGCTATCTTATTATCTTGCGCAAAAATGATTGATATATTCAGAAACTGATACTATAGGTTTCAATACCAAACAGAACTCCAAAGTACTCCAGCTATGGGATTTACAATATAAATGGTGCCACATAGTGGTTAAGACCATGATGTGAAAAATCTCTGGTTCATGGCTCACCCATGTACTCACTGGATGTCTTTACAGCTTCATTAATGTTATATTCTGGTATGAAATCCTAAAAGCTGCTTCTGCGTGTGGGGAAACTGTCATGGGAGGAGGTAATACAATTCCATTTTCCAGGGATCCTTACATATACCAGTTTGTCCCATGTTAACCATGGGAACCCCCATGTTCCTTCAGGTACCCCCTATAGAGGTGTTCGCATCACCATCTTAGTCAGGGACCAAGGCATGCATGTAGCTCCAGAACTTCTCCAGAATACTACATTATGAGAAACTGGCCCTTTAATTGGAGTGGATTGGAAACACAGACAGACAAAGCAATCACTGCTTTGTGCAGCTTCAGATCCTCCTACAAATATGCTCCATTGGGGATGCCCAGCATACTACCATGAAACTGACCGGTCTCTATGAAGAGCTTTAACTACGTGCTTTAAGCCATTTTTCCTTTTTAGTTCACCAGCTCCTTGTTCTAGAGTCAGTTCAGCTAAGTCCTACAGGAAGAAAAAGAAAGAAGGGGAATCTTAGAGATGAATCCTGTGACTTTTTAAACTGTTTGGTTACTTGAATTTATAGGATGGTTAAAATATAAAAATTCAGGTTCTGCTAATTTCAACTAATGATATCAATGCCTGACATTCTTCTTTTGGAAATACGTAGGCCAAAAAGCGAGTTCTAAATAGCTCTCCAGATGCTGCTTATTGGGGGTCCAGCATACAAAGCTAATGTTTGCAAAAGTAGTTTGTTAATGCAGTCGGACATTTTGTTAAACTCCAATATTGCTTCATTTTGAAAACAAGAAGAATGCACATTCACACCATCTGAGGTATGTTGGTGCATTAAAGTTCTTGAAGACATTTATATATTTATTTGCCACACTGAAAAGTTATTCTTCTGCCACCTGCTCAGGGTAATTTAGGAATACTAACTAGTGTGAATGTCCTGGGGATCAACCCTAGAAGTGGGGGGGGGAGATTCTTGTGGCTGTACTGTAGTGCCCTTTGGATCAGGTTAGAGCTGTAAGTACATCTATGCAATAAGAGATCAAGTATCAATGGGAGTCAGAGCCCCCTTGGGATTTTTAAGGTCCTGTTGTGGAATCTGCTGTCAAATACATTCGGTGATCACCTTGGATTCCAGTTTCCCCAGATGAAGCAAAGGAGGCCAAAGCAGGAATGATATTTATTTTCCTAAGGGAACAACACTTAGATCCCTGAGGTTTTTTACGGAGTTAGATTTTACTCATCCTTTAGCGTTATGTACTTAAAAGTTACTGAGTACTGGTATTACATGTACAGAAAGTATTTAAGTCAGTGAGTGTGTAATGCAGCAGGTAGACATGAACTTAGCATGGCTTTCCAGACGGTAGAGAGAACAGTCTCTCCAGCCATAAAGTGCACTTAACTGTCTATTTAATAGTGGTGAGGTCCTTGGAAATGCAATCTCCATGCTAATCCTGTCTTTTTTTCCTTTTCTAAATCCATTCCATTCCCTACATTTGGGTGTGACATTGAAACAACTTGAGTTAACTGGATTAAATCCACAGGATTTGATGAGCAAAACATGGACATGGTGCACATTTTCTTGGGATGGGGAAGGAGAATGTTTCAGGTTCAAAGACCCCTCTTACTTCTGACAAAAAGGATGTCTTCCAATTAACTGTCAAACCTTTTAACTCCCTCATCTATTTTTGTTATATAAGGAAACACAGCCTTCATCTGCAACTGGAGAACCAAATACTAGGTTCTAGAAACCCTGAAAAGGACCCAGAACAAATGAATTATCCCAGAAGACCTGGATTTGGTCTGCTATTACTATCTCAGTCTAGGTCAGGCTAGAGAAAAGGGCAATAATTGACCACATCATTTATCAGTAGGGATGGTTTTTAAAGTAGTGGACAGATAACTGCCTCTATGAGTAGCTGAGGGAAGATGCCCTGACTTAGTGAATAATTCATAACGGACATCAATGGCTCATTTATGTGGTCTATACATGATTTTGGCAGCCAGTATCCACATAACATTGTCACGGTAGCTGGGTCAAAATGGTCCATAAGCACCCCAAACGATGTATGAGATATTCCTTCTGCTTGGCCTGTATTATAACTAATTACAGCATGTTCTCAAAATTTTATTGGTAAAGAAATTGGCAAAAGTATCATAGCTAATTGTCTGTTCCTGAGACAATAAAGGCTCACATTTAGGAGTCAGTAGATCTTGAATACCAAACAATTACAATGGTCATGAGCTAGCAGATGCAATGTTTGCGAAAATATAACATTTCTTTGCCACTGTCACCACTGCTTCATAGGTTTTCTAGTGGACTCTATAGCACGCTGTTGGATTTAGCACTAGCTTTCTGCCAGTATCTGCCAGATGTCCTCCACCATCTCTCATTTTCTCCATACCTCAAGCATATTTCTTGGAAGTCCCACTCCTATCAATGGGGTATTGTCTTCACAATAAATGTATTTTAAGCTTAGAGTGCCATGTGCTTCTTTCAGTCAACCAAACAATGGCTGCTTATAACCCCAAAGAAAATGGTGGAGACCTATAGAAAGTTCAGACAGAGTTGCAAATACCTAGCAAGTCAGCTCTCTCTTTCCTCTTAACTTTACCTTCCCCATCATAACTACCTTTAGGAGTCTTCTAGTCCAGAAGTAGTGTTTTAAAATGTCAATTGCTACAGGAGGGTTTTTTTATCATTATTCTGTTGTTCCCTCTCCACCTTGTCTCACTAACCTGTTAGTGTTTTTTGAGGGAGTGAACAAACATGTGGACAAGGGGGACCCAATAGATGTTGTTTACCTTGACTTCCAGAAAGCTTTTGATAAAGTTCCTCATCAAAGATTCCTAAGTAAGCTCAATAGTCATGGGACAAAAGGACAAGTCTTCTTGTGGATCAAAAACTGGCTTATAAATAGGAAACAGAGAGTGAGTATAAATGGGAAATTTTCTCAGTGGAGGGTGGTAAGCAGTGGGGTACCACAGGGATCAGTACTCGGTCCGATGCTTTTTAACTTGTTTATTAACGATTTGGAATTGGGAGTAAGCAGTTAAGTGGCTAAATTTGCAGATGACACGAAGTTGTTCAGGATGGTGAAAACCAGGGAGGACTGTGAGGCACTCTGAAGGGATCTGTCGAGGATGGGTGAGTGGGCGTCAACGTGGCAAATGGGGTTCAGTGTGGCCAAGTGCAAAGTGATGCACATTGGAGCCAAAAATCCTAAATATAAATACACATTGATGGGGTCTGAACTGGCAGAGACTGACCAAGAGAAAGATCTTGGAATCGTAGTAGATAACTCAATGAAAATGTCTAGACAGTGTGTAGCTGCAATAAAGAAGGCCAATGCTATGCTGGGGATTATTAGGAAGGGAACTGAAAACAAATCAGCCAGTACCATAATGCCCCTGTATAAATCATTGGTGCAACCTCATTTGGAATACTGTGTACAGTTTTGGTCGCCACACCTCACAAAGGATATCATAGCATTGGAAAAAGTGCAGAGAAGGGCAACTAGAATGATAAAAGGGTTGGAACACTTTCCCTATGAAGAAAGGATAAAACACTTGGGGCTCTTTAGCTTGGAGAAACAATGGCTGAGGGGTGACATGATCGAGGTTTATAAGATTATGCATGGGATTGAGCAGGTTGAGAAAGAAGTACTTTTCTCCCTTTCTCACAATACAAGAACTCGTGGGCACTCCATGAAATTGCTGAGCAGTTGGGTTAGAACAGATAAAAGGAAGTACTTCTTCACCCAAAGAGTGATTAACACATGGAATTCACTGCCACAGGAGGTGGTGGCAGCTAGAAGCATGGACAGTTTCAAGAGGGAATTAGATAAACATATGGAGCAGAAGTCCATCAGTGGCTATTAGACACAAGGTGTAGATAGGAACTCTGAGTCTGGGGCAGGTGATGCACTCTATTCTTGGTGCTGGGGGGGCAGCAGTGGGAGGGCTTCTAGTGTCCTGGCCCCACTGCTGGACCTCCTGATGGCACCTGGTATTTTTGGCCACTGTGTGACAGAGTGCTGGACTAGATGGGCCATTGGCCTGATTCAACATTGGCTTCTCTTATATTCTCTTATGTTCTTATGTTCACCTCTCTCCCAAATCTGGCTCCACTTGCATTGCCTTCCCACCCCAGTGTTTAGATGTGTCCTTAATGCCTTTTCCAATAATTGATCAAGTCCAAGTCACAGCAGAAGTGCCTGTGACAGAGGTTTGCTTGCCGGTGGTTGCATCTGATGTGGCATATAAGCAAGAACTCTGTAGGGAACTTCAGCAGGAAGGGGATCACAGAGATCTGAAATAATATATGTACTTGAACAGAGCAGCGGAGCAGCCATTGGACCAGAGTACATAGCATCAATACAGTAGCAGTGAACTGAAGGGTAGCTCTATTCAAAACCCTACTCTGACCTATTCAATGGAACTTATTCCCAGCAAAGCGTCTTTAAAATTGCCCTACTTAGTCTACCTTTGGAACAGAATGCTAGAAGCAGGACATTAATACAGTGCTGAGAATTCTCTGGGGTTTGAAATCCCGCAGAAGACCAAGTTAAAAGGAATCAAAGAAAGGCAAAGATAGAGGATCGAAGAACTGCCCAAGAAACAATGCACAGTGTTACGGACTAGGTTTATGACTAAGACTTCAGCTTTTTAGGTGCCTCAGAATTTCTGACAAAATAAACAGACCCTGTGCAGAGGAGGTAGTAATCACAGGGCTGAGCCGGTTAGCTGGCCTTTTCCATGCTCCGTGCATGCAGTGGGGGGAGGTTTGCTGGAGGCAGATGGGGGAGGCCAAGCTCTCCCATGCAGGGAGCACATGTAGGAAGTGCAATGAATAGGTGGTGGGCTACGTCACACCATCAAACACTAAAAAGAAGAAGCCCTCGGTGGTGGATGACATCTTCATAGTGGCAACAACACAATTGAATTGGAGAAGGAGTTTGCTCAAGGGGCTCTGGCCCACTCATGCTAAATGCCAGATTTAAACTGTGGGGTTTTTTTTTGTTTATATAGAGTTTAGATTTCACTCCTATCTTCCAAGAAACTATGGGCAGCATTTGTGGCACCCCATTTAATACACACAAAAACCTTGTGAAGTAGGCTTGGCTGAGAGAAAGTTACTCAAGGTCATCCACCCATCTTCATAGCTGAACTGTCTGTCCTTGCTACTTTCTCCACTACACCCCATAAAGCACATACAAGCAAATCCAGTTCCTGTATCTTTAACTGGGTTGGGCTGACAGGCATAGAGAGTTAGGGGGGGAAGCCTAAGAAGGTCTACTCAGAAGTAAATCCCATTTATTCAGTGAAGTTTCCTCCCAGGAAAGTGTTCTTAGGCTTGCAGCCATAGTGTGAGTTATAGGGTTTAGGATTGCTAACTCTGAATTGGGAAATACCTGGAGATTTTGGGGGTGAAGCCTGAGGAAGGCAGGGCTTGGGGCATGGAGGGACCTCAGCAGGATACAATCCCATAGCATTCGAAGCAGCCGTTTTCTTCAGGGGAACTAAATGTTGCTTGGAGACCAGTTGTAATTCCAGGAGATTTCCAGGCTCCACCTGGAGACTGGCATCCCTAAGTAGGGTTTCAAAACACAATCCAGCCAAAGTGAACCATTTCCCCCAACTATTTTACAAGAAGATTCAAGTCTGTGCTTAACTTTTCCACTGAAATCAACAGGAACTTCAAAGATGCTTAACTTTGGTTAGATCAGGAATCCCTGGTCTTTTTGAGGCTGCAGGCACCTTTGAAATTCAGATTCTGGAACAAAGTAGTGGGATAAAGCATAAAATGGCTGCTGCAGAAGGCAGAGCCAGCCACAGAGCATCAGGGAGTGAGATTATGCATACATCTAATAATAACTCCTTAACATTTCAGACACAAGCTCTGTTTAACAGGATGCCATTTAAAATGATCATATTGTTTACAAATATTTTTTTGCACACACACAGCTTCTGTTGTGCAGTGAAGACCCTTGTGCTGTGGTGGCAGCTGATGCCAAAGAAACTTTTCAGAAATCCACACTGCCAATCAGATCTCCAATGGGCAATCAGAAGCCCTGCTGGGCAAAAAAGCCACATTTGGCAAGACCTGTTTTCTAAAAGCGCTTGTCGGGTGCCAGGAAAGATGTCAGCATGTGCCATGCTGGAAACTCCTGGGTTAGGTGTTGCTAATAAATAATTGCCTTAGCTACTATAGATATCCTAGACCTACCAGGAAAAGTGCTTGGATAGGTCACAAGGTTCAGTTTCTTCTATATTTTGCTTTTAGCTGTACATAGTAAGGTACAGCAGCACAAAAGAAGGTATAACTGCTGGTGATTATGATTAAAATAAATTATATATTAACATAGAGCAAGTGGTTACTAGAGCATTGATGTAAATGCTACTTCTCTCTCTTAAAACTCAGTATGCTGTTGCTTCATAACACCAGACAACATTTCCAAGGCACAAGTGGACCAGAATGTGGGGCTCTAGGAGTTCCACTGTTACACATCCAGAATGGCCTCATATGAGGGAGAATTTGAAGAGGTGACAAGGAATGAATATATGTGTGCATATCCTAGCCTTGATATATTTTAACACCATTGTTTCTATTCCACAGTGGCCCACGTGGCAAAATATGTTCTAGTGCCAGGCATCGGGTTGCCAGGTCTGGTTTGGAAAATACATGGAGACTTTGGGGGTGGATCCAGGAGAGGGTGGGGTTTGGGGAGGGAAGAGGAGAGGCCTCAGCATGGTACAATGCCGTAGAATCTCCCCTTCAAAGCATCCGTTTTCTGCAGGGGAGCTGATCTCTGTCAGCTGGAGATGAGTTGTAAAAGCAGTAGATCCCCAGGCCCCACCTGGACGCTGGCAACCCTAGCCAGGCTGTAGGGGGAAGAGACGAGAATTTGTGCAGGCACTGTCTCATATATGTACTGCTGGGCAATATGCAGGACACAGAGTAAGACCTGGCAGATGCACTGCAGATTCCAGGCCAAGGGGTTTTAGCAGCTCCTGCAAACTGTTCTTACGGGGACAGGGTAAAAGCCAGAACGGCCCGGAACGGGCACTAAACAAACAATAGTGCCGCAAGAAACAGTGGCATGCATTACAGCCACTCCAGAACAATATTCCAGAAGTGAAAACACAGAACTCCCACCCTTTTATTAACCCTTTCCAGGCCAAAATGCCTCCAGAACACCCCAGAACAGCCACTAAACAAACAACAGTGCCGCAAAAAACAGTGGCATGCATTACAGCCACTCCAGAACAATATTCCAGAAGTAAAAACACGGAACTCTCACCCTTTTATTAACCCCTTCCAGGCCAAAATGCCTCTGGAACACCCTGGAACAGCCCGGAACGGGCACTAAACAAACAATAGTACCGCAAAAAACAGTGGCATGCATTACAGCCACTCCAGAACAGTATTCCAGAAGTGAAAACATGGAACTCCCGCCCTTTTATTAATCCCTTTCCAGGTCAAAATGCCTCTGGAACACCCCAGAACCAGCACTAAACAAGGAATAGTACTGCAAAAAAACGTGGCATGCATAATAGGCACTCCAGAACAGTATTCCCGGAGTGAGAACATGGAACTCTCACCCTTTTATTAACTCTTTCAAGGCCAAAATGCCTCCAGAACACCCCAGAACGGCCTGGAACGGGCACTAAACAAACAACAGTGCCACAAAAAACAGTGGCATGCATTACAGCCACTCGAGAACAATATTCCAGAAATGAAAACACAGAACTTTCACCCTTTTATTAACCCTTTCCAGGTCAAAATGCCTCCGGAACACCCCGGAATGGCCTGGAATGGGCACTAAACAAACAACAGTGCCACAAAAAACAGTGGCATGCATTACAGCCACTCCAGAACAATATTCCAGAAGTGAAAACACAGAACTCCCACCCTTTTATTAACCCTTTCCAGGCAAAAATGCCTCCAGAACATCCCGGAATGGCCCAGAATGGGCACTAAACAAACAACAGTACTGCAAAAAACAGTGGCATGCATTACAGCCACTCCAGAACAATACTCCAGAAGTGAAAACACAGAACTCCCACCCTTTTTTAACCCTTTCCAGGCCAAAACATCTCCAGAACACCCCGGAATGGCCCGGAACGGGCACTAAACAAACAATAGTGCCACAAAAAACAGTGGCATGCATTACAGCCATTCCAGAGCAATATTCCAGAAGTGAAAACATGGAACTCCCATCCTTTTATTCACCCTTTCCAGGCCAAAATGCCTCCGGAACACCCCGGAACGGCCTGGAACGGGCACTAAACAAACAATAGTACTGCAAAAAACAGTGGCATGCATTACAGGCACTCCAGAACAGTATTCTAGAAGTGAAAACATGAGACCCTCATGCTTTTATTAAATCTTTCCAGGCCAAAATGCATCTGGAACATCCCAGAACAGGTCGGAATGGGTACTCAGCAAGTAGCAGCATCACTAAAAATGGTGGGATTTGTTACGGACACTCCAGAACAATGTTTTGGAAATCAATATATGGAAATGTTGTGCACTCATTAACCCTTTCGAGGTTGAAATGCCTCTGGAATGGACGGGGGGGGGGTGTTTCACAGTTGAGTGGATGCATTTCTACCTGAGTGTAGTTTTCAGGAGTTATGCTGGGTAGCTGTTGCTTTCTCTTTTTGTCTTTCTGCTGTGGTGTTCCACAGACGATTGTACCTGTTTGCATTAGTACCACATTCAAGCAAAGATTTAGGGCTACATCCACCAATTGGTTAAATTATTAGATCACTTTGCTATAACTTCAGCTGATTTCTCAGTGACAGTTACTTTATATTTGTAATGTACCCAAGCCGACCATGTGCTCTGACCGGTTCTAACCAGTCCACCATGCAGCCAAGCGAAATGCCTGAGCTTGGACCTTGAGGACAAAAGACTGAGGGTCTCCAATTAGGGAACTAGGATCTGAGAGGTTAATGCAATTACTGTAACTAGACCACTCATGGGTGTGTGGGGTGTGGTTTCCTTAGGGAATATAAGCCAGTCTTCTAGCTGACTACTTTTCTTGTTCTTGATCTAATAAAGTATGTGAGAGCTGAAATCACTCGTCAGTTCCAGTACTTTTCACTGGCGACGAAGGTGGGATGCTACCTCCCATGAACAGAGACCATGCATCAAGCATCGCATCGAGGCCAACAAGGAGAACCCTGCATGCTGTCTCTCCAGTTGCCGCTTCCAGCACCGCTCCTAGACCCGAACATCGCATCACTGACCCTGAGAGCAGCACGGCATTGCTCCTAGTCCGCCGCCACCGCTTCTGAGGCTCCATGTGGAACCTATAAGATGGCTGCTGCCTCTGAGAGCCTCCCTGCCTTCGACATCTCCTAACCTACCCAATGGGAGACTTGGCTGGAGACCCTGGAGTGCCACTTCACCATACACGATGTCATGGAGCCGGGTAAGAAAAAGGTGTACCTTCTCTGGCACTGCGGAATGGCAGCACACCTCCTGCTGAAGGACTTAATACATCCCCGGCTGCCCAAAGACGAGTCCTACGCCACGCTGGTCAAAGCACTGACTGACCACCTGGCCCCTAAGCCCACAAAATTTGTGGAAATGATGGATTTTTTTGCAAAGGCCTGGACGAAACCGCCTTTGATTTCCTTGTGGCTCTGTGCCGGGCTGCCACGAGCTGTTTGTTCCCCAATTTGGCAGACACACTGCTAAACCAGTTCCTCGTGGGATTACAGGACCCCAAGTTGCGGAGGAAGCTGGTTAGCCAAAATGACCTGAATCTCAACAAGGCAATCCAGGAGGCTACGGCATACGAGAAAGCCCACTGAGACTGCCACGCCAAGGCGGTCCACCGCACACAAGCGACGGTTGGGTCTGACGTCTCTGACGACAAGGAGGTCCTACAGGTCTGATGCCACCCGGCCCAGCGCTCCCAACGCCCCCTGGGAACCACCACGGCAAAGGTCAGCCCCACCTCTGCACCCTGTGCCAGCTGCGATGAACCCCACGAGCGCCGCTCTTGTAGATTCCAGGACGCTGTCTGCCGTACCTGTCACAAGACAGGCCACATCGCCAAGGTTTGCCACTCAAAGGGACAATGCCAGCGGATGACAGCGCAGCTTGACTCATCGGATCTCCACACCGTTTTGGTCCACCACCAACAAAAGGTATGTAACTTGCACCCAGACGGCCTAGACAAGGTGCATGTGACGGTCCTTATCGAGGGGTCCCCCTGTCCCCTGGAAATTGACTCCGGCTCATCATTTTCCATAATCTTGGCTGAAACCCTCCATTCCTTGTGCCTTAACGGGGGACCCCATTTGCACAAGCCACAGGGTCTCACATTGCGGGACTTCAATAAGAACCCTGTGGTGGTCTGCAACTGGGGCAAGTTCCGGGTCCAGTTTAAGAGGTTCTTGGGACTCCTCGACCTGTTGGTGGTGGAAGGGCGCCTTACTAGTTTGTTGGGCCTCTCCTGGTTCGCGCCCCTGGGTCTCAAAATATCAGGGATCAACCAGATCTGGACGACGGATTTGGAAGCGGTCTGCAGAGAGTTTCCAAAGGTGTTTGAAAGGACTCTGGGGAGGTACACAGGGGACCCCATCTCTCTGGACCTTGACCCAGCAATACAGCCCATCTGCATTAAGGCATGGCTCCCCCCCTTAGCAATGAGAGCAAAAATAGAGGCCGAGCTCAACCGCCTTGTCGAGCAAGGGGTGCTGGAACCAGTCACATCCGCATACTGGGAGATCCCCATTGTCACGCCAGTTAAACCGAACAGTGACGCGAGGATATGTGCCAATTACAAGTGAACTATCAACAAAGCCCTGCAAGACCATGCTTACCTGATCCCAGTGGTAAGCCACATATTGGCCTCCCTAGTGGGGGCCAAGGTCTTTGGTAAGCTGGATCTGGCGCAGGCTTACCAGCAACTGCTGGTGGATGTGGCCACTGCCGAGGCGTAGACAATCACCACGCACAAAGGGGCGCTCCAAGTTACGAGGTTGCAGTTTGGGGTCTGTGTGGCACCAGGGATTTTCCAATCATTTATGGATCCCCTTCTTAAAGGCATTCCAGGAGTACAACCCTTTCTAGATGATGTGATCGTCGCGGCAGTGGACTCCACAATTTTTGCGGACCGGCTCCGACAAGTGCTCCAGAGGTTTGACTCCGTCGGCCTCAAGGTGAAGAAAGAAAAATGCCTTCTAGAGGTGCCCCGCATTGAATTTCTGGGGTTTGTGGTGGATGCTCAGGGAATCCACCCCACGGACGATAAAGTGCAGGCAATCACACACGCTCCCCCCCTTCCAAGGTGGAATTTCTGGGGTTTGTGGTGGATGCTCAGGGAATCCACCCCATGGACGATAAAGTGCAGGCAATCACACACGCTCCCCCCCTTCCAAGGTGGAACTGCAGGCTTTCTTGGGCCTGCTCAACTTCTACCATGCGTTCCTGCCCTTGAAAGCTACAGTAGTGCAACCACTTCACCACCTACTGGATAAAGAGGCAACCTGGGCCTGGGGACCCAAGCACGCGGTGGCCTTTCAAGGGGTCAAGGACTTGCTCACCTTAAACTCTGTCCTGCACCATTTCAATGAGGCACTCTTGGTGGTCCTTGCTTGTGACGCCTCCCCCTACGGGGTCGGGGCGGTCCTGGGCCACCAGCTGCCAGACGGCCGGGAGGTCCCGGTGACTTATTATTGACAGACTTTGTCTTTTGCGGAGTGCAACTATGTGCAGATAGACAAAGAGGCATTGGTGATAGTGGCTGGGGTCAAAAAATTCCACCACTACCTCTATGGTCGGCCCTTCACAGTATTGACGGATCATAAGCCTCTCCTGGCTCAGGATCACTAGACGCCCCAAATGGTCTCCCCCCAGGTCCTCAGGTGGTCCATCTTCCTGGCAGGGTACACCTACACCCTCCTACACCACCCCGGGAAAGCCATGGGCCACGCAGATGCCCTCAGCTGCCTGTCGCTGCCAGTGATGGACCCCGACCCTGCTCCCGCCCATACAGTTGCCCCGTTGGAGTCGCTTCCCAACCGCCCAGTCCACGTGAGGGAGGTGGCCCACCTCACGGCCCAGGACAAGGTACTCTGTTGGGTCCTGGACTGGGTGGGGAGGGGGTGGCCTTTGACCAAAGAGAGCCCAGAGTTTACACCATTCCTCACAAGAAAGGATTAACTGTCGGCATATAAAGGGTGCTTGATGTGGGGAGGCTGGGTAGTGATACCGGGCCTGATCCAGCAGCACATCATAGAGGCTCTGCACAAGCACCTTCCAGGGGTCATGAGAATGAAGGCATTGGTGAGGAGCTATGTCTGGTGGCCGGGCCTTAATTGGGACATCGAAGAGAAGGTAAAGCGATGCCAGCCCTGCCAAGCCTCTCGCCCCGACCCGCCCAGAGCACCAGAGAGAGCTTGGAAGTTCCCCCACTGCCTCTGGTTGCGACTCCACCTGGATTTCGTGGGGCCATTCCAGGGGCAACTGTTTTTCATTCTTGTGGACTCTTACAATAAGTGGCTGGAGGTCTTCCCTGTCTCTGCAACATCATCAAGGGCAGCTATCAAAGTGATGTGGCAGATCTTCAGCGCCCAGGGCCTCCCAGACACCCTAGTGATAGACAATGGGACAGCCTTCATGTCTGGGGAGTTCCAAGAATTCACCATTACAGGATCCATCACTTGGAGAAATGATGGCTGAGGGGTGACATGATTGAGGTTTATAAGATTATGCATGGAATTGAGCAGGTTGAGAAAGAAGTACTTTTCTCCCTTTCTCACAATACAAGAACTCGTGGGCACTCCATGAAATTGCTGAGCAGTTGGGTTAGAACAGATAAAAGAAAGTACTTCTTCACCCAAAGAGTGATTAAGATATGGAATTCACTGCCACAGGAAGTGGTGGCAGCTATACGCATAGACAGTTTCCAGAGGGAATTTGATAAACATATGGAGCAGAAGTCCATCACTGGCTATTACCCACAGGGTATAGATAGGAACTCTCAGTCTGGGGCAGGTGATGCACTCTATTCTTGGTGCTGGGGGGGGTAGCAGTGGAGGGCTTCTAGTGTCCTGGCCCCACTGCTGGACCTCCTGATGGCACCTGGTATTTTTGGCCGCTGTGTGACAGAGTGTTGGACTAGATGGGCCATTGGCTTGATTCAACATTGGTTTCTCTTATGTTCTTGTGTCCACTCAGCCCCATTCCATCCCGCCAATGGGCAGGCCAAGCATATGGTGAGGACAACCAAAGATGCGCTCCGCAGGTTGGACTCCATCGATTGGTACTACAAGTTAGCCTCTTTCCTTTTCGGCTAAAGAACAACGCCACACTCCACAACGGGCTGGAGCCCGGCCAAGCTGCTGATGGGCAGACGCCTCACATCAAGGCTGGACTGGCTCCATCCAGACCGAGCACCTGAGCGAGAGCTGGCCATCGAAACTCCAGAAGCCACCCGAGGGTTTTTCCCTGAAGATCCCGTTTATGCATGGAACTTCACCGGAGGGCCCCCTTGGATTCCAGCAAGAGTAGTGAGAGTCCGAGGGCCCCGCTCCTACGAGGTCTCCAGTGAGGATGGACAAATACTACACTGCCACATTGACCAGCTCCACAGACGAACCCTGCTAGTGGAGCCGGAAGACTTCACGGAACCAGACACGCTTGAGACCACCGATCTGGTAACCACACCGGACCCATTGGAGGAACTGTGCAGCCATCGCTAGTCAGCTTCCGGACCCTGCAGGGCCAACCCAGGGGCGCGCCAGCACATAGCCTGTGGACAGCACTCTGCTGAGAACGGCAGCAACGGCTCCAGCTTCAGCGACATCGGGACCCCACTGCTCAACCCGAGAGCGCAAACCGCACCCATACCTGAAGAACTTTATTTGCGGGTATCTAGTTTCAGACCAAGGGGGGAGGGGGGTAATATACCCAAGCCGACCATGTGCTCCGACCAGTTCTAACTGGTCCACCATGCAGCCAAGCAAAGTGCCTGAGCTTGGGCCTTGAGGACAAAAGGCCCTCGGCTCCTGAGTCCCCTCCAATCAGGGAACTAGGATCCGAGAGGTTAATGCAATTACTGTAAATAGACCACTCACGGCTGTTTGGGGTGTGGTTTCCTTAGGGAATATAAGCTGGTCTGCGAGCCGACTACTTTGTCTTGTTCACGATCTAATAAAGTATGTGAGAGCTGAAATCACTCATCAGTCTCAGTACTTTTCACTATTAGTGATTTTAAATGTTATTATAGTGGGTCTTGGATTTTGGGAACTCTTTACCTTGCTATGGAGTTATAATACAGAATATTAAACATGGCTTTTTCTTCTAAGAATGAATAGTATTTCTACTAATATGCCACATATGTGGATTTTTGGTAGCATGCAGATTGATTTGAAAGACACAGGATTACTCAGATAACTATTCTTTACTCAGGTAGCTATTTTTTAAACAAGCACCCCGCCACCGCAAAACTTGAAGACACTTGAATGAAGAGGGACGTAGTCATTTTCTTTCTCTCTGTTCCTCAGAGGAAAAAGATTACAAACTAGAGGAGGGTATGGATTTTTTCTCCTGTCAAAGTTCCGAGGTGTTCCAGAGGCATTTTGGCCAGGAATGGGTTAATAACTGCAAGGTATTTCTGCATTTGAACTTCGAAAATGTTCTTCTGGAGTGCCTTTAACACACCCTACTGTTTCTTGTGGGACTGTTGTTTGCTTAAAGGCCGTTCCAGCCCATTCTGGGCTGTTCTGGAGGCATTTTGGCCCAGAATGAGTGAATAAGTACACAATATTTCTCTGTTTGGATTTCCAAAACATTGTTCTGGAGTGCCTTTAATGCATCCCATGGTTTCTTGCGGAACTGTTGTTTGTTTAATGCCCATTCTGGCCTGTTCTGAGGTCTTCTGGGGGCATTTCAGCACAGAATAGGTTAATAAGTGTACAATATTTCTACATTTGGATTTCCAAAATATTCTTCTGGAGTGTTTAGTGCCCATTCTGGGCCATTCCGGGATGTTCCGGAGGCATTTTTAATTGGAAAGGGTTAATAAAAGGGTGGGAGTTCCGTGTTTTCACTTCTGGAATACTGTTCTGGAGTGGCTGTAATGCATCCCACTGTTTTTTGCGGCACTATTGTTTGTTTAGTGCCTGTTCCGGGCTGTTCCGGCGTGCTCCGGAGGCATTTTGACCTGGAAAGGGTTAATAAAAGGCTGGGAGTTTTGTGTTTTCACTTCTGGAGTATTGTTCTAGAGTGGCTGTAATGCATGCCACTGTTTTTTGGAGCACTGTTGTTTGTTTAGTGCCCATTCCGGGCCTTTCCGGGGTGTTCCGGAGGCATTTTGGCCTGGAAAGGGTTAATAAAAGGGTGGGAGTTCTGTGTTCTCACTTCTGGAATATTGTTCTGGAATGGCTGTAATGCATGCCACTGTTTTTTGTGGCATTATTTTTTGTTTAGTGCTAGTTCCGGGTCGTTCCGGGGTGTTCCGGAGGCTTTTTGACCTGGAATGGGTTAATAAAAGGGTGGGAGTTCCGTGTTCTCACTTCTGGAATATTGTTCTGGAGTGGTTGTAATGGATGCCACTGTTTTTTGCAGCACTACTGTTTGTTTAGTGCCCGTTCCGGGCCATTCCGGAGTGGTCTGGAGGCATTTTGGCCTGGAAAGGGTTAATAAAAGGGTGGGAGTTCCGTGTTCTCACTTCTGGAATATTGTTCTGGAGTGGCTGTAATGCATCCCACTGTTTCTTGCGGCACTATTGTTTGTTTAGTGCCCCCCTGGGCCGTTCCGGCTTTTACCCTGTCCCACATCTGACTATCTAATAAAGGGAGCCTTGACTTGTGAAAACTTATACCCCGAAAATCTTGTTGGTCTCTAAGGTGCTACTAGACTTGAATCTAGCTATTTCTATCAGTTCATGTGGCACAAATTGGCATAATCAATTTGCATGAGCTGCTTAAACTAGTTTCCAGTCTAGCTCATGGAGGAAGCTGTATTTTTATGTTGCTTAGGTTGCTCTATGTGGGGTTCCATGTCAAAATAAAATAAAACAAAATTTTTAAAAAAGAGCAGATCCATGTAAATCCAGCGTTTACTTTTCTCCACCTAGGGCAACTCCACAGCCTGAAGCCGCAGAACCAGAAACACAACAGCATAGTCAGAAATATTGATAATGTACTATTCAATACTCCATTTCACGTTTTATATTAGTTCCACTGCACCAGAGTCTAGAGGGATTCCAGCCCGGGTTTTACCTACGACTCTGGTTAAATTGGCTAGGCAAACTACAAGGGAAGACTCCGGTAGCCTTACGTTTCTTTCTTTGTTGATTACAAATAAGTTATATTTTGTTTGCTCAGGAAGACCCTCAGATATTCCTGAGTGATTAATGCATTATACAGAAAGCAACAGTCTAGCTTTGCAAAGAATCACGTCGTCTTCAGGCGGATTTCCGAATAAAGACTGCGCTAAACGTCATCGCGCACGCACTCCCTCCCGCATCTTCCAAACTTACTGCGCAGGACCGTGGCTGACGAGGCAGGGCTGGAAAACAAATCGAGAGCGCGCGCGCGCGCCTTACTTCCCCCTTTTCGCGGCTGTCAGTCTTGGTGAGTTGAGTGTCCATCATGGGAAGGATCGCGGGCTCGCACCAAAAGGGCGGGAGAGAAGACACGTCTGTACGGGCAGGGCGCGCTGCCACGCTGTTCGGGGTGCCAACAGCAAGACGTTTCCGTGCCTGAGTGGGAGCAATATGGGAAAGCGCTGTTGAAATTCTGTGGGATTCCGGGCCAAGCAGATTTTAAGTACGGGGAGTCGGATCTGTCAACCAACATAGATAGGGCGGATCTGGTTTCTCATCCCCCCCTCCGCCCCCTGGCGAGCCCCTTTTCAAACAGCTACACTCAGCAGCTCAGCCTTTTCCTAACATGAAGATACAGCGATGGAAGCAAATGAACCACCTATTGATACACTGCTTGAGGGGCTTTGAATGGTTCAGTCTCAAAAATATGTAGACTAATATACGGAATGTATTTCTGAACATGTGCAGAATTCATTCTTCTCATCACTGATGAACTGAGTATCCCCTCACATACAAGCCCGAGATCATTCTTGTATAGGGCGTTCCGTGTGTCTTTGAAAAGTGTATAAAGCTGCCTTATACTGAGCCAGGCCTGCTCTCTGCCAGCAGTTCCCCATGTTTTTGGGTGAAGAATGATTTAGTGCTATCTTTATAACTGGCCATAGGAGTAATTTGAAGATAGGCATCTTTTGTGTGCAAAGTATATGTTTTGCTGCTGAGTTGTGCCCCTTACCAAAGAGTGAACTTTCTGTTTCTCCTGTGAGAATGGGCATTCCTTATTTCCAGCTGACTGGCATTCCATGGAAGAGGTATTATAGATCACTTTTGTTTCATATAGTTGACCGCTTGATCTGATGGTTCTACTTATGTATAAGAAAATACTTAATCATTTGTTAGATGAGAGGAACAGCACTCTTGTCTGTGTCATTGCCTAGTACACTGCTTTCTGTAAGGAAATATATATTTGAAGTGGCCCTAAGACACCTGGAGTGTATATATGATAGTTGTTCACAGGCCAAATAAGGGTACTTCAGAATGTTTCCACTACTACAAGTAGCTACAGCAGGAGAATGTTAACCTTGAGGAATGTGTAGTTATTGACTGTTGTTAGGAGTCATTAAAATTGCCATATTTTGTGCTTTAAGATCTGTATACAAACAGAATTTCAGCATGTGGTATACTATGTAGTTTCCTTCTGGCTAAAGAGCAGCAATGCTGTAGAGCAGTGGTGTCAAACATGCGGCCCGGGGGCCAGATTAGGCCCCTTCGGACGGCTTCTATCAGGCCCACAGTGGAACTGGCTGTCTTCTGCTTCTTCCAGTTCTGCTGCTGTTGTGTCGTCATAGGTTTGCAGCTTACAGATACACACCTGAACAGCATACTTAAGATTGCAATAGCACAGACATTTTGAAGCAATAATTCAGAGCAAGAGGTGTCAGTTATCAGACACTGTTAAACAAAATAATGCAAGAGTGCTAATGTTTTAAGCATGTTTTTATTTTAAGTAAAAGAGACCCTTTGTGTTTGTGTCCTTTATAAATTTTATAACTCTGCTACCTGGCATTACAAGGTCTCATTTATGTCAGATCCAGCCCTCAGAGCAAATGAGTTCAACACCCTTGCTGTAGAGGTTCTGCCCCAGGGTAGGCAAACTCTGGCATAAGTGCAGAACTATGGCACACCAGACCACTTTGCTTGGGATGCAATGTTAGTTCTCTATCTAGCTGACTCAGGTGAGTGCCTGAGGCTCTGGCAGTACCTCTGGGGCTGGTGATGTGGAGGTGACAGATGTGATACACCTGCTATTGCCTCCTGAACCAGACAGCCACCAGCTGAGGCTGAAATGAGCCTCTGAAGGGCTGGTAGTGCCACTGGCCAGCTTCTTCTCAGTGTGTCTGGCCAAATGAACCTCTTGTCTCAGTCCCCCTGATAGCATACCAACATATTTACACACAGATGTTGCTTTTCCCCTAAGCGCTTTGGCAAAATGGTTGCCAGTGTTGATCTAGCCAGACTTTAGAGAACAGCAACAATAGCCAACCAGTTTGTTCTGTTTTCTTTACTAGTAGAGACAGCACAAGGCTAAGTAATGTTACTAGTTCCTACAAAATCATGTTAGGGAGAGGAACGGCAAATGGATAACTGTAGAAGGGTGTCTATCAACTTGCTGGTGCCAGTGGCTGTGGCAAAGACAAAGAGAAGGAGAAACAGAATGAGCAAATGCAACCTTCTCTGGTGCGTGATGGCTCCACTTTATATGTACTTACAAGGCTGAATTCTCTATGGATTGTGAATAGTTTAGTGACTGTTTCCTTTGCACTGAACATCAGTACCCATGGACAGGAAAGATTAATCCCAGTTCCTGTATTCTGGATGAAGAGTAATAAAGACATAGCTTTCAGTGACCTGGGTCTAAATCCAAGGTGTTGCTTCTTTTCCATTTTTTTCACATCTTCGCCTTTTCCTTGGTGTCTGTAGGCACCTTGTCAGGCACAGTCATCCCATCTTGTGTCTTACAGAGTCCAATGGTATGGATATACACTTATTGGTCATCATCAGTGTTGTCATGATCTGGCCTGTACAAGCAAAGGCCTAGCAGGCCCAGGGAGCCTGAGTAGCAGTGAGGGGAGGCCAGTCATACAACTCCTAGAAGCCCCTGAGAGGTTTTGGCGCCATTTTTAGCCAATCACAGAGAAAGGAGACTTATAGCAAAAGAGCTGGTACAGAAGAAGAGCTGTTCTTTCATCCAAGAGAGCAGAGCCAGAAGGAAAGCTGCTGCAGGGAAGAGACCCTCATCCTGAGAGGAAAGGTGAGCAGACTGAGGCCCACTTGAGACAGTAAGCTAGGGACAGTAAGTTTAGACGCATTAGAGCATTTGGTTTCTTTTCTTTTCACCCCTTACTGATATTGTTCTTGCACCTTGTTTGTTTCCCATATTGGGCTGATCTCCTGTAAAAATAAACCTTTTATTTGCTGTTTACTCTGCCTGGTCCTCATGCCTATTATTCAGCCAAATAAGGGAGGTCTGAAGGTCTTGGGAGGGTACTCTGGACCTTCTCAAGGGAGCCTAAAACCAGAGTGGTTGTGGCGTCAGGTGACACCCCATCTGAACTGTAACAAGTGTATTATCTTTTTAGCCATTGAGAGAAACGGAAAAAAGAGAGGAGGAAAAAACCCTTTGCATTCCTAGGCCAAGACTATCATTTGATAGTTTATAAATGGTGTTACATTGCCATTTAATATGCCAATATTTGATCGTTG
Source organism: Gekko gecko (assembly GCA_029375565.1). Lineage (NCBI taxonomy): Eukaryota > Metazoa > Chordata > Lepidosauria > Squamata > Gekkonidae > Gekko > Gekko gecko. The sequence goes on along the minus strand of JAPDNY010000006.1, from coordinate 72,210,826 downwards.
TACTGTTCAGGCAGTCAGGTACTGACCTTTGCTATAGGCTAGCAGTCAGAAAATTAATGCAGGATCACTGGTGACAAGTTTGCCAATTAGTAGGATTTTGCTAACAAAATGTAACCCTCGTCCCAACCTTTCTTTGAACATGTATCTTCGAGCTCCTTCTCTTTAGCTTAATGAAATAAGAGACCATCCTAAGACTGAGATTCTATGCACATATATTTGGAAGTAAGTTCCATTGAACTTTTGAGTAAACTTATATAGGATTGTCCTGAACATTTCAGTCACAACTATGATCTCTTTAGTCTAGCTGTCTACTTGCTGCAGGCTTTATGTAGGAAGTCTCTCTTCAGGTAATACTAGTAGTTCCATTAGTAGAATTGGAATAGTTACTTTAATTACACTTCTAAGAATTATCATAGGACTTAGGTTCTGTTGTCCATGACATCAGAATTGTATGAATTGCCATCAGTGCTAAATTTCATCACATTACCCACCTCTTTCTCATGAATAGAGATGAGTGGCAAAACTTTCAATGATGTCTGGCTTCTTTGGAAGAACATTTCATGTGAGTTGTTGTAAAGATTATCAGTGGCATCATGTTTCCCATTACAGCATAATTTTAAAAAGTAGTATTGGTTCATGGTCCTATCCTTGGGATTATCCTCAGATCATAACATTCTCAGTATGTAAACTTTCAAAACAGAAGCTTGACTTGTGTAGCATCATTTTTTCCCTTTTTCCTTGTTTTCAGGGTTTTTTCTGATGTAGCCTGAAGAGCAGCTATGGAAAAATGGAGCTTAATGGCAGTTGCAACCTTATTAGGACTTACTGTCCGTTGGGCTGTGTCACTTGGTTCCTATTCAGGTATTGCATATTCATAGTGCACAGAAATGAAATGTCTGTTAGGGATTATGTTAAGAACTCTGCAGAGAAACAAATGTAATATATGGGCTATTGAGTCTGTATTGTGTAGAGGTTAAATTGTTAGACTAGAGTCTGGGAGATCCAGGTTTGTGTATCTGCACTCTGCCATGGAAGCTTGCTGGGTGAACTTGGGCCAGTTACAGCCTAACCGACTTCACAGGGTTGTTGTGAGGATAAAATGGAGGAGAGGAGAAGAATGTAAGCCATTCTGGTTCCCCATTAGGGAGAACAAGTTGGATATTAGTGAAATAAACAAACAATTGAGATTTTAATGTATGTATTGTCAGCCACTTACCAAGGGTAACAGTTCTTGGTACTTAGCTCCAGTGCTCAGATCATCCTGTGATTTAGGTGTGTTCTGTCCTAATAGACAGATACAGATATCAATACCATTTTTGATGTTAAATGGAGGCTTTTTATTATTGTGATTTTAAAATTATATTTTAGCTTTCTGTTGTTTCTTTCTTTCTGTAGACACAGCCTTGTGAGCCTGGAAGTATTGGGAATGTGGAATATAAATGTTTAAATAGATGATAAACATATAGAGACAATTTTAGCACACACAGATATGTATAACTAGATGGAATGGCATGAGGTTATCCAGGCTGGCAGTTATTTTGTCTACATAAAAGTCTGGTGCATGTGGTGATAAAATTATGCCTGGAAGATGCAATATTTTATGCTGGTTTCTTGTATTTATATGACCTTCTCAATCATGCTACATCCTTAGTTAGCTTAAAGTACAAAACCCCAAATGGTTGTTTTTAAATCAAGTATCAACTAGAAACTAGCTAGAGTATTTTTGTATATTTTTAAAATGTGTGTGTGAGAGAGAGTGTGCACCTGGAGGTTATGGCAATCTCTGGTGACTGACCCCTACTGGGGGCCTGGAGGATATTCAGAGAGGTGTCTGAACAAAGCCTGCCCCCACCTCCCACATTTCAAGGAGGTCTCCTATCCAGGTATTTGTCAGAGTTGACCCTGCTTAGCTTCCAAGATCTGATGAGATTGGGCTTTCCTGAGCTATCCAGGTCAGGGCCTAGCTAGAGTATCTTGATATTTGATCTCTTACTTCATGTTGTACTATTAACATGTGAGAACCAATGTTCTTTAGGCACAAAATAGTTCCCAAACTTATTATATTGGTGCTGGACAATGTGAAATGCGAGTCATGATCAAGAGGTTCAAAGCTGTTCTTCAAAACAGGCTGATTAAAGTAGTGCTAGTTCTGCATGGTCCAGATTTGAGATGTAAATGACAATCCACAGGAAGATTTCTTTCATTCCCATTCTGCTATAGTTTCCATAATACAACTATTCATGCTTCAGGCCTTTTGGATTTTCTTTGTGCTTTTCTCATTCCTTCACTGCATCTTCCTGTTGAATTAGATTAGTAGCTTTACAGAATATATTTAACAAATAAAATATAAAGTGCTGACTGACTTTTTTCAAATTTAATTAACTTTAGGTCAATAATTCCCAAATGGTGCTTTTTGATTTATTTATTTATTTATTTGATTTTTATCCCGCCCTCTCTGTCAAGGCAGGCTCAGGGCAGCTTACAATAAAAGGTTAAAAATATGTTAAAACACATGTGCTTATACGATACAGCATCATAAAATACAAAGCATACTAAGTCACAATACAAAATAGAATAAAGTGCTGGTGGCAGTAGCGTCCCAGGGACCATATTAAGATGGTCCAAAGTATGGCCCCCATCAGTATCCAGCATGGCCGGCTATTGGTGTCAGCATAAAGAGCCTTAACAGTTCAGTTAATATTGCTAGTGTTGTTGATGTTGTTCATGGTGGCTCCTAATTGAAAGCCTGGTGGAAGAGCTCCATTTTACAGGCCCTGTAAAACTGTAAAAGGTCCCGCAGGGCCCTGATGTCTTCCGGGAGGTCTTTCCACCAGTGTGGCGCCACCACTGAGAAAGCCCTAGCCCTGGTAGAGGCCAGTCTGGCGTCTTTCAGACCAGGGAGGGCCAAACAATTTTGTGACCCTGACCTCAGTGCTCTCTGAGGGACATATGGGGAAAGGCAGTTCTTCAGGCGGTCCTTTTTGAGAGCTTTATCATTGAGTACTATCTGCTTTGCCTATTGCAGGTGTAGAAGCTAGCTAGAACATTTTGACTGACCTTAGGCCAGCTTTGTACTTTTATACTTGGGAACATATGCTCTTCAAGTGCAAACCTCAGTCACCATAATAAAATGTGTACTGCTATACTGCTTTAAGAGTCTGCTTAGTAATAACTTTTGAAATGTTACACTTTACAACTCTCTGCTCCCTTCTCCCAAAGGACTATGAACACAGAATTATAACTCTCGCCTTTGGAAGCAGTTCCTTATCTGTACCCTGAGGCTGCAATCCTGCACACATGCTGTTAAATCCCATTGATTTCATTGGCAGCCTCAATGCAAAGTATAGTCACCCAAGAAAATATATAATGTGCAAAAGTTAAGCATGAAATACTTTTGATTATTGAAGGACAAAAATGTTTAGCTAGCTAGTCAGTTTGATATTTAATTACCTAATACCAGAAGTGAGATTCAAGTACTTTTGATTTGGACCCATATCCTTTTTGCATCATACAAATATACCCAAAGCAGAATTTGTAATAAGTATAAAATGTTAACCATGTTTTATCTGGCTGTTCTTGAAAGAAACATGCTAGCTGATAAAACACTAACTCTTGCTTTTTTTGCTTTTATTACTGCCTGGAAAGGCCTAGCAGTGACTGATGCTAATATTTTACTGTTCGGTCCATAGTACCCTTTGTAATGTTATCTGAGGAGTACACTTTCATAACTTCTTAGAGGTGGTATCACTAATTGTTGGAAGTTCCAAGTGTGATGTCCCCTGTCTCAGACCTCCAGACTGAGTGGCAAGAGAGGCTGGATAGCTAGATAGGCACACTGACCTTTCTTCCTGTCTTTACTCTCCTGCAACTGAAATGTAGATTGTGTTCTCAGGGACCATTTCCCCTTCCTTCTTTTCTCTCACTTTGATGAAGACAACCTCTCTTCTTGCACACACCAAGAGAGACATGCAGTCCTCTCTTGGCACTATGAGGCAGATTGGCCTCTCGCCATCTGCTTCCATCCTTTAACTAGTAAGTTAGTAATCTATCATGCCTCTACTCTTTCCTATCCAAAGTGTACTTCTCAAATAAAGAGAGAAGTATTTTTCTTCTATTTTTTTTTTTTAATATAGTTTTTATATAGTTTTTGGTAAGTATTACATATTATCTTTTATCCCGTACATTTCGTAACGGTTTTTTATCCCTTCTCCCTCCCTCCTCCCCCTCTGCTTTTCCAATGCTTTAGTCCTTTGTTCCCAGCCACGGGCACAAGGTCCGAATCTTGCACTGAATGTCCTTTCTTCCTTCTGTTGGTAGCCACTCCAAGTAGGTCTTCCATTTCGTGCTGATTGCTGTAGTCCTGTCTGCCCATTTGGTCTTCCAGTTCAGTTTCTCTATTATGTCTGACTGTATGAAATCAAACAAATAATTATGCCAGATTTCTACTGTCCATTTACTCTTGTCCTTCCAACCCAGAGCAATCACTGCTTTCCCTGCTAGTATCATTGCTTTGAATATAGCTTGGTTCTCTTTACTTACTCCTGGGTTCCCTATTATGCCCATTAACATTAAATTAAAGTTAATGGACAGTGAAACTTTGCATGTTCTCCTTATAATTTGCAATATTTTTGTCCAAAAGACACTGACCTCTGGGCATTCCCACCACATATGGGAAAACCATCCTTTAGCCAGTTTGCAATGCCAGCACATGGGGCTCATTCCTGGGATCATGTTTGCTATTTGCGCTGGTGTTTTGTACCATTTTGTAAAGAATTTATGCTCCATTTCGTTATATTTGATCACTTTAATTCCTCTATTCCTTCCATTATTTTGCTTGCCAAGTTTTCTGATACCTGACCTTCTTTGGTCCAAGTGTTCTGTAGGTAAGATATTGTCGTGTCTATATTTGATATCATTTTCCTATAGATTTTCCCTGCTAATCCTTGTTTTGATTTTTGCATCCCTTTGTATAGTTCTTCTATCGGTTCCTCTATCCATATTTTCTCTTTTTCCTTGATCTTATTAACCATACTATATAGGCCTGTTATTTTTAACCAGTGTTGGTTACCTACCTCTTCCACTATCTCGTGCACCGGTTTTAAGTTACGTCCTCTAAACATGTCTTCCAACCTATAATACCTCTTTAGTTTTAAGATATTCCCACCATTTATTCTCTTTTATTTCGCTGTATATTAATTCTAGTGGTGTCCATCTTGAGTTTCTTCTTAGCCATTTCGCTTGCCACTTGCTCCAAGATTCTAATGCTGAATGTCTGGGGCCTTTAATCAATTTGAGATCTTTTTTTGTGGCTTTAGAGAAAATCCCGAATCTTCCTATATTGTTGTTTATCTCATTTTCAAATCTAACCCATTTTTGCTCCTCTCCTTCACCTATCTCTAATAGCGACTTTATTTGAAAGGCTTCATAATATCTATTCAGCTCTGGGACTCCCAACCCAACTCCTCCTTGAGACCGTGTATCAACCTTTTTTGGATTCTACACTTTTTACTGCCAAATATCCACTTTCTAATTGCCCTATTCCATTGTTCTAACCTTTTGTTATGGGCCTCTAATGGTATCGTCTGGAATAAGTATGTTAGTTTAGGTAACCAGAACATTTTAACACTCCTAATTCTAGTAGATATACCAAGAGTTTTATTTTTCCACTTTCTCATTTCATTCTTTATTTTCTTCCATATCGTGCTATAATTCACCTCCGATATTCTATCGATCTTCTTTTGTAACACTATACCTAAGTATTTGAACTTTTTGGTGCCCATTCCAATATTTGTAATTTTGTTTATTTCTTTTCTTTCCTCTTTGTTCACATTGAGGTACATGATTTCTGATTTAGCCATATTAACCTTTAACCCTGAACAGCATTCGAAGTCCTCTAAGATAATTTTTACTTCTTTTATCGCTTCTTTGGGATTTGTCATAACTACTATAATATCATCTGCAAATAAATTAATTTTTATTTCTTCCTTCTTTACCTTATAACCTTCTATCCTTACACAGTTTCTTATCCTTTCAGCTAGTTGTTCTATTGCTATGATGAATAAGACCGGTGAGAGCGGGCACCCTGTCGGACCCCTCTCTGGATCTGAAAAGTTTGTGATTTGGCATTATTGACCTTTACCACTGCTGTTCCCTCTCTATATATCTCCTTAATTGCTCTTATATAATTATCTCCTATCTCATGCTTTTTCATAATCTGCCACAAGTATTCCTGAGATAGGGTGTCAAAGGCTTTATAGACATCCAATTTCAAAAGACCTAACTTTTTTTTTTACCGTGTTGTAATACGTTTATTATATTCCTAATAGGGTGGGCTATGTTCCTATCCTTTACAAATCCATGTTGGTCTTCTTTTATTATTTTGGGACTAAACTTCTTTAATCTATTTGCCAGCATTTTTGCGAAGATCTTGTAGTCTTGGTTAAGGAGGCTTATAGGTCTGTATGAACCTACCTCTTCAGGGTCTTTATTTGGTTTCAAAATTACTATTATTTCTGTTTGTCTCCATGAATCTGGGGCCCTTCCCCCCTCAAGATTTCGTTGAAGATCATTTGGAGTTCTGGGGCAAGAATGTCTATCATTTCCTTGTAAAATTCACTTGTGAACCCATCTAGCCCAGGGGATTTTCCCTTTCTCAATTCTTTAATTACATCCTTTATCTCTTGTATTGTAATTTCCTCTTGTAATTTGGCTTGCTCATCCTCCTTCAGTGTTATGTTAACTTCCTCTACAAAGTCTGTTGTGTCCCTTTTCTTATATAATTTTTTATAGAAAGACTCGAACGCCTCCCTTATTTCAATGGGATGTTGAGATTTTTGACCATTTACCTTTATACTTTTTACCCTTTGTCTTTCCTTCCTATTTTTCAGGTAATTTGCTAGTCTTTTTGCTGAATTTATGCTATTTCTTTGGAGTCGTTTCTCACCATGGCTTCCCTTTTCCATATTGTTGCTGAGTCTAAGGCCTCCAATTGTTTTTTAATTGTTAATATTTGGTTCTGTATCATAGGATTGTATTTTTGCATTAGTTTACTTTGTAGCCTCTCCATTTCTTGGATTTTGGCCTGTCTTCCTAGATGCCACTCCTTTTTTATATTCTTCTCTTTCTTTATACAGTGCCCCCTTATGACTGCCTTTGCAGCATCCCATAGAATATTGGTGGGTACTGTTCCTCTATTTTCCTCAAAATATAGCTTTATCTGCTCAGACATGTATTGTCTATCCCTTTCTGTGGCCATTATTAAGTTATTATATCTCCATGTTCTGGTTGTTGGTTGCTGAGTGAATTCTATTTCAACGCTTATTGGAGCATGGTCAGATATCCATATTGGGTGGGTTGTAATTCCTTTAATAATCATATTACTATTCTTTTCTAAAATTATGTAGTCTATACATGATACTGTTTTATGCCTACTAGATATATGTGTGGGTTTAGGCCGGTTCCCCACAGACTCATGTGCCTCTATCAGGCCCCAATTTCCTAACTTGATTGATTTATCTTTTGTTATGTCTATATTTAGGTCACCTGTTATAATCACTTCTCCTTCGGAAAATTGTTTTGTTTTTTAAATATTTTACCCAGGAATTTCTTTTGTCCTTTATTTGGGGCATATATATTTACTATGGTATACTTCTTATCATCCATTTTAAACTTTACTAACAGATATCTACCATTCCTATCCTCTTTTTTTCCATAACCTCTAGTTTAAATTTCTTATGAATCAGTACTGCTACTCCTTTACCCTTGGCATCACCTCTGGCCTCTGCTAGTATCTCCCAAGTCGGATCGTTTAGCAACGGCTTGCTATCTTTTTTTCTTATGTGTTTCCTGGAGGCATAAAACATCAATCTTTTGATCTTTTGCCAGCTTAGCTATCCTGTACCTTTTAAGGTTTGACGTTAATCCATTGACATTCAGTGTAAGTAATCTTATTGTTCTATCCATATTCTTTATGATTCTGGACTTTGAGTTCCCGTGGCCCTGGGATTTTTAAGCATATTCTTAAACTACCCCTTCCCCTTCCCTCCCATCCCTGTGGTAGAGTAGACTTGTGGGGATAAGAAACCTTCCCCCCTCTCCACTTCATGAGGTGCACACATCCCCTCCTCCCCCTTATACTTGTAATATTAACATTAGCTCAACTTATACTTGGATACTTCCCTTTAGGTGTCTTCTTCTAGTGAGTCTGTCCTGAGGCGCTTTTCTCCTCTCTCTGAAGTTCCTTCTTCTGGGTCTGCTTCCCCCTCTGGCTCTTCTTCCATTCCCTCTTCCCTTATGTCTTCAGCGTTTATTCCGAGTTGTTTAAGGAGTTCTTTGGCCTCAAGGGCGTTCCGTGCCATGAGCCTCTTCCCTTCTTGGAATATTATGATTGAAGCAGGATAGCCCCAGGTAAATTTTACATTGTTTGCATATAGTTTTTGGGCATAGGGGCGCATTAAGTTCTTTTGCCTAAGTGTCTCCTGGCAAAAATCCTGTCTCACCCAAACTTTCCTGCCCCTGAAGCTCAAGTCCTTCCTCTTTTTAGCTCCTTATATATTTGTTGTTGTATTTTTTCTCTGGAGAACTTGATAATAACGTCACGAGGGGCTCCTCCCTTGCCTTTTCTTTGCAGGCGGTAAGCTCTTTCAACGTCTTCTGACTGAATCCTAATTCCATTAGTTGTCAGCCATTCTGTCACTACTTCTTCCAGGTTCCTGTTAGAAACCTCTTCAGAGATTCCTGTCAAAATCAAGTTTGCTCTCCTATTCCTGTCTGAGAGGTCATTTATCTGCTTTGTTAGGGAGCCAATCCTCTGTTCATTAGCCAGAGCCTTTTCTCTGGCAAAATTTGCTGTTTGCTTTATGTCGGCAATTTCTTTCCCTATCTTAGCTATATCTACTCGTACAGCCTTAATTTCTTCGCTAATTTTTTCCTGAGATGCTAGGAATATCTTCTGGAGGTTTGCTATCTGTTCTGACAGTTCCTTGATATTTTTTGCCATCCTTAGCTGTTTAATTAAGGCTTAATGAGCTAGGCTCTTGCTGTGTGAGCGTTATCTCACTGAGTGGTTGTAAATAAAGGGTTTTTTACTTGCTGTTTCCAGACTCTGCTGCTGTTTGGATCCTTCTTATCTTCCCACCTGGTTATATGCCAGTATTTGGCTGTTTACAATCCTTTGAGCTGTAAATTCCTTAGTTTACGGGGGAGCTCGGAGTTTCAGCGTCCGACTTGGTTTAGCGCATGCGTGCCTCTCCCAAGTATTTTTCTTCTAAACTTGCAACGTGGCTCTGTGTAGCTTTGTGAGCTGAGTAACCTGGCAGAGTGTCATTGCTGCATTTGTAGCTTTATTTAAGCACTTTGCTAACTAATGGTCACTGGACTAACCGCACCAGTTAACCCCAATACTAATTGGCGGTAATTCTTAGGATTGCCACCCTCCAGGTAGGCAGACCTCCCAGAATTACAATTGATCCCTTGATGACAGAGATCAGTTTCCATAGAGAAAATGGCTGCTTTGGACTCTATGACATTATACCCATGTGAGCCCCCCACCACCCTCCTCTCCCCAGACTTCTCTCCTAGATCTCCAGGAATTTCCCAGCCTGGAGTTGGCAACTCTATCTAGATGGCTGAAGAAAGTTACTAATGTCAAAGGCACTGGCAAGAAATTTCCCCTGGCAATGTGTGTATGTTGGTATACATGTCCATGTACTAATGCAAACTAAAGCATGGTATAACAACTCATATTCTGTCCAGTGTGCAGCTGTTAAGAAATATTGCACCATAACTTCAAAATGATGAGGTAATGTGGCTCATAGTAAGGCCTAAGTCCCATTGATTATTAGTGGGTAAGGCGTTCATGCCGTTAAAAATCTTTCCCCACTAAGGAAATCTAGGAGAACCATACTTGAAAGCTCTTTTCTGGTTGCCCAATACAGTTATCATTTCACGTGTCCATTGAGTGAGCTTCTATTCATAGAAGATCTGACCAGTCTGGAAACATTTTTTCAGAATGTCCTTTCTTGTAGAAATTGTCTGTGCTACCCAGGGACAAATTATATCCTTCTCTGCTGCTTGTGTGAAGTGCTCAAACATAGATCATATGAAAGAATTATAGATGGTTTTCCTATATTTAAAAGAAACTCTTCAATCTCCATGAGGCTAGGGTCAATATCTTAGCAGAAATAACTGTGTGTTCTTAATAGGTAATTACAAGAGACAGGAACTGAATAATCTGTATTTAATGTGATTAAATAGTTGCTTGATCCTCATTTAGAACAAAGCCATAGAAGTTTTGCATTGATAGCATTTTTATATAAAACATTAAAAGAATTTTCTGATAAGAGTAGTAAATGGGGGAAAGATGGGGAATGGGGGCGACTTGTCACTCATCATTTAGAAACACTGGCTGCAGGGAGAACAATAAGTTGAAAACAAGGCTGTGAAACCAAAGGACGATATAATTCTGAAAACTATATTTAGATATAAATAAAATGAGCTGTAGCTCCTAACATGATTCAGAGCTAGAGCTTGGAAAAGAAGTACACTAAATCAGATATTTAAAATAAGAAAATAATTAGCTGCTGAATATAATGTTCAAAGCAGATGATGAAAACATTTACAACTAGTAAAGGCAGAAGGACTCTACATTACAGTGCACCAGCAAGCGTGTTTCTGAACAAGCCAGATATTACATAGTTAATATTTCTGGCTCTTTTGTTAAGATGATAAGAGCTTCACTTTGGTATCAGAAACAACTGAGTATAAAAAGGAATGCCCATCAAAGAATTACCTAGAATACTGAAAGTATTCTTCTGCTGATGCCATCCTGAAGGTTCTTTTTGTGCTGAAAAGTTTATTGTAAAATACTCTCAGCTGTTAATTTTTGAAACACAGTTATTATCCAGATCATACTAATTTCCACATAAACTGTTGAATTTAGAGCAGTACTAGTGAACTGTCAATAAGATAACTAATTAGTACACTAATTAATAAGCTAATAATTTTGATTCACATTGTTGGTTTTCTAGGTGCAGGAAAACCACCTTTGTATGGTGACTATGAAGCTCAAAGGCATTGGCAAGAAGTTACCTACAATCTTCCAGTCAAACACTGGTATGTCTTATTTTAAAAATTTAGATTTTCTTTGTACAAGGAAAAATACAATCTTGTGATACATATGTAGAACAAAGGAGTTTTAACTCCCAGCTGTCTTTAACAGTTTTTGAATTACTCAAAATGTATGGTTATGTTTCCTTTGAAATACTTGTATTTTAAAAGCATTGGGAATATTGGGCAGAGTAATCCAAAAAGATGAAGAATTGTATAGCACCTAAAAATAACAATATGATCTATCGTTATTGGCATTTTAGCAAAGCTGTGACAAAATGTTCACTTCAAAAAGATTCTTGCAGTTTGTCACTTAATATTTTAAAATTGTTTTTACAGCTTTGTAAGCAGTATGAAACCTCTGGAAACATGGGGTTCAGACAAAATTAGTAGGTTTCAAATTTTCATCTCTGCCTTTGTGCCACTGTTTCTGTTCAGCTGAGTAGTTTTATTGTAGCCCTCGAAGGCTGACATAATGTTGGACAAATGTCATATTATAGTCTCATTGCCCAGTTGGTGAGCTGTGCCACAACAGGGAAAAGCAAAGCATGTATAAAACCCTGTAGACAGACAAGCTACTAAAGGTGTACTGAAACGAAAGAGGGTTCAGGTTAGGAGAAGGGAGACAGAACAAGACAATAAAGGTATTAACAGCAGATGAAGTAGGAAGCAGAATTTAGTAAGAATAAGTCATAGGGCCAAGGAATGCTAAAACCGAAAGAGAGGCATACTGATGGCAGAGAGAGCCCTTTGTGATGGCATTATCTTACCCTTCATATGATACAGTAAAATGCACCAGTCTGATAGGTGCAATTTATTTATTTGTTTCTTTAATTTAGGAAACATATGCTACCTCAGGAACCTGCTGGAGGTAGCTAACAATAAAAAGAAAAATAATTCTACATCAAATAAAACAATAATAAAGCAGTGTAAAACACTAAACCCATCAACAATATACCCCATGATAGAACTAGCAATAAAACCACCATAAAAGGGCATAAAAGCAGCAGAAAGAAATTTCAGTAGAGGTCATAGAACAGCAGTCAGGAGTCTTCTGCAATTCCGCAGGGCCTGCAAGACGGAGCTCTTCCACCAGGCCATCAATTAGAAGCCGCCCACCACTATTATCAACGTCCACTACTAATATCGGTGGCATTGGGCCGGCCATAGCTGAACGTGAGCCATATTAGCTTAAAAATGTTTGGAGACTGCTGAGCTGTGTACTTGGATGCTATACTGTATGGTACGTCATCTTGATTTAATGACACTGTGATCACTTTAATTATAAATAGGTTTGATAGTTTTAAATGGTTTTAACTGTTTTATATGTACTTGGTACATTGTGTCAAGTAATGTAAGCCGCCCTGAGCCCGCTTGCGGGGAGGGCGGGATAAAAATACTACAAATAAATAAAATAAAATAAAATAAAATAAATATTGGTAACAAAAGAAACAGACAGCTTTAAAAGGATGGGATAAAACTTCAGTTAAAAACTTGGTTACTGAGAAAAGTTTTGCATTACAATCCTGTGCATTTACTCTAGTCTTAGCCTGCTCTTTTCACTGGGCTGGACTAGAGTAACTGTGTATAGGATTGCACTGATAGCCTGGTGAGCCTCAAGGGAGTGAGGCACCACTACTGAGAAAGTCCTGTCTCCAGTTGTCATCTGCTTCACCTTTCCAGGTGGTGGCACAGAAACCAAAGTATGGGAAGATCCTTGGCAGGTGAGGAGATGGTCCTTCAGTTACCCCATCACAAGCTGTTTAGGCAAATGGATGATTTGCTTTTCCTGGAGTCCTCAGTTACCAGTAAATCCATAGCTCAGTAGTTAGGTTTTTAAAAAGAGATGATGATCTCCATTAGTAAGGCTATAAAATACCTTGATTAGATGCCACAGAGAGTTCTTTCCAGTTACAGTACATAATACTGGAGTAGTTAGTTGGGGGTCTGATTCAGTTTTGGGTAGCTTCATATGTTCCATTGCAAAAGTTTGTGTGCTGGTGGTATAAATGCACAAATAATGAATGGAGCCATGATAAAATTGCAAGGAGGTGCTTATGTCATTCAGGAATGGTATGTTAGGGGAAGGGCTGTAAGCATTATCAATATTATAAAGATTAGTGGATCAGAATTTGCAGTCAAGGGTATGAAGAGCAATGAGGGTATATTTGTCAGTGGTAAGTACTGAATGCTGCAGCTGATGGGTATTGCTTGTTTAATTTTGGAACGTTACAATTTTCAGTCAACTACTTCATAAAAGCAGGTTATAACAATATGAAAAATGTAACAGGAAACAATTTGATAATAGTTGGTATTCTTGCAACAGTTAACAGATTGTGATCCACTGGAGTTAGGTGGAATATAGCCTTTCCTAAAAGTTAATCCTGAAAAGTCTTTGAAGAAGCTTCACTATTAATATTATTCATGTATGCTCAAATGATATTGCCATGTACTTCATGTTCACTTCCTTTGTTCAGAAACAAAGTATATTAAAAAGGTAGGTTATAAACTACAAATGTGATTTGTATGTAGTTTTCCTGCATGTGATCTTTCTGAGCCAGAGGCACGAATTTAAATCTTTTTGCCTTTCTCCCCTGTCTTTCTGTAGAGCCCATGCATATTTATCAAAGACAACCTTGACAGCATCTTTTCTTATATTTCTGGCTAAGAAGGTGCCCATTCTTATCTTTTTCCCCATCAGAATACACAAACTTTTTTTGTGTGGAATCTTAACACTGAATAAGAGCACAATGCACGAAGTGAGTAGGACACTAGTACATTGCAGAATATTAAAATTCAGATTAAGGAGATAAACTATCCTAGCATGACAAATTTTGAATGGTAGGATAAGGGGCAGAGATGCAGTTTTAAGAAATATGATTTATCATGAATTGTTCATAAGATACTTCAGGCTGCTCATAAGGTATTCAAGAAATATCATTTATTGTAATAAATGTCAAAAATTGGCTGCATTTGAGTGGATAGACTGGAAAAGCTAAGAACTTGCCCCTTGGCAATTATAAAATACTAGTCACTCTGTTTCACAGAGATTTAAAGGTTCTGATGTCTTATTTTTGTAACTTTTATTTTTGTTGAATAAAACCTTCTGCCTTTCAACTTGAAGATGTGGCTAAATTCTGACTTAAGTCTACAGAAAGATAAGTACAGGAGAGTCTTATGAATGAAAAGCTTTTCCTTTGTACTTTCATACTGTCCTCTCGAGGTTATTTTATTTGGCTAGTTTGGAAAGCTGTAATTGAATGTGTTATTACTGGCTTGTCTGAACAGGTTTGTGACCCTTGTCACCTATTTAAGAGGAACTGTATCAATAAGTTACAACAGTTAAGGTAGGGTTAAATCTTTAGAAACTCCTGGTCCTTCCATAAACCAACAGTGCAATCTGGAGATGTTTGATCTGGAGTGGTATTTTTCCCCCTAAGCACCACGTTTTCTGACAGTAATTGTCAGTAATTTTTCTCAAAAGGCTGAGATGTGCATGTATTTCTTTTTTGGCTAGAAGGGGCAGCTTTAGATCTGTGAAACTTGCCTTAAGTGTGGGATAGCCTGTGCTGAAGATTGCAAAACTACTAAGTAAATGTGACTTAAGTAAGAATAAATTTTGGTTATTTTGAGAGAATCATATTTCAGGTATACTCACTACCCCAAGCCAAATGCCAAGATATCTTGTGGTAGTAAAATGACACAAAAATCTGATTGAAACATGATATGGCTATTGTGGAGCACAGTCAATTCAGCCCCCCACAAACATATGCCATTATTGATCACTGATGTTTTTTGTATTTGTGGGATTATTTTTGAACTCTTAAGTTCATATTTATTTGTGCTGAAGTAAATATAAAGTTCCTTGTTTGCTTCAACCTATAGACAACTATAAACTGTAAGTGGCTGTGCAAAGGGACACTGTATAATGATGTTTAGGTAACAATGTCTTAAAAGGACTAAGTTGTTAAGTCACTTCCGTATGTGTTTTGCCAGAAAAAGGGCAACTGGAATGACCATCCCAGGATTTTTACTGAAAAGTTTGCTAATATAACTTGCAGAGAAATGTGTAGTTTTTCACAGTCTGACAGTTGCAAAAACAGTCACTCAGAAAAAATTCTGTTCAAGAAATCTTTCCAATGGGAGTGTTGTAGGATAATGGAAGAGTCCTTTTAAAGGTACAAGCTGAGAATGTTGTAAGAAAACCTTCCCTATAAATCATCTAGTTTGAATACATTTTTTCAGTTTTATTGTGCACTCCTAAATTTCTGTTCTGTTTTCAGTTGCACCACTTGACTTGAGTGCCTGATGCCCTTGTTATGACAGATGAATTGCCATCTTCTCTAGGGAAGACCAAGCTTCTGTTGTCCCACTCAAGATAACTGCAAAATATATCAGTACAATTTGGTCATATTCACATACATACGTGTAAATGAAAGTAACAGAAACTTTTTGCAGCAAAAGTTTCTACCAGACTATAGATTTTGGGTCATTCTATCTCTAAAATCTGTTTCTCAGTACATTTTTTAAATGAGTAGAGCAAATCTCTTTGGGCTTCTCTTCTACCTTACCACAGATATCATCAATTGTATCCAGAGTGAGTGTGAGCCCAGATAGGGCTATCTGTAGAAAAGAATCTATGGCTGCGGTCACACACACTAAACAATCCACTTTCAATGCACTTTCCAATTGGATTTTTACTGTGTGAACTGGCAAAATCCAATTCGAAAGTGCATTGAAAGTGGATTATTTAGTGTGTGTGACCGCAGCCTATAACGCAAATGCTATGGGAAATAAAATTCTGAGACTATAGGTAGATAGATAGATATAGATATATATAGTTATATATAGATATATATAGGTACATATAGTTATATATAGATATATATATTGGAAGGGTTGCTTATTAAACCAAAGTTACATTACACTACCTTTCAAAGATGTTGTAGCCTTACATGAATTAATTTCAAGGTTTCATTTTGGTTTTTTTCAGGTACTTCAACACCAGTGACAATAATTTACAATACTGGTGCCTTGATTATCCACCACTTTCTGCTTATCAGAGTCTTTTGTGTGCTTATGTGTAAGTTAATTACGTAAGATTATTTTAAATACATCTTGCTTTCTAAAAATAAGAAAGAAATGAAGACTGATTTGGAAGTTTGTTGCACTCATTGGAGTTCTGAGATTCCACCTACACAAAGCTTTCCCCATTAATGATAATGTTATCTCTGTGTATGCGTCTCCTCCTACCTTAACACATATCTGTTAATGGGTGGCCAGCCAGTTACTGCCCCAAAAGATCTGGCCAGTTGTTTGGGGACCATGGTGGGATGGTTAAAACAGAGCCACCTGAAGCTGAACCCATCGAAGATGGAGGTCCTATGGCTGAGTCAGGGGTGGGGCCCTTCAGAGAGCTTTACATTCAACTCGTACCAACTTGCTGGTAGTCCCTGGTCCCAAAATGGTCTGACTGTCCTCGACCTGAAGGAACTCTCTCCCCAGTGAGATCCAGGCCCTGCAGGACTTGGCTTTATTCCGCAGGGCCTGTAAGACTAAGATGTTCCACTGGGCATATGGTTGAAGAGAGTGATGGTCAGAGAGATTAGTGGCCTCCCAGGGTCCTCCCCCCTTTATTTTCTACTCTTTCTTGTTTAAGACCCTCATGAGTAGAATATAGATTGTATGCCAGCCACCTCAGCTATTTGTGGGATAGACATGACACTATCTAATTTTAATTGGCCTGTAATGTATTTTATTATCATTATCTTATGTATAATCTATGTTATATGCCACCCTGAATCCTGCTTGCAGGAAATGGAGCAAGATAGAAATCAAAGAAACTAAACTGAACCTTCAGTCTGGACCAAGTGATCCAAGCACATAAACCAGCAGTGGGCAGCACCTAGGGAGAAGTGACAGGTGTGGTTTATGCCTGTCAACTGTACCCTATTACCTGGGTCAAAGGCAGTCTATGGAGAGCTGGAGGAGTGACATGAGAGGAGCCTCCCCCTACCTCTTTGTAATACCACCACTGGGTTTCCTTGGGGTGCAAAATGGGTTGAACTGGCCCTCCCTTCAGTCTCATAGTGAGTGAGGAAGACTGTTTGCTGGCAGTTCTGTGTATCACTGGAATGCCTGTATAACTTTGGATGCTACTGAAAATCATTCGGTTTACCTGTGAAACCATGGGGATAATTGGGTTTTATTTTATGTTAATTTGAGTAATTCTAGATGGGCAGCTGTGTTAGTCTGTAGCGGTAGAAAAGAGCAGGCATCTGAAGAAGTGAGCAGTGACTCACAAAAGCTTTGCCACAAATTTTGTTAGTCTTTAAGATGCTATTGGACTCCTGCTACTGAATAATTCTGTATTTGCTTCATGCTGGAGTAGGGAAGGACTACCTGTAAACAGTGTGGGGAAACTATAAGAGTACTGTGTTTCACGTCCATTTGCAATAAAGATGTGTATATCCTGTAAAATAAATTTGTGTGCAGCCATTAATATGTGGCAACCTACAAACTGTTGATTCAGTCTTTACTATATGGCTGGTCTCAGTCTTTATTTGGTAGAGTGTCCAAAAGCGAGTCAGCTCATAATCTCCTGATTATTTGGTGGATAAGAAGAGTATGTGTTGTATCTAGTCTCACAGCGACATATTCTTTATCAACAGCAATCTTGCTTTGTACAAATATCTAAACATTTGGGATACCTCTTAGACATTTTGAACATAGAGGACTATGTCATATTTTATATTTCATAGCCACAGGCACTAATAGGAATTTTGGATAATCTTCTACGCTTGGCAGAATGTAATGTGATTAACAGAAGCTACAAGGTCATAGTGAAGGTTCAGCAAGGAAGCCTTGCATAGTCATGCAAATTTTCCCTGTTGCGAGCTGTGGAAGAGGAAGGAGTACCATTCCTCATAAAGCTTGGACTCCACACCCTAGCATTAGAGCTTCAGGTGCTCAAGCTTGCAGGTGCTGTTTCTCAACTTGGGGAATGGATATGGGGAAGATGCACGTTAGTTCGTTTGAACTGTCAGAAATCGTATAGCATAAGAAGATTGGAAGTGTGATGTATGTACTGAGACATTATAGGATTATTTCTAAGGTGTTTTTTCAACATGGCCTTCAGTCAGTAATGGAAAGCCTTCAGACAATTAGATTTATACAGGAAGAGAATTCCCACAGGTTAATCCAAAGTGAAGAATATTAGTACAGGTGATAGATTTGCTCAAAATCCATTGTTCTCAGTTTCTTGCTTTACATTTTTAAAAACCACAAGTAATCTTGTTTTATAATATGTGAGAGTAGTTATTTTCAGTTTGCCTTATTGCTACTCAGTAATTGCGAATTACTATGCAGGACAGTATGTGCATGTTATTTGTACTGCTGAGATGAACTGTTAGCTGTTAGAATTCTCTTTTTTATATTTTACAGGGCAAAATTATTAAATCCAAGCTGGATTTCCCTGCACACTTCCCATGGGCATGAGAGTCTACCACACAAGTTATTCATGCGAGCAACAGGTAGAAAACGATATTACTTCAACATGAGCTCAGAATGTTCCTATGTTTTTATAAGGGGATTAGGCAGATCAATGGAGGAGAGACCTCTTAGTGGCTACTAGCCATGGTGACTGAAGGGAACCTCCATGTTCAGAGGCAGTAAACCTCTGAACACCAGTGCCAGGAGGTGAGGTCAGGGTCAGGCCTGATCTTCAGAGGAACTGGTTGGCTACTGTACAACAGGATGCTGAACTAGATAGAGTACTGGTCTAATCCAGCAGGGCTCTTTTTATGTTCTGCAATGTTGCAGCAAAGCCATGCTATGGATGTTTTCTGGGTGGGAAGGATACACAGAGAGGGGAGGGGATGACTACCAACAATTTCTTTGTATTATAATCTGGAGTGTCCTCAGCCTATGCAACCTTGTGTTAACAAAAGTACTGCAATTAGGTAGCTAGCAGCATGGTTGTAGAGAGGGACTATTACAGTGGTGCCCTGACCTGGATAGCCCAGGTTGGCCCAACCTCATCAGAACTCAGAAGTTAAGTAGGGTCAGCCCTGGTCAGTATTTGGATGCGAGACCACCAAGGAAGTCTCGAGTAGCTGCAGAGGCAGGCAGTGGCAAACCACCTCTGAGTGTCTCTTATCTTGACAACGCTATGGGGTTGCCATAAGTCGGCTGTAACTTGACAGCAAAAAACCCCCAACATTAGTCAAATGCTTGGTTTGCACATGGAAGGATTCATGTTCAATTCACAAACCTCGAGTTAAAGGATCTTGAGGAACAGTCTTGGGAAAACAACTTAGCCTGAAACATTGTACAGCTGCTGCCAGTCAGAGAAAACAATACTGGGATAAATGGACTAATGGTCTAGAATGGCTTTATACGTTCACAGGCTGTATGATTGTGCCTGTGTAGCCAGGGATAGAAAGAGATGCCCTTTGGGTAGCATATCTGAAGGGCACCTTATTAACAGTTTGCCCATTTGCCATAATAGTTTTGTTAATTCCTGCTGGAAAATCATTACCAGTGCCTCTTAACTTCTCTACAATATTAAAACAATGTGAAACTTGAGGTAGAATTTTGAACTGACCAAATTCCTTGAGACTCTAAAAATGTCCCTGCAAATGTTTTGGAACTTTCAAGAAGCAATGCAAAAAAAACCTAATATCTGCTGCAGATTAGGTTTGGTGAAGATATTTTAAAGATTATTTACTACCAAGTTTTAAATAAAGAGTGAATTACACTGAGGTAATGAATATTTAGATAATTAAGTTGTCTTTTTCTCCAGAATTACTGGAATTACATAGATGTTAGTTAATATATATTTTTATGCAAAACCAAATAATTGTAAGTACCGCAAAATCTAATTCTGGTATTAAATTATTGCTTTACCATTTTTCCAGAACTTTCCAGTGCTCCTATAAATAGCCATAAAGACTGATGTTCATTTGCCTTTATGACTAAACCCAGTGGGGAAAAGACAGCAGTCATTTTCACAGGCATATTAATTGACAATTTGTGGTGGATAATGAAGAAAAGCATGGACTGCAGTGTCACTCAGTAACTTATCAGACAGCCTAAACACCTCATTATTTATTAGTTTATGTTTAGTCTTTCTCTTCTTTACAGGATTGTCTGGAGTCCTGTAAAAACCCCTTATGACACGCCAGTGTCGTCTTATTGCCAATTATCCAGGACAGAATCAGACACTCCTCCACATCACCTCTTGCGTTGGCCACAAACCTTTCCATCTGGTCTCTAGTAATTGATTATATTTTAAAAATCACTAGAACCAAATTACCCTTGAAATGGTCTTTAATAATGTTCAAATCAACATGCTTGATAAACCATTGATGGTACAAACTAAGAAAATAGATAGGCATTCTTTTAACAATAGCCATTAAACAAGTGCATCAGGGTTACAAAATTCAATACAAGTTAACTGTTGACCGTTAGTTTTACACGTTTTAAGAATCCCTTTTTTGAGCACAGGCACAGAGAACAAATCTGTCAAAGACATTACAATGTAAGAGTCTTAGTATTGGTCTTCCAGAAAAAGATATATAGACAATACAAGTCAAGACAGTAGCTTTTATGGGATCAACTCACAAACCCAGTTGATTTGCCAACTAGTTAATATGCTTAAACATAACTATATTGCAATGAATTCTTTAAATTAATGTGAAGAGGTGCTGCCTTTTGTTTGTCCTGAATTTACTACCATTTTTACTGGATGACCTCAATACCTACTGCTGTAGGAGGAGGAGGAGTTCTTTCTATCTGCTTTCTCCACATCCTGTCCTATTATATAAAAGGGTAGTGGTCTGGCAAGATTCTATGCTTGGCAAAATCAATTCGCTCCCTGGTATGTCGCTCAGAATCTGTCCCCATCCACTAGCTGCGTTGCCTGAGTTCTCTCCCACCCACTGCAGCCTAGGCCACTCTTCTCTGATTGGGCCAGCATTTCAAGCTCATTTGCATATGGAAGCTGATTGGACTTCATTCCATTTCGCACCTCAAACTCCCCCCCACCACAAGACAGTTGGAATTGTCAGTTGTTTATGCAACCTGTTGTATTCTGAGGTGAAATATGTCCTCACTCACAACACTTCCCCTTCAAAAGAAACAAACCCAATAACACAACCATACCACACCACAAAAAAAGACAGGTCGCACCACAAGCAGAATACCACAAGGCAAAAAAAGCTCTGGTACTAATTCTGGCAGGAGATACTGTGAGTGTAGAAAATGATTTATTAACACAGTGGAAAATCTTTAGGAATTGTTTGGTGCATTTACCATGGGGCACCCACCCAGAGCCTCTGGCATTTCCTCACTCTGCTGGCATCAAAACCAATTGAAGACAAAATAGAGATATGGAGACTTTGCATCAATTTGTCTTTGTTGGCAATGGCAACCCTAGGCCTGGCTGCTTGCTCCTGTTCAGCAGGAGCATCCCTATGGAAACTGCCTGGGTGATTTCAGACCAGCCGGAGACTTTCTGCCTAACCTGCCTTACAGGGTTGCTGTACAGATCACAAAGCCGAAAAGAATGAAGTAAACTGCTTTGCTCCCCGCAAATGAGAAAGACAGAATTTTGCCAAGGAAGAGGCTGCTGAAAGGGGATGAGATAAAGTTGCCAACTATAGGTATGGAAATTCCTGGAGATTTGAGGGGTGGAGCCAGAGAGCGGTGGGACCTCAGACAAGTACAGTGCCATAGACTCCACCCTCCAAACCAGCCATTTTCTCCTGGGGAACTATTGTTGCCAATCTTGGCCCAGTGGCCATTAAACCATTATCTTCAACTCCCTGCTGTGCAGCTGTCTTTCCCCTAGGGTTGCCAATCTCCAGGTGGGACCTGGAGATCTCCTGCTGTTACAGTTGATCTCCAGCTGACCGAGATCAGTTCCCCTGGAGAAAATGGCTGCTTTGGAGGGTAGACCCTTTGGTATTACACCCTGCTGAGTCCTTCCACCCCCCCCCCATGCTGCCCTCCACAGGATCCACCCCCCAAATCTCCAGGTATTTCCCTACTTGAGCTGACAACCCTACTTTCCCCTCAGTGCCTGTTGGTAGGCAACCAAGCTTGGTCCTGTCACCTGTTTTGGCCTTTGAGAGAAAACTCATTGGGGCCAGTCCTGATAGGGTTGCCAACTCCAGATGGGAAATTCCTGGAGATTTGAGGGATGGAGCCTGAAGAGGGGGAGGTTTCAGGAGGGGTGGGACCTCAGACAGGTACAGTGCCATAGACTCCACCCATCAAACTAGCCATTCTATCCTGGGGAACCATTGTTGCCAATCTCCAGGTGGGGGCTGGAGATCAATCAGAATTACAACTGCTCTCCAGGAGGGAGGGGGGAGGAGATGGAAAGCTGAAGTCAGGGAGCAGATAATGGTAGGTTGACAATTGGCTGGGAGGGAGATAGGGTTGCCAACTCCAGGTTGGGAAATTTCTGGAGATTTGAGGGGTAGAGCCCGGAGATGGTGAGGTTTGAGGAGGGGTGGGGTCTCAGACAGGTACAATGCCATAGACTCCACCCTCCAAACCAGCCAGTCCCTCATGGGGAATCATTGTTGCCAATCTCCAGGTGAGGGCTGAAGACCACTCAGAATTACAACTGCTCTGCAGGAGAGAGGGCAGAAGTCAGCTGAAGTCAGAGGGGCAGATAACAGTAGGTTGATGGTTAGCTGGGAAGGAGATGGGGTTGCCAACTCCAGGTTGGCAAATTCCTGGGGATTTGAGGGGTGGAGCCTGGAGAGGGTGGGGTTTGAGGAGGGGTTGGACCCAGGGCCGGCTCCAGGTGTCTGGGCGCCCTAGGCAGGACAGCCTGGGGCACCCCCCACCGGGGATGCCAACCTCCCGGTGGGGCCTGGAGACTGGGGGGCAGCAGCGGAGTGCTGGCTATCCTGGGGACTCCGCGGCTGCGGGGCCCCAGGAAAGCCAGGGACAGGGGTGGGGTTCTAGCCGCCGCTCCTCCCTCCCTCCCTCCCAGTGCCGTCCCAGCCCCGCTCCAGGCCTAACGACTCGCTGCCCTCCCAGAGCCGTCGGAGTCCTCCTGACCCCCCACCACACCCGCCCGGCCCCAGGAGGAGGAGCCGCCCTCCCCCACTCACCTGCTGCCGGAGCCCCGCACCCTGCAAGGAAGGCCACCGGGCGGAGGGCCCGCAGAAAGAAGCAGGCAAGCGCGGGCAGGTGGGTGGGCAGAGGAGGGGAACCGCATGGCGTGGCGGCTGGCCGACTGGCCGGCCTCACTCCCCCGGCGGGCTTGACGGCGCGGTCGCCCCACCCCGCCCTGCCCGCGGTTCAAACGGGCGGGGAGAGGGAGGAGGAGGGGAGCCTCTTGGCCCACCCCCCAGCCTGGGAAGGAGCCCCCCCACAGTGCCTCCGGGGTGGTGGGCGGGGCGGCTGCAGTCCCGAAGTAGGGGGGAGGGGCGGCGCAACTCGGGGGTCCCCTTCCTTTGTAGAAAAAGCCCAGCAGGAACTTATTAGCATAATAGGCCACATCCAACAGAAGAAACTTATTAGCATATTAGGCCACACTCTATGCCTTCTCTTGGCTTGCCCAGGAGCCCTGCAGCAGCAGGGAGCCCAGGCAAGCCCCCCCCTTGAAAGGAAGGCAGTTTAAACTGCCTTCCCTTGGCTTGCCCAGGCACCCCTTGGCTGCAGGGAGCCCAGGCAAGCCAGCCCTTGGGCAGGTCAGGGAAGGCACGGGGAGGCATTTAAGTGCCTCCCCAATCCTTCCAGGGCCCCCATGGTCTGCTTGCCTTGGAGTCGCTGGGGTGTGTGTGTCGCTCTCCAGGCCTTCCCGCTGTAGCCACGCATGCAGAGGTTTTGGCTGTAGTGGGCGTGGCCAACTCTGAAGCCAGCCGGAACTCTGTTCCTGTGAGTTCCTTCCCAAAAATAGCCCTGAACATAATTAACCTCTTAAAACATGAGACAATGAAAGTAGAGGTGATGGATATTGTGGGATTCAACATGGCACAGCTCATGCTAAAAGGAGCTGAGAAAGCAATCGAAGAAGAGGACAAGGGAAAAAATAGTTGTGGATGCAGTGCAGAAAACGGATGAGAAACAAAAGAGTTCATGAATAACTTTAGTTTATTTATTTATTCAATTTATACTCCGCCGTCTTCGCTGGAGTGGGCTCAGGGTGGCTTCCAAAGAGATTAAACATATAGGTAACTAATTATATGCAATCTTAAAACAAATAAAACATTATCATAAAGTGCTAGTAAGTGATCAGGTACTTATAATAATACTTACAGAAGGCGGAACCAATATTAGTGTTGTAATCAGATGATCTATATTGGTGGTTGGCTCGTCTTGGTCTCTATGTTTAGGCAACAGCACAGGCTGTTGGTGGTAAGCCAAGGCCCAGGGCACTGTCCCTTCTCAGTTATTTGATGTGGCTCCTTAGTTGAAGGCTGGGTGGAAGAGCTCTGTCTTGCAGGCCCTGCGGAACTGTAAAAGGTCTTGAGGGCCCTGGTCTCTTCTGGGAGCTCATTCCACCAGTACGGAGCCACCACTAAGAAGGCCCTGGCCCTGGTTGTGGCCAGCCTGGCATCTTTAGGACCTGGGAGGCCAATCGATTTTGTGACCCTGAGCACAGTGCTCTCTGGGGAATGCGTGGGGAAAGGCGTTCCCTCGGGTATGTGGCCCCCTGACCATAAAGGGCTTTAAAGGTAAATACCAGCACCTTGAAGCAAATTTGGTATGCTATCAGCAGCCAGTGCAGCGCTTTCAGCACAGGCTGGATATGCTCCCACATAGGGAGGCCCATCAGAAGCCTGGTTGCAGTATCTTGCACTAGCTGTAGCTTCTGAATTTGGGTCAAGGGCAGCCCCATGTAGAGAGCATTACAGTAGTCCAGTCTTGAGGTGACCATCGCATGGATCACTGTTGCCAAGTCATTGCATTCGAGGAAGGGAACCAACTGCCTAATCAGCCAGAGGTGGTAAAAGGCTGACTTGGCAATGGCTGCTACCCAGGCCTCCATTGTTAGTGAGGCATCCAGGAGCACGCCCAAGGTCCTAAGCTCTGGTGCTGGCACCAATGGCGCCCCATCGAAGGTTGGAAGTAGGATCCCTACCCTCGGGCTGCCCTAGCTCAGGCACAGGACCTCCATCTTTGTCAGATTCAATTTCAGTCACCTCAGTCTGAGCCAACCAGCCACAGGCTTGCAAAGCCAGGTCCAGATCTTCCAGTTTGGAGTCAGACTGGCCATCCAACAACTGATAGAGCTGGGTGTCATCTGCATACTGGTGATATCTCAGCCCATGCCTCCAAGCAATCTGGGCAAGGGGGCTCATGTAGATGTTAAATAACACTGGGGAGAGCACTGCCCCTTGGGGCACTCCACAAATTATTGGGTGACTTTGGGATAGCTGCTCCCCTAGCGCCACCCTTTGTCCCCGACCCTGAAGGAAGGAAGCCAGCCAGCCATTGCAAGGCAGGCCCCTGGACTCCAGTGTCGGCGAGGCAGTGGATCAGTAACTGATGGTTGACCATATCGAACATGGCCAGCAGGACCAACACCAATATCACTGCCAATCTGCCCCAATCCAGATTCCTCCAGAGGTCATCTATGCAGGCGACCAGTGCCGTCTCCATCCCATGGCCTGGGCGGAAATCGGACTGGAAAGGATCTAGAATGCACGTGTCATCTAAAAAGCTCTGTAGCTGAATTGCCATGGCCTTCTCCCTTATTTTGCCCAAATAGGGCAAATTGGAAACCGGCTGGTAATTAGCCAATTCGGCCAGATCCAGAGATGGCTTTTTCAGGAGGGAACGAACCACAGCTCCCTTGAGTGCCCTAGGAAACTGTCCTTCTGAGAGGGACTTGTTGATAATCTCCCTTAGGGCATCTTGAAACCCATCAGGGCCAGCTTTAGTTAGCCATGATGATCATGGTTCAAGGCAGCATGTGGTAGGGCATACAGTTAAGAGCAGTTTGTGAACTTCCTCCAGGCTGAGCGAACTGAAATAATCTGTAACCTGACTGGAAGACGTGTGGAGCCTCGAGTTCACTTACTGTCTCAACTGTGGCGGGGAGGTCACGGTGGAGCGACAGGACTTTCTCTGCAAAGTAGCTCACAAAGGCCTCACAGCCAGTGTCCAGTTCCATAAAATTTGTTTGTCTTGTGCCAGAACAGTCATAGACCGAATTATTCTAAATAATTGGGCTGGGCGTGAGTTCGCAGACACAGTCATGGCTGCATAATACTCTCAGTGGCTTTGACTGCCTTCTCATAGGATCTCATAAACGTCCTATAAGATGTTCTTGTGGCTTCGTCGCAGGCGCACTGCCACTGTCTCTCTAGCCATCTTAGCCTTTGCTTCATCAGCTGCAACTCCTTGGTAAAACCAAGGAGCCAGCCTAGAGTGAGGGCGCAGAGGGTGCTGGGGAGTGATCTCATCAATGGCTGCCGAAAGTCAGCTGTGCCATTCCTCCACAAACTCATCTAACGAGCTGGCAGGGGGCATCGGATCCCACAGGGCCATTTGAAGCTGCATAGGGTCCATTTGGCTCTGCGGACGACCTGAAATCTGCTTGCCACCCAAACAAGATCAGGGTGAAACATTCAGATGGGCCTTCAGGGCATGATGGTCTGACCGTGGCACTGCTGAGGCAGTGATCCGGTCCACTGTGACCCCCGCTGCAAAGATCAGATCGAGTGTGTGTCTGGCCCGGTAACATATTGGGAGAGTCCCAGCACCACCATGGACGACACTAGGTCCATCGCCTGAGTGGAGGCCACATTGTCTGCATGGACATTGAAATCACCCAGGACAATCAGTCTAGGGTGTTCCAATGCCCAGCCTGACACAGCCTCCACCAGGGGTCGCAGGCTGCTGGCCAGTTCTTTTTTCATCAAAAAAACCAAAGATAAAGTAAAAGCAAAGACAAGTCTTAGTATAGTAATTATGTTTTGTTGTCATAATTATTACTTTATGTTTGGTTTTTAATGTTTTGCTGTTTTATTATCTGCAATATGTGATTATTTTTTAAAGGGAATCTTTTTTTGCCATAAATTTTGTCATAAATTTTGTACAATAATGAATATATTGTCCTATATTCATTAAAAAATGCAATAAAAAGGTGTGCAGTCCTTTTATCTGGATCACATCTGACTATGGGGCTGGCTATGGGTATGGTGGAGGCCAGATAATAATCATTTTTAATGAAGGCACAGAGGTTAAGATGCTGAGCTGCAGACTGGAGGGTCTGTAGTTCAGCAGTTCGAGACCCTAGTGCCACGCGATGGAGTGAGCTTCCATCTCCGGCCCCAGCTCCTGCCAACCTAGCAGTTCAAAAGCAAGAAATTGCAAGTTGATAAATAGGCACCGTTTTGGTGGGAAGGTAACAGCGTTCCATGCACCTTGGTGTTTAGTCA
This sequence comes from Gekko gecko, assembly GCA_029375565.1. Lineage (NCBI taxonomy): Eukaryota > Metazoa > Chordata > Lepidosauria > Squamata > Gekkonidae > Gekko > Gekko gecko. The sequence goes on along the minus strand of JAPDNY010000006.1, from coordinate 72,183,308 downwards.
TGCTGGCCACATGACCACGGAGAAATCTTTGGACAACGCTGGCTCTTCAGCTTTGAAATGGAGATGAGCACTGCCCTCTAGGAGCAAGGGAAACCTTTACCTTAGTTTTACATTTAAAATGCTAACTTATCAGTAGGCTGACATTAAATTGCTCAGTAATTTGTCAGTTTTTCGTCAGTATTTGGTCAGCCTTTTTGGAATTTTGGTCAGTAAAATCAGTGTTTTTGACCCTCTGACTAGTTTCCACCCCTGCAAATGGAAAGTGAAAATGCCAAGAATAATTGCAGGTCAGCAATCATGAGGCAGCATAGGAGGAAAAAAAACATACTACCTCTAGGTTCATAATATTTGTGTGTTTTTACACATAATTTTTCTGTCTTGCAGTTCTTGTTGCTGATATACTAGTTTACATACCTGCAGTAATCTTGTTCTGTTGCCATTTAAGGGAAACCTCAACCAAGAAGAAGGTTGGCCTGACTTTTTTAAACATCTTGCTTTATGTATGAATACAATGTTTTGTTCAGAGGCAGGAATGAAATTGGTTTGTGCAATGTAATCAGAGTATAATTTTTGGTGCTATAAAATGGATAAATATTTGTTCTTGTTAGACAAATTGTCATGACATCAATTATTGGGATGCTTTACAAGAACAGAATCCACTGCTGGTTGACCCAATCTGTACATTGCAAAAGATTGGGTTAGAAAAAACTTAATTTCTTTGTAATTTACAAAGAGGTTCAACTTGAGATCTGTGGGCATGATCCCATCTAAATCCATGCATGCAAGCGTAGCTTAGGGAAGGAACCCAAAATACCCTTGAAATGCTGCTCCTAGAGGACAGGAAGCCCTTAGGAGCAACATGCAGTGGGAATTGGATAGCTGCCATAGGAGGAAGGAGGAAGACCCATGGGGTCTTTTTGACACGATCCAGTTGTCTGCTTCCAAAGTCACAACTGAAGCAGGTCAAGATCTCATGATGAGAAATGCAGATGTGCTGGAGGTAATTTCAAATAATTCTTCTTGTGGATATCTAAAATGATATCTAGGCTGACTAGTAGTATAGGAGGAGAGGGATTTAACCCCCCACACACACCATTTTTTCATTGGAAATAGCCCCTCTCCCATAGTTGCTGCTTGCCCTTCAGGGGAAATCTTAGCAGTGTGTTTCTCTGGGGTGAGTGAGGAGTGTTATATTGGGATAGTAGTCAATGCTCCCTCAAAGCCATGGAGTCTTGTGAGCAAAAATTCTACTTTGTGAGCTACTGGCATTAAAGTTGTGGGCGAGCAACTGGGGTCCTGCATAAATTCATTTGCTCTGAAGCCATCCTTCCTGAGCTAAGATGGAAATGTGTGAGCTGGAGGCTAAAAAAACTGAGCTAGCTCACACAAACTCAGCATAGAGGGAACACTGATAGTAGTGCATTGGAAAAGACAAAATACATTTTCCCTGATACTGTAGCCCTGATTAGGATTGAGGCTTTCTCTTCCCATGTCCAGGGAAATACTGATCAGGAATCTTGCATATCATGTTTATATTGGCTGTTTGCTACTTTTGTGAAATAGTAATACAAAAAGTTGTGCACTTGACATGGTCTTGCTTGCCTCTTTTTAGATGGCAGAAGTGAAGCAAATTGGCTGATACCCATCATACGTTCTATTTAGGGCATGATGATCTATTACAAGATTAGGTAACTTTAAAAAAATGTCTTTTTATTTCCACAGATTGCTACTGCTCTGTGCATATTGCTGTATCCAGGCCTTATTCTCATTGATTATGGACATTTTCAGTATCCTTACATATTCTGTGATGGCAGAATACCTACAAACTTGATTCTGTAACTCTATGCCACTCTCTTTATACAGTGAACAAGGATTAACATTGCCTATAAATATTTGTATTTTGCATACTTCCCCATATGATTACATCTCTTAATATATATAATTGTAGAGTGATTTTATTTATGTAATCCATAACAATGTGTCTTTCTCATGAACTTCACTAATCCTATGAAAATCTTATATATAAATATAAAAATATTGTAAAAATTTTGTAGGGTTAGTGAAGAAAGACACATTGAGTATGGATTATGTAGGTAAACATGTAAAACATAGAGAAAGCCATCTGTCAGCAGAAAACCATGGATCTTTCCCATGTTCTTCACTCACCAGCAGTCCCTTCTGACTTCCAGAAAATTTATTCCGGGGCCATGGGTCCTGCATGGATGAATACCCATGCAGAGTGTGTGTGTGTGTGGGGTGATCTGGGAGACATGTGTTACCAGAGCCGGCACTTGCAGAATAGGGAGAAAGGAGGTGCCCCCTTCCCACCTCCCCAGTGCAATCCCTTGTCCGTATGGCTGTTAATCCAAATGGATCCTGTGATACCAGGAATACACTGCTGCGTGAAGGAGAATGCTTGCACCAAGGGATTGCAGGATCCAACCTAGAGTCATTACACGATCACAGAGATCTGTTCCTGTTACATGGACTGTGACAGCATGCACTCAGAGCCAAGACAGATCTGACACTGGCAGGTCTGTGACTCAGTTTTCCTAGCATTTAATAGCTGCTTACAGGAGCAGAAGGAGTTCAACTCTTCCACTACTGTGTGATTTCATTTACTGTCCCCATAGCTGTTGTTAGGTATGGAAAGGGGGGAGGGAGAGATGAGGGTGGGAGGGTGCTTGTCTTTTCCTCCAGAGCTAACAGTATGGGAGGCAAGGTGGTTTCAGGTAACAAAGCCTTGAAGGATTGAATGTGGTTTCATTCAGCAAAGCCTTGAAGGGTTGCCTGAATTGAGCTCCTGCATGGCAGCTATTAGGCTTTTAAAAACAACTGGGAAGATCTGGTCAGGGATCTCCCAATATCATGTCTGTTTTGGTCTTCATTCAATGTGAAATGGGTGGTGTAAGCATGAGTGAGTTCACATGTGCAAGTGTGTCACACTTGATAACTGAAATGGGAGTTGTGTATATGAAACACTGGAGACAGATGTTTGATATCACCTGCCATTTTGTCAAAAATACAATTCAGTGGATCCTATTTACAGGCTCAGCAGTGAGCCATCAAGTGATATGTGTATATAGCAAACCAGATGAAATGCCAGGCTGGAACTGGGTGAGGGCAAGACTATGAATTTCAGGGTTGTTGATATGTCCTCTAAGCTGCTCTTCTGGGATTGCTTCCCTTTGGGCTCCAGTAATGGGAGACATTATGGAGGAGAGACAAACAGTGTGGTTTCAGGCTCTGTCTTTCAGATCTGGAATACTCAGAGTACAATTCAGACAAAGTTAAGCACTTTGAAGACACATTGATTTCAACTGGAAAATTTAGCATGTGCTATCTCTTTTAAGAGTCCGCAGTGGTTCAGAGGTTAAGACGCTAAGCTACAGACCTTCTGGTCTGTAGTATGGCAGTCTGAGACCCTACTCCTGCGGGACGGAGTGAGCTCCTATCTCTGGCCCCAGCTCCTGCCAACCTAGCAGTTTGAAAGCAAGAAATTGCAAGTAGATAAATAGATATTGCTTCGGTGGGAAGGTAACAGCATTCCGTGCACCTCAGCATTTAGTCATGCTGGCCACATGACCACGGAAACATCTTTGGACAGCGCTGGCTCTTTGGCTTGGAAATGGAGATGAGCACCGCCCCCTAGAGTTGGATTTGACTGGCTTTCGAGCCAGGGAAACCTTTACCTTTACCCTTTTATCTCTTTTAAACCATTGGGCCTCGATGTTTCGCCTGGATCATATGGTCAGTTTATGGCATAGAAAAACCTTATTGGTAGCAAGCAGGAGATCATCTTGCTAAAATATATCCTTGATCACCTGGTTATTAAGGGATTTGTCCTTAACATGAAAACCATATATAATTCTGTGAGCCTCGGCTTTGCTTTGTGGGGAGTGCTTTGCCTGTCCTATGATTTGGATCTTTTGGGCTCAATAGCATTTTGTTTAGCTATAAACTATAAACAAATGGAGCTCTATCATTCTTTGCCCTTCTTCTGCTATCTTCTGGGAAAGTGTTTCAAGAAGGGCCTTATGGGAAAGGGGTGAGTATCCAGAAAATGGATCTGGAATGCACTTAGGCAGCCTTGCCTTGGGAATTTGTGCATGTCATTCATTTCTCGATTAAGCTTTTAGAGAAGAGATTCATGTCATTATAATTCTTCACTCCCCCTTCCCCCAGTAGAACATGTTTCTCCTAAGTCATTAAATAACATACTAAATAGTTTTAAGAGTGTCCGTAGTGTATCAAAATACACACAACTATCTTTTCTCTTCAACACCTGTCATTAGTTAAGCACAGGTCACAAATGGACACCCAGATTTAGAAGATAAAAAGTTTAGTGTGTCTTTTGACATTTAACAGTTTTCTTATCCCTGATCTTGACTGCTGGTAGATCTCTCACTTTTGGTTATTTATTGCATGTTCATGCTCATGGTGTTAAGTCAGTCTTCAAGTCTTAAAATGTGTAAACATTATTATTAGTTCCTTTCATATGACCTTTTTGTTTTCTTCTTCAGGCTTGAATTGTTTTCTTTTATATATTACAGATTACTGTTGTTAATGAAACTGGGTTCTGTTGTAGTTGTTTCTTTTGCTCTCTGCTGGCTTCCGTTTTGTACAGAAGTGGAGCAAATTTTACAAGTACTTAGAAGGCTCTTTCCGGTCGATCGAGGTTTGTTTGAGGTATGACTCTCTTTTTTTCCCTCCCCTTCCAAGCTTCTTGTAAATGTTTTATATTTTTAGCTCCCTTGAGAAACCTTCAGTTTGACCCTTAGGGATTTCATGTGGAAGATACACCAGAGGGCTAGTAATATGATCTGCCTTCTCCAGCCGTCATTTCTTGCCAGTTATTTAATCCAGTATTTAACCCCTAGCTCAGCTGGTATCTTTCAGGATATTATATGCGTAGACAGCATTTATCCCATCGTCAGATCTATAGCTCAGACATTCATTTTTTCCATTCAAATAGATTCCATAGTAATTAAGAGTGCCCTTGCACTATTATCTTATTTAACATCTTAAAAAATGCATTAATTTTATTTTGGGTTTTCTTTTTTACTGTTCCAAAATAGTCTTTGGATTGATGCTGCAGTGCTGCAGACTTCAAAAGACATTGAAAGCCCTGATTTGATATGTTAAAATGTGTCAGCTTGCTTTGATGAAGTAAAGCCCAGAGGTGTTGAGAATAATGTAGAGTGGTTTGATTTACAAACATGACTGGTCTGAACTAGAGATAAATAGTGATAGAAGTTGGTTGCAGACTTACTTTTGAAAGTCCTAGTATCCACTGTAGTTGTGATGCTGGCATGGTGGAAGAAAATAGTAGGATCTTCTTCCTTACTTCTAAGTGTCAAGGGTAAACTATATAGAAATTTGTAAGCCCGAGTTCTGTCAGCCTTTTGGTGTGTGTGTGTTTATTTTACGCATTGCTAGGTTTTACTGATGAAGGCCCTTTTTTAAATAGTAAAGAAGCTTTATTCAATTTATCCAGGATATCTCAAGAATTTTGGTCTAAAGTTAGCTGGAATATTTTCAGAGCTGACCAAGGGAGTGACTGATTTAGATATTAATCTGGATAAACTGAGAAACTGTCTATGTAAGCAATGCGCAGTAAGTTTATACTGGGGTGCCTGTGACAGGGTCTTTGAATTGGTTCCCATTTACAGAGATGCCTCCAAGTGCTGATAGTTGTAAAACCTTGCTGGCTATTAAGCAGGCATCTTATGTGTTTGTGGGTGCTGCCAAGCACTTGTCACCTTCAGCAGATTTGCAATGTGCGTTCTGTACACTTGCAAGTGAATAAGGAGGGACAGCTCAGTTGTTGGTAGTAGCTTTCTTGCTGTTATGTCTACACAGCTGTGATTCAAGCAGCTGTTTAGGGATGAGTTTCATGAGCATGCTAGCTGTGTGGTTACAAATTTAATTTGGAAAGTGATCCTAGCACAACTGCTAATGTCTTTAGACTTCTTGATTTATTAGGGGTTAACTCTGTCATTGCTAGCAACTACCAAGCAAAGCTAAATATGTTCTAGTAATAGAATGTGGCAAAATATAGCATGGCTTCACATTTGGAAAAAAAGTTTGTTTCTCATTTTTTAAACTGAAAACTTGGTTTTGTATTTGAATATTTACAATGAGTGTGAGGAAGTTTGCCCTTTTATCTAAGAAGTGTGCTTTTGTTAATTGAACACTTGTTTTTAATCAGTGCGCACAATTTTGAGTCAAGGTCACAAAAGTGCAAGTGTTGTCTTTGTCATTCATCATGTAAATAATGCCCATCAGAAAATAATGCAGCATTTAAAATATCTTTTCAGGATAAAGTAGCCAATATTTGGTGCACCTTAAGTGTCCTTATCAAAATTAAGACAGTTTTGTCATCCCAAACACAGCTTAAACTGAGGTAAGTGAGAACAGAAATCCTGACTGGCTTTTAGGTTGTTTGTATTATGTTTTGGAATGATTTAAAAAGAATATTTTAGCACATTGTAATAACGTAAGATTGGGACACCACTTCACCCATCTGTAAAACTTGTTTAAATAGTTTTAAGTTGCTGCTTTTTCCTTGTGTTTTAAATGTGAAGACAAGATATCAGGAGATAATTTGTTAAAGGAACTATATACATTTTTTTGGTTTTCATATTCAATAAACACAAACAGTAGTAATACTGAATTATATTAATATGTGAATTCAAGTGTAAATTAGTGTGTTTTTAATTTGTAAAAATATGTTTTGTTGCCTTATAGCTTTGCTTTAACATTTCTGAGCCTACTTCCCTGTTGTATTAAACTAACCCTGCAGCCTTCTCTAAAAGGATTTAAATATGCTTTGGTAAGTGTACAGTGAATTTTTCTATTTAAAGTGTACATTTTACAATAAGTACAAATCTTGCCAATGGATGACCTCCCACCCCCCACCCCCATCATTCCTACCAGGGGTCTTTTCGTAGAAGAACAGCTGCAGGAGCTCATTAGCATATGGTATGCTAATGAGCTATTAGGCTATTAGCATATGCCACGCCCCCTGACATCACCGGAAGTGATGTCAGAAGGGGAAGCAAAAGGGGGGAAGCATCTTCAAAAGCCTCCCCTTCCCTTCCCCAGCTGGTCTGGGTGGGGGGCTAAGAGAGAAGGGGTTTAAAGTTTAAACTCCTTCTCATGAGAGTTGGGCCACAGAAGGAGGAAAGAGGGAAGGAAAGAGAGAGAGTAGAGAGAAGGAAAGAAGGAAGGAAAGAGGGAAAGAAAGAGAGGGAAGAAGGAGGGAAACAGGGAAAGGAGGAAAAAAGAGAAGAGAAGAAGGTGGGAAAGAAAGAAAAAGAAAGAAAGAAAGAAAGAAAGAAAGAAAGAAAGAAAGAAAGAAAGAAAGAAAGAAAGAAAGAAAGAAAGAAAGAAAGAAAGAAAGAGAAAGAAAGAAAGAAAGAAAGAAAGAAGAGAAGAGAAGAATGAGGAAAGAGGAAAAGAAAGAAGGAAAGGAGGGAATGAAAGAAATTCGGTGGCAATTCAGCCCCATTATACTCTATGGGCCATTGAAGTCAATGGTGAAAACATAGGGTATATTCTGGGGCTGGAGGGGAGGGGTTTGAGGGAGAGGCTCCAAGATCACAGGATAGCTGATGGAGCCTCTCCCCAAGATACCCACCAAGTTTCAAGAACATTGGACCAGGGGTCCAATTCTATGGGCCCCCAAACAGGTTGCCCCATTTCTCCATTGTTCTCTATGGTGGGAAAAAAGTTATTTTTTTCCCACCATAGAGAACAATGGAGGGAATAGGGGCAACCTGTTTGGGGGCCCATAGAATTGGACCCCTGGTCCAATGTTCTTGAAACTTGGTGGGTATCTTGGGGAGAGGCTCCATCAGCTATCTTGTGAGTTTCGAGCCTCTCCCTCAAACCCCCTCCCCTCCAGCCCCTAGAATATACCCTATGTTTTCACCATTTACTTCAATGGCCCATAGGATATAATGGAGCTGAAATTGACATTCGGCTGCCTGAAAGACTCTCCGGGACGCCGGCTGGGGGCGGGGCTTGGCTCCTGAGCTCCTGGAGCTGTGCTCCGGTGCGCTCCCCCCCGAAAAGACCCCTGATTCCTACTATTCCTGTTTAGAGAGAGAAACTTGGGGAGGGCGGAGCAGAGAAAATAAAACAAGGGGTCATGTGAAAAAGGGAAGGGCAGTTCCATTCACTACTATCATGGATTCAGCCATTTGTATTGTGTGACATGAAGTACTTTTCAGGGTCTTGTATGCTAATACCACCTTGCCCTTACATCTAAGTCTAGGAGGTCCTCTGACTGATTTTCAAGTTACTAGGATTCAGATTTCCAGTTTGACAGGGCAGTCTATCTAGCAAATAGAGATGCCCTTGTAAACCACAAATAGTCACTTTTAGGGGTCTTCTAGGTCAGAATATATTATCCAGTGTGAACCTGTGTCCCACAGTCATACTAACATTGCTCTCCCTTTATCTTTACAAAATGGAACTATAATCGGAAAGAACCAAAGAAGGTTCCCTATAACCCATTGCATCTCTGAGCAATGACAAAATCAATCACAGTGGATCTCTGAATATTGGATCAGCCACAGCCTGAAGTCTGTGTGATTATGTTGCATTGATGCATGAAGCATTCTGTGACTACGGAGTGTTTAGCAGTTGCTCACCCTCCTTGTTCTGTGCCTGCATAAGGAGTCCAGCTGGGATTTAATGGCTTGTGTTATATGGGAGTGGAATGTTATGCCTAGATGTAATAGAGATAGGGTCTTTAATAGCAAGAATGTACCTGGAAAGTCCAAAGCTCACATGCTGTTGTCCTCAGTGGCAAGTTGCAACATCAGTTGGAACAAGAATTGCAATGGTTGCCTGCTGGCTAGAAGAAGGCAGGGCAGGCAATCTTCTCTGCTCAGATCTTCAGATGTCTTCTGCCAGTGGGTGTTGCCTACAAGTGAGATATTATTTGGTAATTGTGACCATATTTTTCACATTACTAGTTACCAGATGTCTCTGATTGAAGTGGTCTGACTATAGGCTCAGTCTTGTCTAGAGGCCAGGGTAGCAGGGAAATGGACCATGTAAACTCTTAGGGTATAGGAAGGCAACCTCTGGCACATGTGCTGACAGAGCCTGGCACTCTATATAATTTCATTGGGTGCTCAGAGCTTGATCTCTGCTCAGTCAATCAAGTTATTGCTAGCACTGTTGGGCCAGTGGTGCGAGAAAAGGCAACAGATATGGCTTATATCCATTATCACTTCCAGATATGCACAGCTACTAGTTAAGTCCAAGAGATGCTTGCAGTACCACTGGGGCTCAGCTTGCTCATGTACAGTCATCATATCCCTGCCCCATATTATTTGTTGGCACACCAACATCTGCGCAAGTAGATGCTGCATTTTTATGGCACTTGGACCCAAAAAGGTTTCTTATCCTTGTGTTAAGGCATCTGAAGACTGACCATTCTCTGAGGTGCTCTTTCTCAGAACTGACAATCTTTATGCTCTATTGTCTGCATATTCGGAGATTAGAAAAAAGTAGTATAGTATCTGTAGAAGAATATGAATAATTCTTCCATCAGTTGCAACTGAAGCTTCTTTCTTTACTGTAATCCTTCCACAAGAATTTCTTTAATTTCTGATCCCTGTTTGAAAGTTGGTTTGTGTAATGGAGACCAAACCACATTTTGTCTACTGAACACGTGCTGGTTTGTGTATGGGGTATGAGATTTATTTTCACAATGGTCACTCTTCTCCGTAAATACTTTGTCAGTGCAGTCCACCTAGCCATGTTGTCAGAGTCACAGATCAATAAACCTGTATTAAGGAAAATGACCCCGCAGTTGTCCCTGGGACTGAAGAGCACTAATTATGTTAGAGTGTGTTTGGTAGCATAAAGTACCATGATCCAGTTAGCAGCCCCATTGGAGCTTAGAATAATGCATGGCTTTTTTACTTACCACTCCATAACCTGAGAAAGTATAAACACTCCCCTCCACCCCCAAATTGGATAACTACTTATTTCAGACCTCTAGAGAGGAAAATGGGAGCATTGTCAGGGGTGTGTTTTAAATATCAGCCCAGTGGATCCAGAAAAATCAGAAGTACTTGGTGTGAACAAAAATGCTAAAAACATAAGCAAACTGTTCCATTTTAAAGTAGTCTTTAAGTGCAAAGACATTCTCGTTACTGAAAATTATAGGGACAATTAAAACAACCATGTATGCTTCTTTGAAAACTTATTTAATAGCATTAAATGTTAAGAAACAGCCAATCTGACCTTGCTTAGCAGAATATTTGCAGTGTGAATTTTTTTATCCTTAAGTTTTGGTTACTATCTTCATTGTTGTCTTACTGTTTTCTAATTCTGAATCGTTGTATTTAGGTGAGTATATGTGCGTCATTAAAGAGAGGCCTGGAAACACTTTACTTTGAGGCCTTCCAGTTAAGACATCGGGCTATATCTACAAAAATGTTGACTACCATTTGGCTAACACAGAGCAAATATAATGAAAGGAATCCCATTAAATAAAATAAACAAAGGACCAGTTACAATCCAAAGGCCAGGCCAGGTACTGAGTATACAAGAACCTAATCATGCTCTCAGTCTGATATAGATTGCATCCATTTCAGCCTAACAGTGGGGCTGGTGCACCCATCAGCTGTTAGGCTGAAATAGATGCAAGCCATTTCAGCAATCCCTCTTGCTCCCCTCGCCCCACTTCCAAGCTGGGACGAGCGAAAGGAATTCAGGAGAAATGGAGACCCTTCCTGGGAGATCTCCTTGGCCAGGAGAAAGGTGGGAGGGAGTCTCTTCCCAGAAGAACCCCACCCCCACCCCTTTCTCCTGGCAGAGGCTTGCCACAGCCAGAAGAAATGGAGTCCCTTCCCAGGAAATCCCACACACACAAACCTTCTCCTGGCTGAGGCTTACTGCTGCCAGGACAAAGGAAGACCCTTATCGAGAAATCTCCTCCCCACTTTCTCCTGGCCATGGTGGGAATGTCTATGTGGCGGGGAGGCCCCGTGAACCAAATTGAACCTGGATTTTCCCAGTTCATACCCACCCCTAGTGCAAACAGTTTGTATTATTTTGTATATTTTTAGAAACTGCTTAAAACAAATAGAGCATCCTAGTCTAGGCGTTTAAAAGTGGATTTTTTCAAAAAGCTTGCTTTCCATTTTACAAGATTTGAGAAGAAAAACATATTTAAGCTGTACATAGTAATTCCATTCAAAAATATTTATCACAGACAAAAGTTTTGTTTTCGTGAGAGTTCTTTTCACTTTTGTTATATGCCCTATCAGTGCTTTTTATTTTATTTTTTTTAAAATGTGACTCACTACCAGATTTCATGAGCTGTTCTACAATAGTCATGAGAGGCTCATTAGTAATGCCCTGGTGGATGACCTGTGACAGGAAATGGACAGAGGAAGTACAACCCTATTAATTCTCCTAGACCTCTCATAGGTTTTTGATACCATTGATCATGATATCCTTCTAGATAGTGTTTCAGGATTGTGTCTGGAAGGCACCATTTTGTGGTGGTTTTTGTCCTACCTTGAACGTAGGTTTCAGAGTGTGATGTGAGGGGGCTATGGCTCACCCCTTGTCCTCTCACCTTCTGGGTCCTGAAAGGTTCTATCTTGTCCCCCATGCTTTTTAACACTGACTTGAAGCCACTGGGAGAGGTCATCTGGAGATTTGGGCTGAGCTCTATTTCATACTTCCTGCAGATCCCAGAAAGGTTATGGAAACCATGAACAGGTGTCTGGAGATGGTGAAGGCTAATAAGCTGAAATGCAGTAGAATGTTGACTGGAGTGGATCATAGCGGTCATATCACTCTAGTCTTGTTCCATCTATGCTGGCTCCCAATTTGTTTGCAGGCTTAATGCAAGGAACTGGTACTGACATTTAAAGCTCTATATGGCTTGGGGCCAGCATGCATTAAGGACTACTTTTTCCCATATGAATCCACCCATCCACTCGGGTCATGTTTGGGTGTTTGGGGTGCCCCTACTATCTGGGCCCAAATTCACCTAGGCCACGCACACGCACACATGAATTTTTCAGACTGTTGGCCAAATGTCCTAGTGACTTTTGCTTTTCATTGTGTAGACATAAATAAATTAGCTGCTGTTGCTGAACAAATATTAAAGAATATTGACATGATTGTAGAAATTAAAACACCTTTGTTGCCCCGATTAACATCTGTTAACTTTCTTTTTAAAAGGCTACCTGTGCACTATCCTTCTTTCTCTTCTCATTCCAAGTGCATGAAAAATCTATTCTTCTAGTTGCAATGTAAGTAGCATTTTAGATACAGAAAATATTTTGCTCCTTACCTATTGGCATAGGGAATATCTATGTGTGATATGGGCCAATTTTTAAACAGCTGTGCTGATTCAGTGGGTCATGGAATTTCACTGAGAATAAGGCTTGAGCCCTCGAAGCAAGAGAACAACTTGCACTGTCCTTTAGGAGGGATTAGCACATCCTTGTAATTCCAGGGTCTTTTTTTAATCCAAAAATTGAGTATAAAATATTTAGAAGGTTGGAATAACTAGACATCTTTATAGCACTTCCTCAGAGAGTGTGTATGTGAAAGAGCAGCTGGTATATGCTGCCCAAGGTGGTGACCTTTATGTCCTTGCCTTGTAAAACCAAATCCTGCTTTCAAAAGGGTGATGTTACAGAGTCCCCCTCAGGCTATGGAGTTCTTGCTTTCCTTTCACCAGCGTGGGAAAGTAGATCTAGAAGTAGAAAGGTTATTGAGAGGTGGGAGAAGAAACAACTAAGTTAGGTAGTTTTCTGATTTGTGCCAGTTTGTGGAACATTGGGTACACTGAAGTCATACACTGTAGAAACCACAAAACTTGGCGCCTGCATTATAGTTCTGTCAAGTTGGAGTTTGGGGGACTTGGTTCCAAAAAGAACACTTTTTGAACTTTCTGTTAACCCTCCATGACATAAATTCTGTTTCAAGATTGCTATTACATGTGATATGCAGTGTGGCCACTGGCAGCAGTTGTATGAATAGAAAAACTCTTCACTAAACCCTAACAGGAAGATGCCCAAGTGGTCTCCTGTGGGGGAATATCCACAGTAAGGCTTACTGTAAGAGTTACTCACCACTCGGGTACTCACCAGCTAAAATGTTACTTTGACGATGTTTATGTGCTTCTGTTTTCCTCTTAGACCAGTCTGCTTAGTTATAAACGAAATTCCTTTTATGTCTGTATGGTTTCTGCTTGTTTCAACATTCAGGTGAGTTAATATCTAAATAATTATTTCCAACTTGACTTTACTGAAGACTTTTTAAGGACACGTGTCCCTTCCTAAGTTGTTTGAAGGGCAGTCTCGAGAGAACCTATGTTCATTTCTATGTTTCTCGACAGCATGCTCCCTCTTCTCCTAAAGGATGGCCTACTGCTTTCTTACATTGTGACGACACTGGCCTTTCTTACCACATGTACAACTTCTTTTTCAATATTTGAAAAAACTTCTGAAGATGATCTGCAGCTGAAAACATTTTCTACTTCTGTCAGGAAATACATTCCTTGGCTTAGAACATTTCCAAATGTTATGAAGAGTTCAGTAAGTAATTTATACACATTTTTTCCCCATCTTCTGTGCATTAGTTTCCAAAGGGACATGCACTTTAATTCTATTTCTGTATTTGAATGCAGCACAGGCCATCGTATAGAATTGCTAAGTGTCCCTCCTCTCTGGTTCGATTATTGCCATAAAGCCCACTTTTTGTAAAATTTGCTGCTGGAATATTTAGGCAGAAAGAAGAAGGATATCTTTATTACCCAATATTTTCTGATCACAAAATCAGTATGGTATTCAGATTCGGGAAATATTCAGGATTCCTGAATTTTTTCCAGGCCAGTGGACCTGAGAAGAAAAACACAAGAGGATCAACTGGACCAGCAGGGGCTGAGAGCTCTGCACTGTCCCAGCCAGTCCTGGGCTGGCTCCTCTTTGCAGCTTGGTTGAAACTGAACTGCAAAAAGAAGCCAGTCTCAGCTGAGGCGGCATGGAGCTGTCAGCTCCCACCACCCTGGCTGATCCTCGGCTGACTCCTCTTTGCATCTCGGTTTAAACCAAGCTGCAAAGAGGAGCCAGCCCAAGCCAAGGCTTCTCCTTGCAGGCTTGGCTAGGGTCTGCTGGGCAGCCTGGTTTAAACCAGACTGCCCAACAGAACCCACCCAGGAGCCAATCCTGCAAGCTCTGCTGAGCAGCCAGGTTTAAACCGGACTGCCCGATAGAGCTGCCCCATCCTCCATTGTTTCCATTGGAGGGGGGGGGGGAGACATTTAAAGGGATTGCAGTTCCTTTAAATGCCTTTTGCAAGCTACGAGTATGCTTTGACTGTGGCTATCCAGCAGTTCCGAAAAATCACAATTTTGGGGGGGATTTTTCAGGGTGGCCATTTTCAGATAGCCAAATCAGTAGGGCACTCGGTATGTGGCTGAGTAAATACCCGATAAATACTGATAAGGTATTTATCAGGTATTTTTTCGGCTTGGTTTATACTGAGCACGCACCCCTACTGGCAACTAGAACATAAGATGTCATGTTAGAGACACATTGTATTTACTGAAATATCCTCCATATGGATGATGAAAACAGCACCTAAGCAATGAAACTACTTATTGCACATTGTAAATCAGTGGTAACCAGTCTACCTTTTTTCTCTCCACCTTTCAGTTCCTTGTCTCAATAACTCTGATGGGCATCCTGACTTTAATGAGCGCTACAGTGGATCCTCCACAAAAGCTCCCAGATTTATTTCCAGTAGCTGTCTCAGCTGTATCCTGCTTGCACTTTCTGTTCTTCTTGCTGTATTTTAATGTCATTGCAATATGGGAATTCGGAGATAGCCAAAACCAGAAAAAATCCAATTAGTTCCAAATGCCAACCCACAAACTTTACAATTGTTAAGAAACACACACGCTTTTTATTTTTTCTATTGATATAAATTGTATATAATTTGAGGTATTTCACATGTTTTACATTTTTCCTGGAGATGACCAGACATATGTTTATGTGTCAATTTGTCCTGTTTCTGGACTGTCAGTAGATGCTACTGAAGTGTGTTTGAAATGGACTTTCCCCCTATCTATGCAATAAAAGAGCCATAATTTTAGATGTCTTGTACAAAATGAAAAGGCTACTTCTACCCTGAAAATCATCAAGAATGACTCAGCAACTTGTACCAATTTGTTTAAATAAAATCTCCCAAATTAATTTAATAGTATCAGTGTATCAATTTAATGTACTCCCCAAAATGAAATGTGTCACAGACACAGAACTATACGTTACAGCAGTAACTCATGTCTGTTGCTATAAACTGCTGCCTCTTATAGCCTATTTGATTACATACATTAAACTGCCTTGTACAATATTTCACTAAACTCCATATGATATGCTTAAAATCATCAAGGCCATTGCACTAATATTCATGACTTGGTGTCATGGTTCATGCTTACATGACAGTCTTATTTCAGCATTAACCTCTATACTAGCTGAAGTCCATAACAAGAGTTCCAAGGTGCAGTGATGGCTAACATTATTTTTCATATATATATCCTGATGTAGACTTCACTGTGATGGAGGTCTGCAAATTTTATAGCCAAAATAAAATGATCAGTCTTTGTATATATTTTGTTCTAATTCGGCACTTCAGCAGGAATGTATAAGCAGCAAATCACCAAGAGACCCTCAGATCCTGCTACAGAATCCATCTTTTTGTAGACTTTCTTGTAATAGCCTTGAAATTCCATAGTGCCTCCAATTCAAACGGTACATTTTACAAATGAAGTTGATACAAAATGTTCAATCTAGTTTTGGAATACTTTGGTGTTTTATGGTTATCTTCATGCCTGTATGTCTTTGTGGGGGCTGTACCAAAACACAAATATGGCACATGAAAAATTAGGCAAAGTTCTGGCAGCTTGGCATTTCTGCTTCATATATGTACCTCCATCAGGCACAGGAATAAGAGACTTCTTGTTCCTAGTCCCAGCTATTCATGTTCAATATATCATATGCAGTAATTTTATATATAAAATTCAGCTAGCCTTTAGAACTGGTCATGATTGATTAGTTGAACCATTTTAGCACCTTATTAAGTGTGTAAAAGTGTTCAACACTTCATTATCAATACAGACTCTTTCTTGCATGGCAACATATAACCACACAGACCTTTTTTAGCCCTCAAAATAAGGGCACGTAGGTGCTACATCTCATTCCTGAAATAAATCAAGTATGGAGTTTGTTGCCATACAAAGTACCATTCCACCTGAATGATGTTTTGTGTAAAATGCAAGCTGGCAGTACGCTTTCAAGAAAACCCAATTTTCATATCCATACTAGGTCACAAGCCATTGTGCAGCTACAGCAGGGATTGAAAATGGTCAGTAAAATCAGTAGAAGTCAGTTTTTTCATCTTGGCAGTTACTTGTCAGTTTTTTAAAAAAACTGGTCAGCAAAGTCAGTATTTCTTTGATTTTTGCGAAAACGGTTTGTGTTTTTTTGTTTTCGTTACTGCATTTTGGGGGAAACATGATGACTTCCCAGTGAGAAGACAGATTGTTTTCAGTTCAGTTATGAAGTACTTTAAGGACTTTATTTCTAAGAGTAAAAGTGATTTGGTATCCACAAAGTATTGAAAGATAATTAACCTCTTAAAACATGAGACAATGAAAGCAGAGATGATGTTTTGTTGCATGAGTGCCTGCTTATTTACGAAGTTCAGTGGAGTGTTCCAAAAAGAAGAGCTTTTGGTGCATGTGATGCACAGTAAAGTAAAAACACTCACAAGAACCATAATCATGTTTGTAAGAGCTCAATACCACAGTCTCTTAATGCCTTCAGTGATGAGCACTGCATACCTGTGAGAGAAGTAATCAGTGAAAGTAGAATCTATGACAAACTGAAAAAACTTTCTGAAAAGGAACACCTACTCTTTTTAATGGGAGCAAAAAAACATTTCATAGCAGCCTGCAAACTCCTTTTACTCCAGTCATCTTTGGACAAGCCCATCCTCAGATATCTTCAATGTTTACCTCCAGCACAGAGAGTCAAGGAAGGAACCAACAAGGATATAATGAAAGTAGTGGCAGCATTCCCAATGGATATTCCACTGGACATGATTGCAGATGAATGGAAACTTCTTAGACTTGAAGATGAAACTGCCAGTGAAACTTGTCTCATTGATGCATACTTGAATCAGTTCTTTGAAAAGTCAAAACCATCTGGAGATCCAAAATACCCACTGGTTACTAAGGTGGTGAAAACAGCATTCTCCTTCAGTGGGGGGAAGTCATCCAGGAACTGGTTAGGTCATGCCTCTGCTCGCTTGGTAGGCTATGCAAATTTCTTTGTTGCGTGGCTCCTATTGGAGGGACTTAGGCTGACCTCTCCAGTTCCTGTATAGCCCTGCACTCGGTGGGTCGTCTGGAGCTCCTGCTCCAAGCCAGGGTGCTTACAAAGAAAAAT
Organism: Gekko gecko; assembly: GCA_029375565.1. Classification (NCBI taxonomy): domain Eukaryota; kingdom Metazoa; phylum Chordata; class Lepidosauria; order Squamata; family Gekkonidae; genus Gekko; species Gekko gecko. The sequence goes on along the minus strand of JAPDNY010000006.1, from coordinate 72,165,807 downwards.
ATACAAAGACTGAAGGAGTGAAGAGAGCCTTCGAAGCAAAGGACAGCCTATCCTTTTGCTTGCAGGTTTGCAGGCTGTGGAGGAGTGGATTTCTGAAGGGGCGAGAACAGTTGAATTGGAGATGCCCCAGGATGACCAGAAGAGGAAACGGCCACATCCGACTTCCAAGGCTTCGGGTGACGGACTAATGGCCACGCTGACCGTCTCCACAGACCAACAGCTCCCTACCTCCAAGGCTTTGGGGGTCGGCGAGTGGGAGGCGCAGCAGACCGGGAGTGCATCGGACTTCCAGGCATCCCAGGAAGGTTCCAGTGGTGTGGGAATGGAAGAACATGCCGAGCCGGCACGCCCCCCCAACACCATGTGGACCAGAAAGATGGCACACAGACTGGAGGCGCCGGGTGGGTCGAGCGGTCGGAGCCTGCTGGCTCCCACGACCCCGCATCCAAAGAAGGCGGTGGCCAAATTGGCTGGCAGGGCAGCCAGCAGCCGCAGAACAAAGAACTGGCACAGGAAGCAGAAGGGGCTAGCGAGCCCCCACAGTGAGCTTATTCCAATGCGGGGGAGAACCGGGAGGGAGCGCGCCCGCAGAAGTCATCAGCCTGACCCAAGGACATGGTTCAGCCCCTGGGGGAGGCATTGGGGTGGCAGGATCATGGGGACAGGCGGGCCCCTTACAGCTGTAATTCCCCCAGCAACTTCAGCCAATGCTGGGATCAGGCGGCATCATGCAGGCAGGCCCCTTGCAGCATCAGCTCTACCAGCAGCCACGGTTCCCACAGCAGCCTTAGCCAGCACTGAGACCAAGCAGCAGAGAGCAGGCGGGTCCCTTGCAGCATCAGTACCCTCAGCAGCCGCAATTCCCTTAGCAACATCAACCGGAGCAGGGACGAAGTGGTGTGGTACAGGTGGGTCCCATGCAGTATCAGGGCCCTCAGCAGCTACACCCAACACAGGGCCCAGCCTTTATGAACCTACTACAACCAGCACAAGTCTCAGGCTCCATGGTTCCAGGTCCATTAATGCCAGCTCCCTTCCAGTCCAGCCCTACCTGGATGTGGCCCTTCCTAGGGGGCTCTTGGCCAACTCCCCAGTGGGCACAGGGAGCCAGGGGAAGTGGGCGGCAGCCCCGGAGCAGCCCCCAGCATGGCATTCCAACCAGGAGACCAGGGGAGGGTCATCCTCACGGTACTCCAGGGGATGTAGAAAGAAGAGGCACCATTCTTCCTCAGTCTCTGGGTCCTCCTCTGGGTCTAGGTCTAGGAGGCCCAGGGGTCAAGAGGCACCCTATATGCCTGAAGTGACAGGGGGAGAGGACTGCCACTCTCAAGCCAGGGCAGGGGCACTACCAGTTATGAGAGAAACCCCTGGAAGAGGGGGCCTCCCAAGCTATAGCTCCGAGCAGGTGGAGATTGCTTCCACCATTACTTCCTTGGGGGGTCCTACAGAGAAAGTGGAAGGTGAATGGTTGGGGGATGAGGCGGAGATAAAGCCACCTCATCCAGGTTGTTTCAAGTGGAGCATTTCCAAATACTGTTAACCAAAGTCATCTCCACACTGAACTACCAGATAGAGGTGACGGAGAAGCCTAGATCCTTGACGTCGGCAAATATGGACCCAAGAGCTTTTAAGAAGCTGGCCAGGGTACAGACCTTTTTGCCTTTCCCTGATTTCTTTGACGACATCATGAAAGCAGAGTGGGCCATTCCTGGGGGGGAAAACTCTCTCTTGTTGGTTGCCAAGTGGTTGTACTCCTTACCAGAGAAAACCATGGAAGATCTAAAGGTGTCACTAATCGATGCTCCAGTGGTGGCACTACACTCAGGCACAGTGTTGCCCAAGGATGGGGAAAATGCCTTAAAGGATGCCATGGACAGGAAGAATGAGACAGCATTGAAGAAGGCGCATGAGACCATGTCTCTGGCAATACGCTATGCAGCAGTTCTATCTAACTTCACTAGAGCCATCGTCATATGGGCTGATTCCCTCCTACAGACTCCAGAAGCTTCACCCCTGGATCTCAAGCTGGCCATACTCAAGATGAAGAGAGCAGCGGAGTTCGCCTCAGATGCATCTCAGGACAACATTCAATTTTGCACCAGAGCGCAGGCAGCAAACATCATAATTCACTGAAATATATGGCTAAAGCATTGGATGGTGGACACATTGTCAAAGAGTAATTTAGCTACTGAGAAGTTCTCAAGCAGGCTCCTCTTTGGGGAGTCAAAACTTGACAAGATATGGGTGGAGACAAGGGAGAAAAGGAAGGCTATGCCTTCATCTTCCTACCATAGAGAGAGAGACTCAAAGCTCAGATCCATTCACTCCTCTCGTGGCTTCCACCACTCAGATCGAGGAAGGGAAGCAAGGGGCTACAAGACGTACAGGCCCTTCAAGCATGGTGGCTGATTCACAGCCAAGCAAGCGCCATCGTTCAGAAGTGACAAGGGCACCCAGTTTAAAAAACAGACTTCATGACTACCACATTGGAGGACAGCTCCAGACCTACCAGGATGTTTGGAGCCTGACCACAGGGGACCAATGGGTGCTATCCATCATCTCACAAGGCTACAGGATAGAGCTCACAGGCTCTCCACCCCACAGCTTCAGAACCTCACCAGCCCCAAGGAAACTGACCAGGCTACTTCAATTGCAGAAGGCCATCATACATTTGAGGGACATTGGTGCCATAGAGGAAGTTCTGAAAGACCAGTTTTTCAAGGGAGTATACTCCGTCCTCTTTGTGGTCCCAAAGAAGTCATGGGAATGGAGGGCAGTTCTGAGCCTGTGAGATCTCAACAGATGGGACAGGAGAAGAAAATTCCGGATGGAGTCCCTTCAGCACATATGGCAAATATTGCAACAAGGGGACTTCCTGACCTCCATGGACCTCAAAGAGGTGTATCTGTACATCCCAATACACCCGGACTCCAGGCAATTCCTGCGCTTCTGCTTCCAGGAGCAGCACTTCTAGTATACGGCCTTGCCTTTTGGCCTCTCTTCAGCTTCCAGAGTCTTTACCAAGGTCATGGTTACTCTGGTGGCATCGTTACGCCTGGAGGGGATTCACCTATACCCGTACCTAGACAATCTCCTAATACGGACGGAGGACTACCAGACAGTGTTGTGCAATACCCAGAGAGCTGCGAATGTTCTGTATGCACACAGATTCCTCATCAGTGAAGAAAAGAGCAATATCACCTTCTCCCAAGACCTAACAAACCTGGGAGCCAGGCTGAACATGAAGTAGGCCACAGTCTCCCTCCCAGAGGAGAAGCGACAAAAGATACAGGCCTTGGTGCGGAGCATTGGGTCCACAAAATCAGCAGACCTGATGCACCTGGCAGCTCTGCAGGGCCTGATTGTTTCAATGATAGACTTGATCCTGTGGGTGAGGTTCCTTGCCAGAGCCCTACAGTGGGTTCTTCTCCCATACCAGCAAGATGTCTCGCGGAAAAAACATCTTCTGGTGGAAATGCCGGAGGGCCTCCTGAGAGAGTTCGAATGGTGGAGTTCTCAATCGAATCTGAGCAAGGCCATATCCTTCCTGCATCATCACCACGTGGTGATCAGAACTGATGTGAGCAAGGAGCTTACTGCGATGGGCAGAGAAGAACGTTGCGAGTCTCAAAGCGGAACACCTAAAAGGGCAATCCAACCTTCAGGCGGATTGGCTCAGCAGAGAGGACCTGGATCCAGGTTGGATTGCCCTTTTAGATGTTCCGCTTTGAGACTTGCAATGTTCTTCTCTGCCCATCGCAGTAAGCTCCTTGCTTCCCTGAATAGGGACTTCGGTGTGGGCCTTTGTCGTCATGTTGTCGGTGTGTACCAGAACATGACGGTTCTTCACCTGATCCTCGAACGCCTGCAACGCCAACCTGACTGCCTGGAGTTCCAGCCAGTTGATACTGCAGTTTGCCTCCACTGTTGACCATTTGCCCTGTGCCCTGCCACCAGGTCGAGAGGTTCCTGTCCAGGTTTCAGGATCCAGCAGCAGAGGGAGTCAATGCTTTGTCCCACCAGTGGCCAGACAGTCCCCTGTATGCCTTTCCTCCCACAGCCCTCATACGAAGGATGCTCAACAAAATCAGGAGAGTCAAGGCAGAAGTTGTGTTTGTCGCCCCCCATTTGTCCAGGAGACCATGGTTCTTGGATCTGGTGCAAATGGCTTCAGTGAAACCGTGGCCACTCCCACAGAGATGGGACCTTCTACTCCAAGGGCCCATACTCCACCCAGACCCAGCATGGTTGCAGCTGAATGCATGGAAATTGAACAGGCGCAGTTAGGAGATCTAGGTCTCCCCAGTGAAGTGGTGGACATCATGTTGCCGGCGAGGACGCCAACAACATGCCACATCTACAGTCATATTTGGAGGACATTCTCCAAGTGGGCCTACAACAGGGGTATACAGCCACAGCGGGCCACAGACAAGGACATGATACTTTCCCTGTCTGGCGGATGGAAGAAGGGCCTTTGACTGAACACACTGAAACGACAGGTTGCAGCCAACCAAGCGTGCCTCAGTCACTGGGCGTGGAGGTATGTGTCTACCAGCAAATATGTGAAGAAGTTCCTATTGGGGGCAAGCCAGCTGGCTCCGCTGATCAGACATAGGTTCTTGACTTGGAGTCTTTCCAAGGTACTACACACATTGACAAAACCTCCATTCGAGCTGCTGAAGAAGGCAGAGCTCCGTTTCTTGTCTTGGAAGGTGTCCTTCCTAGTGGCGGTGACCTTGGTCTGGAGGATGTCTGAACTGGCGGCGCTCTTGGCTAGAAAGGAACTGTGCATATTCCAGAAGGAATCAGTAACCCTGAGATTGGGCCCATAATTCCTTCCCAAGGTGAATTCTGCCTTCCACATCAACCAGCTGGTTACACTGCCTTTGTTCTGCCCCAATCCGAAGCACCCTAAGGAAAAGACCTGGCACAAGCTCAATGTTTGGCATGCGGTCCGCATATACCTGGAGAGGACAGCCTCCTTTCAGAGATCAGATGTGCTGTTTATTTCATATGGGGCCCCAAACCAAGGAAATAAAATTTTTGAAGGCCACAGCGGCCAACTGGATCAAGCAATGTATAGGCAAGGCTTACGAGGTGCAAGGACAGGCTAGGTGACGGCACATTCCACAAGAGCAGCAGTGGCTTCAGCCTTTTCCACAAGAGCGATGGTGGAAGAAATCTCCAGAGCGGCTACCTGGACCTCATTTTCCATGTTCATGAGGCACTACAGAATAGATCAGGCAGCCTTGGCTGAGGCAGCCTTTGGCAGACAAGTCTTACAACAGGTGTTGGAAATATACATACATACAAAAAAACAAAAAAAAACCAAGGAGAAAATAAAAGATCCCACCCAGAGATACAGCTTGGGTACAGCTAACCAGTTCCTGGATGACTTCCCCCCACTGAAGGAGAACGGCACATTGGACCTACCTGAAGGTTTTTTCTCTTCAGTGGGGGAGAAGTCATCCACATCCCACCCTGGAACAACTACATAATCCCCGACAAGGGTGGTACATGGAGAAAGCACACTGAGAAAGCAGTGCAGACCAAATGGCGAATCAGAAGACTGAACAACGGGGAGCCAGCGTAGAGATCAAATAGGGCTTGGACAGAAATGTAGAGGTCAACCTAGGTCCCTTCAATAAGAGCCACGCAACAAAGAACTTTGCATAGCCTATCCGAGCGAACAGAGGCGTGACCTAACCAGTTCCTGGATGATTTCTCCCCACTGAAGGGAAAGAACCTTCAGGTAGGTCCAGTCTACTGTTATCATCATCACAAGGTAGTGTGGACATAGAAAGAGGGTTTTCAAAATCTGGACACATTTTGACCAATGAAAGGGCCAGGATGTCAGAGTGAACTTTGAATGTCCACCTGATAGGTCAAAGAAACTTTAGAAGGTATACCATGTTAATATCACACACACACAGATGGCAAGAGCAGCTCATGTTCATTATAAGCAACATTGTGATGAACAGTGTGTCATTAAAGAGAGGGAGCAAAAAGAAAAGGAAAAGGCAGAGGAGTTAGAAAGGTTTAAGAGGATAAAGAGTGAAAAGGATAGTATACAAGAGGAGGAAGCAAAACTGAAAAAGCTGAGACGAGAACAGAATGAGAATAGGATAATTGTTTGAATCTTGCCAAGTGATGCAACCAAACGTGTAAAGGAGGCTGCTGAGAAAAAGGATATTGTGGGATTCAACATGGCACAACTCATGCTAGAAGGAGTGGAGAAAGCAATGGAAGAAGAGGACAAGGAAAAAATGCTTGAGGATGCAGTGCAGAAAACTTGAGAAACGAAAGAGTTCATTAATGACTTCTTTTTCAGCAAAAAAATAAAAGTAAAGTCTTATAGTAATTATGTTTTATTGTCATAATGATTACTTTATGTATGGTTTTTAATATGTTTTGCTGTTTTATTATCTACAGTATCTGGTAATTTAGAAAAGGGAATTTTTTTTGCCTTAAATTTTATACAATTATGAAGAAGAAGAAGAGATTGGATTTATACCCTGCCCTTCACTACCCAAGGGAGTCATAGAGCGGCTTACAAACTCCTTTCCCTTCCCCTCCCCACAACAGACATCCTGTGAGGGAGGTGGGGCTGAGAGAGCTCTTGACAGAAACTTTTTTCAAGAACAGCTCTTATCAGAACTACGGCTTGCCCAAGGTCATCCAGCCAGGTGCAAGTGGAAGAGTGGGGAATCAAACCGGTTCTCCCAGATTAGAGTCGGTGCACTTAACCACTACACCAAACACTATCCTATCTTTATTTTAAAAAATCAATAAAAAGGTGTGCGATGGTTGACTATGGGGATGGTGGAGGCCAGATAATAATCATTTTTAATGAAGTCCTGGTTTTACTTTTAAAACGCTAACTTATCAATTAAAGTTAAAGGTTCCCATGCTCAAAAACCAGTTGAATCCAACTCTAGGGGGTGGTGCTCATCTCCATTTCCAAGCCAAAGAGCCAGCATTGTCCAAAGATGTTTCCATGGTCATGTGGCTAGCATGACTAAATGCTGAGGCGCACGGACCATTGTTACCTTCCCACTGTAGCAGTACCTATTAATCTACTTGCAGTTTCTTGCTTTTGAACTGCTAGGTTGGCAGGAGCTGGGGCCAGGGATGGGAGCTCACTCTGTCATGTGGCACTCAGGTCTCAAACTGCCAAACTACAGACCTTCTGTTCTGCAGCTCAGCATCTTAACCTCTGAGACACTGGCCCCCTAACTTACCAATAGGCTGACATTAAACTGGTCAGTAATTTGTCAGGTTTTTTGTCAGTATTTGGTCAGGTTTTTTTAAAATGTTGGTCAGTAAAATCAGTATTTTTGACCCTCTGACTAGTTTCCACCCCTGCTACAGCTAACTTATGTCCTTTCCCTCCAGTTTTCTCTACCACCCATGTTTACTGTCTAAATCCACTACAAGAATAGCCATAGTTCAGAATTCTGCTGTATCATGGGCACTTGGCCTTAAAGCATTGTGTTTGGATATGAAAACTATTAAAAGTAAAAATGCCATGGATCAGCTCTAGTTTCTAACATTAAAGTGGAAGAAATATTATGCTACGGAAGCTATTATTTTGTTGGAAACCACCACTTGTGCCCGCAGAAGTATAAGTCTCTGTACACTATAATATCCCTCATGAAACATTGACCAAAGTTTGTGTTTGTCTGTATCCTTTATAAAGTTTATATCTCAGCTACCTGGCATTACATTTTATGACATGCATGGCCCCTCCCATTTATGTCAGATCTGGCCCTGGTAACAAATGACTTTGACACCCCTGCTTTAGAGATCCTTAGACTTTAGCTGTCATCTAAAAGTTGACATATGAAAAGCCTAAAAGCTCACATATGAAACGCCTATCTATATATCTAATTCCCAACAGTCCCCTGTTTGTGGATACTTATTTGGGGTTTTTCTAAGAGGTTCTTACAAGCTTTCTCAACTGCTTGTTGAACTTCCTCTATCAAAAGTTTCTGAAATTGCTCCCAGGTGAGGTTCCTGATCTCTGTGTTCTCCAAGTCCTCAGCATCTTCAGGGCCGGCTCAAGGTGGCTTTGTGTCCTAGGTGGCTGCAGATGCCAATCTCCCAGCGGGGCCTGGAGACACCCACCATACCACCCCCGCCTCTCTCCCCCAAGGATACTTATAGGAGCCATACTTACCCCAAACAAGTTTTTCTTCAAACCCCTAGGTTTGCAGAAAATCTGAAAACTTAAAAAAAAATACATTAGAGGGGGTTTAAATTCCTTTAAAACAGAGGAGCATTATCTGTACATGTGCAGACAACACACTTCCATTGGAGGGGGAGACACTTGAGGCAGGTGACGGCTGGTGAATGAAGTGAGGAGGGAGGACAGATTACCCCTTGCTTAACCTGCCCTTGCCTTTGAGGCCTTTTCTGCTTGGGGGGAGGCAGTGGGCAGGTAAGCAACAAGCTATGGGGGGAGGGGGAGCACTGATGATGGCGGTAACCAGAACCAAGTGAGCACCGCACTGATGGGGGAGGCAGCAAACTGATGATGGGGGAGCAAGAGGGCAGCACTCCAATAAGGGCAGGGGGAGCCAAGCAAGCACTGCATTGACAATGGGAGCAGCAAGCTAGGCAAGGAGCAAGCTGAGGAGGGAAGGGAGGCAAGCAGGCAGAGCTCCAGTGGCAGGCACTGAGGATTGGGGGGAGGTGTGTAGGCAGAGCAGCTCACTTTCCAAAAAGCAGCATCTTCAGAGCTCCAAAGTTCAGAGCACGTAAAGTCAAGGGAACCAGATTCATGGGGTAGCAGAGGAAGAAGATGACTTCCATCATTACATGCAAATTATTATTTTAATGATGTACACAGTGATATCAGTATATACCTCACAGATATTTACATGTAAAAATGGAAAGAGGCAGGTCTCAGACTGCAAGGCACTCACAATTCAACAACAGACAAGGAGGCAAAGTACTAGTGACTAAGGAGAGAGACAAAGGTGGCTGTACAACAGATGCACTTACAAGCCAAGGAGGGAAACAGAAGTGGCAGCAATATAATACGTGACAAGCACTCACTATGCTTCAAGTCCTTTTCTAGGACATACACTCAGACATAGAGTTGGTGAGGGAATATTTTGATGAGTTTCTCATAGGTTCCCACTTGATTAAAGCCTATTTAAATACTTCTTTAAATACTATTTAGTAACAACTTTGCTATCCCTCCTTTATGGTAGGCTGCACTGAAAGGCACAGGTGCCACAACCACGAGGAGTAATTCTGGCCTAGCTCAGCATTACAATGGGTGCCTTAAGCCTCAACTCCTCTTTATTTACTTACTTTATTTATAGCCTCTTTGTTGCTGAGACTCAAGGCAAATTACAAAATATAAATGCAATGAACATGAGACATCTAGTAAACAAAGGGATAAGGATTACAGAATTAGAAATCAGTGCAAACAAGCATACTGTCTAAGGCATGGTATATAATGCAGAAAGTGAATAACAAATAGCATAGCATTTTTACTCTGGTTTTAAAAAAGAAGTGAGAGTAGGCCCTTGCTGGTATCAAGGCATACACAATATCGTATCTATGGCATCTTGGAAAATATAATCCCTATTCTGCTGAAATCCAGATTGGTAAAATACTTCTAAAAAGCTACAGCATTAAAAGAATTTTTCGGAGGAGTGTGAAACAGCCACCCTTAATGACAGGGCAAGCATCTCACATTTCCATTACCCTTTCCCTCTTGTAGTCATTAGGCAGCCAGAGCAAGTGTTCACCAGCATATAAAAACATTAGTTTTATGTGTATCTCTTTTCTTTGTCCTTCAGATGGCCTTCAGGGGTGATAAACTGAGAGTTACATGATCTACCTTATGCAGAACTAGGAAATGGTTCTTAATAGACCCAGCTGTTTCTGAAAAGGGGAAAAGCTTAGTATAAGAGGTCAAGAAACAGTAGCTGCTTCAACAGGCTTAGGCTGCAGCCTTATGCTCACCTACTAGGGCAGAGGTGTCAAACATGTGGCCCAGGGGCCAGTTCAGGCCCCCAGAGGGCTTCTATCAGGCCCACAAAGGACTGGCTGTCTCCTGCTTCTTCCTCCCGTTCTGCTGCTGCTGCTTCATAGCTTGCTTTCCCAGACTCTCTCAATCGCTCAGGAGAGATAGATAGGCAAACTTCTGCTCCCTGCACTGGCCTGAGGCTCCTCCCCCTCCCTGATTGCTATAGCACAGACATTTTGATACAATAATTGAGAGCAAGAAGTGTCAATTATCAGAGACTGTTCAATAAACAAAATATTGCAAGAATGCTAATGTTTCAAGCATGTTTTTATTTTAAGTAAAAAAAACCTTTGTGTTTGTGTCCTTTATAAAGTTTATATCTCCGCTACCTGGCATTACATTTTATGACACATATGGCCCAGCCTGACAAAGTCCAATTTATGTCAAATCCGCCCTCCATAACAAATGAGTTCGATACCCCTGTACTAGGGAATAAGTCCCATTTAAATTAATTGAACCTTCTTGTAAAGAAATATGGTTAGGATTGCGCTGTTATACATGTAAAGAATGGAAGTGGTAGTTCTCTCATCATATACATTGGTGCTGACCCCTTGAAGGTTTTGGTTCTACATCAGTGTAAAACCTGGTTTTCTTGCTTTGAAAATGATACATTGGATATAAAGGGTCCCCACTATGATTTCTACAGGTGCCTACTGAAAGTTACAGCCTGTTGTACAGAATCCTACATTGTTCTCCCAAAGTCCCTGGATCTTCGGGAGCAGCTTTTAAATTGTAGCAAGATGATGGTGGCAAAGAGCCATATGTGGTTCTTTGGATCCAATACACGTATGCATGCTTTAACCTTGGTAGGACCTCAGAATCAGAGTGAAATTAAATTTGTTTATCTTTTCATTGAAAAAGAATCCTTTAGATGTAATATTGTATTGTAGCAAACTAATAGAAGTTACACTTGTAGGTTTAAAAAACAAATTATGCCCTCAGTGGCCGTTGCTGGGCAACTACACAGTATTGCCAACTTTCAGGCTCTGACTTTTGTCAGTAAAAGGCAAGGGGAGGGAGCAGAGCCATTTCTGGGGCTATTTTAGCCTTTGAAAGAAAACTCATTGGGGCCAGGCCCAGCAGCAATTGGGGACAGGTGACTAGTTACCATGTGACTTGTGTGACTCATTCAGGACTGACTTCTTGCTACTATTCAACAGTAGCTACTTAGAGACGTCCAGGTAGCACCGCGGGCGATTCTCGGGACAGTCCCAAGTATCCCCGACCTTTTTTGATTCCTCCTGGTCCTTGCAACTGCACGGGCTCTACCTGATCCCTCGGAGGGGGGTCGGGTAGCAGGGGAATTGCTTGGTTACCCCACGAATGGCGGTTGATGAGGGGAGACCCTTTTGTCTCGACACTGGAGCAAGAAGAGGAGCAAAACTTGGCTGCCATGTTTTTGCTATAGCTGTGACCACCCGTTTTAAAGACTTTTGAATTTGAAACATAACTGGAAATTATGTGGACCCAACTTAAGCATATTTTAACATATTGTTTTATTGATTAAATGTTGTGAGCCGCCTTGAGCCACCATCTGGCAAAGCGGGATATAAATGGAATAAATAAATAAATAAATAAACAGTGAAGACTTCTATTTAAAAAAACCGCTTTGAATGTCACCAATTTCAAAAGCAAAGTGTCTGGGAAGAGAAAAGGAGTGAAGTTCATCTTAATGATATGACAGAGGTAAGAAAATAAATTTACTTGTTGGAGTTACCAGCTATCAAGAACAATACTTTATAGGATACTTGTGTTACTTTAGCCTGTATAGACATTTGAATCTCAATTACTATGGTGATAGAATAAAAGTATACAGCCGAATTAGAAAATGGCGTTGGTGGAGGGTGTTGAAGATGCTTGGCTGGCTTGCCAAACTGCACCCCGCCCCCCCGCGAAAAGCCCCCATCGCCGCCAGTGAAGAGCACCCCGGCTGGGCGCAGGAGGCAGCAGCAGAATCTATTTTCGGATTTGGATAATGAAAAAGAGTCAATACAGATCCAGCAGGGATTTGAGGAAGAACAAGGTAAAGTGGTACACGATGAAGTACCTGCATCTACGGAAAATGAGGAGAATGACAGCAATCAAATAAGCAGTCTAAAAGAACCAACAAACAACTTGTTACAGCTGGGAATGGCAAAAGGAAGTGTTCAAAATTTCTCACTTAAAAAAATAACTAATGGGGCAAAAAAAGAAAACAAGGTGTCATATAAAGAAAATTAGTAAGGATGATGAAAGCTGGAAGACTGGTAAGCTGAAACCCAGATGGGAAAAGCTGGAAATAAAACATGATTTATATAAAGACATAAGACATTTGGACATGATTGTAGGAAAAAGATGCTATAGAAAAACGGAGGGGGGGAATACATAAGAAATATAATTTGTGATTGCAATTTTTATAATGAGATGATAGGAAGCTACATAGTAAGTGCAACTTGGCTTTTCCCCCTCTTGATGACTTAATGAGTACTCATGTATATTGGAGGAAATGAGATTTGATACATTGTAACCTGTATAAGAAAATGATGGGAAGCTATTAATTATTTTCAGTTTGGAAACACTTATCTTTCTTGTTACCTTAAAGCAGGATTTTTTACTCCTTTATTTTCTTTAACTTTTGGATGTTATTAAACATGACTAAATTTATTTTTAGTTGGATAGCAAACTACTGGCATAAATAACCTGTGAGAAGATAGAAGATGATGTTATGATATAGAAAATAAAAGGTTACTGAATGAAAGATTAAAACTACAGGTAAAAGAACATAGTGGTTTATAATATAAAAATTTATAGGCTAGTAAATAAGTTATTAGAAAGTAGACAAATGAAGAGGAAAAATGACACCATTCCTGTAATGAACGACAGCTGTTAATTACTGCTTTTGATAAAGAGTATATGGTGCCAAAAGATGTTGGGAAGTTGTGCAGAGTTCGGTGATTTTCACCTTCTATTGATTTAAATAATTTTTTGTTTGTCTTTATTTGTAGTGGAGGAAATGAGATTTACCATATTGCAATCTTTATAAGAAGGGGTTTCTGAATAAAAGATTAAAATAATTAGTAAATGAACTGTTTAATAAGAATAAGTAAGGAAATAAATATATAAGGATTTCCAATATAAGTCACTTATGGGTTAATAAGTAAGACATTGGGAACTGGAAAAATAAGGAGGTAAAATGTCACTATTGATGTAATAGCTTATAGTTGAAAATAGGTAGAAAAGTAAATATTGTTCTAGAAGAGGGAAGAACAATGATTGATTTGTGAAATGACTTCATTTATAATTAGAATGTTTAGGAATACGATAATATAAATATTAAGTTGGATTTGTTACCAGATTTGTAACTCGGATAAAGTATTTATTTAATCCCCAGAACACTGAATAGTCTTGATATATGTGTATAAATAGTAGTTTTGGAAGAAGAAAAAACCCTATAATGAACTTGTTATATTATGTTACTTTGTGATGTTGTAAGAATAATTTCTTGTCTTATTTATTTATGTTTGAAAACCAATAAATATATTTTTTAAAAAACCAGTAGCTACTTAAAGCAAGTGTGTTGTAGTGGTTAAAGTTTTAGACTAGGATTTGGAAGACCCAGTTCTGAATGATCATTCTGGCACAGAAACTTACTGGTGACATTAGGTCAGTAACACATTGTTGGCCTAACTTACCTCACAGGGTTTTTGTGAAGATAAAATGGAAGAGAGGACGCTGATGCAAGCTGCATTGGATCCCCATTGTGGATAAAGGTGGGATATAAATGAAATAATATAGCTGAAGACCAGTGTTCCCTCTAAGCTAAGCTCAGTTTTTTAGCCTCCAGCTCACATTTTTGTCTTAGCTTAGGAAGGATGGCTCCAGAGCAAACTGATTTATGCAGGAGCCAAATCGCTCACTCACAACTTTAATGCCAGTAGCTCAAAATGTAGAAATTTTGCTCACAAGACTCCACGGCTTAGAGGAAGCATTGCTGATGATGGGGGACAGACTAAAAGTAGATAGGTGGATGGGTTGGAATGAGAGAAGGAAACAGGAAAAAGTGAAATGCTAAGGAGGCTTTCAGGGAAAGGAAACAGTGGTGGAGGTCAAAATGACCCCCCACACACACACAGCTCCTTGTCAATATATCTAATTCTCAAAATGCTCAAATCTGTAGAGATTATACACACACACACAAATAAAAATCAATAGGCTTAAGCCTTATGCTCATCTATTAGGGCATATATATAATGTGTGTGCATGTGCGTAGAGAAAGAAGAGAGTTAACCCCCCTATAATAGAAAAGAGCTTAAGGAAGCAAATGCCCTCAGTGTCCATTGCTAGGCAACCATGCAGTATTGCCAGCCTTTAAGCCTTGGTTTCTGACAGTAAAAGGCAAGGGGCAGGGCCTTTTCCAGGGCTGTTTTGGCCACTGTCGGAGGAGTCATAAGAATATAAGAGCCCTGTTGAATCAGACTAATGATCCATCTAGTCCAGCATCCTGTTTCACACAGTGGGTAACCAGTTACTCTGGAGGGCCTACAGTGGCATATAGGTCACTGCCATCCCCTGATGTTGCCTCCTGGCAATGGTATTCAGAAGTTTACTGCCCCTGAATGTGGAGTTCCCTTTAGTCACCATAACTAGTAGCCATTGATCTGTTCTACATACCCTTTTAAAGACATCTATGCCTGTGGCCATCACTACATCCTCTGGCAGTGAATTCCACAATTTGACTATTTATTGAGTAAAAAAGAGAGCCAGTTTGGTGTAGTGGTTAGGAGCACGGACTCTAATCTGGGAGAAATGGGTCTGAGTCCCCACTGCTCCACATGCAGCAGCTGGTGTGACCTTGGGTCAGTCATGGCTCTCTCAGAGCTGTTCGCTCAAGAGCAGTTCTCAAGAGAGCTCTCTCAGCCCCGCTTACCTCACAGGGTGTCTGTTGTGGGCAGGGGAAGGGAGGCTGTAAACTGCTCTGAGACTCCTCTCCTATTTCTTTTTGTCTGGCCTGAATCTAATACCCATCTTGATTGAATGCCCTCAAGTTCTAATATTTTGAGAGGTAGGAGAAGTTATCTATGCCTCATGCATCTATGCCTCAGTCCACTATCTATGCCTCATGCATAATTCTATAAACCTCTATCGTGCTCCCCCTTAGTAAAATCCCAGACTTTCCAGCCATTCATCTCAGGAAGGTGCTCCAACCTTTAATCATTTTGATAGCCCTCTTCTGTACTTTATCCCTCTGCAATATCCTTTCTGAGATTTGGTTACCAGAACTGTACACAGTATTCCAAATGAGGTTGTACCATAAAATGAGGTCACACTATACAAGGGCACTATAATATTAGCTGTTTTATTTTTAGTCTCCTTCCCAATAATCCCCAGTAGAGATTACTACTGCAGCATACTTGGTTGACATTTGTGTTGAGGTGTCCACTACAACCTCAACATCTCTTTCCCTTTCAGTCTCAGCAAGTTCACACCCTATTAGCATATACTTGAAGTTAGGATTTTTTGTTCCAGTGTGCATCACCTTGCACTTACCTACATTGAACTTCATTTTCCACATTGTTGCCTGCTCACACAGTTTGCAGAGATCCTCGTGGAGCTCATCAAAGTTGATGCTGGTTTTCACCATCCTGAATAATTCTGTCAGCCGCTATTCCTTGCACCACCAGTTCCAGATCATTTTGTAAAAATTAAATAGCACTGGCCTTAATACTGATCCTTGTGGGACCACACTACTTACTTCCCTCCACTGAGAGAACTGTCAGTCCATTTATCCCTACTCTCTGCTTCCTGTTGTTCAACCAATTTTTAACCCCTAAGAGGACATGTCCTCTTATTCCATGACTGCTAAACTTACTCAATAGCAGTGTTCCCACTAGGGTGTTTCCTCTTGTTAGCCGAAATGCTCTGATCAATAATTAATAGAGCACTCGGAACAGTATTTAATATTGGGATTCTTTGGTCTGTGTATACGGAGGATGGGCTACCATGCTATTTCCCAGTAAAGAGGCGAGAGACAGGAGTAAAATAAATCTTTTGTTTACTGTGCAGTAATATCCAACAGAACACACAATCACACACACTGTCATACAAGAAACTAATACAAACAGGAAGGAAATAGATAACACATTCGCATGAGCAAGTGTTGAAGCGATGAGGGGCAATATTTACCTCCGGGATGCGTAGCTCCTAAATCTTCCAGCGGGAGGTTCAGGGTGGGAAGGAATATGGAAAAGGAAATGGAGAACACGTGTACTAGACGTGCTGAGGACACGTGCGCTACTTCAGCTGCAGACTGAAGCCTTAAAGCGAGGTAAGGGTTTGGGTAAAGTAAGCTGGGCGTAAGAGGTAATGGCAGGCTGAGAGAAGTCGTTGGTAGGGGGTCGGCAAGACGCTCTTGAGAAATGTGTGTGAGGGTTTTAAAAGCTTCTTGAGCGGTGGGCGTGGGAGACCAGGCGGCTTACACCTGGGGACACTCCCTGCTGGCTAGGGATTGGTTATCAGGGTCAATTTCAAATGTTAGTGGCTACCTTGACCGTTGGACACCTGGGAGTGGGAAAAGAGGAAGTTGGAAACAAAGGAGGATGACTCTTCAGTATCCGGGCAGATTCTCCATGAGGAATGTGTGAGTTGGCACATAGGGGGGGGTTAATACATCTGTCTCTTTATTATGCGGAGACCAGGAGTCTGGGCTGTATGCAAGAGTCTTTTGTTTGAGTGTAAACCTGTGAGTGTAAGACGTGACAAGCAGGAGGCAGGCTATGGAGCACCTCTGGAGTGAATTCAGCTAGCATCTCATCGTCCGTGGCTGGCTTCTGTTTCCTCTCTGGGCTTTTCCCCATGGCGCCTATCTCACAGTCTCTCGGCTGGCACACTATCAGGTTTATATCAGCATAAAAACAGTCCAGAAATAGCCCAATAAAGGCGGCTGGACTAACACTCTCCCAGGGCAGTCCCGCCCTCGCACCCAGCCAGCCCTATAAAGGGGAAAGCTGGCGCTCATGAGTCCTCCTTCCTACAGCGGTATGAGGATTTTGCCTTCTCTTCATTTATGGAGGCATGCCGCCAAGGTGGCATAACTCCAGAGAGTGAATGGGGATTTTAAAATGCCTCCCCTTCCCTCCCTGAGTCATGCCACAGTAGTGGCATGCCTTCAGGAATGAAGGAAAGGCAATTTGCATGCTTCTGGAGAGTGAAGGGACCCTCCGAAATTCAAGCCCCAGGACAAGGTCTTCAAGCTCTAACATGTAGTATAATTTACCCAGTTTCCATTACCTGTGTACTATGCATTTAATGATTGTTTCTGGATATATTGGGAAAAATATACCAAAAAATGATTCTAGGACCCGATTTAACAATCTTCTTGCCTTCTTATAAACAATAGAGTTAATACTGATTTAAACAAACAAGTTATTCAGTGACCCTTTGTAGAGGCCAGAATGGCACACACACATACACATGAAATTGCCTTATACTGAATCAATTCCTTGGTCCATCAAAGTCAGTATTGTCTACTCAGGCTGGCAGTGGCTCTCCAGGGTCTCAGGCAGAGGTTTTCCACATCACCTACTGCCAGATCTTTTATCTGGAGATGCTGGGGATTGAATCTGAGACTTTCTGCATGCCAAGCAGTTAATGTTGGCTGGCTAGGGAAGATAAACTTGTAGGTAAATTTTGGGATTTCTAGTTGTGCAGAGGTGAATGCTGAAAAGAACGAGGTACAGGAGTGAAATGGGGTTATTTTGTATGTGTGCGTGTGTGAGGGAGACTCAGGAAGATACACACAGTTTTCAGAAGACAGCTGCTTCTTTTCACCTAGAGGCATAGGTCAAAAAGACAAAAATAGGTGCTTAGTTTCTGATTTTATCAGTCTAAGTTCTGCCTTGGATCTTCCTGGTAGTTTTTGGAAGTAAATATTTCCCTGCTAAGCACAAAGGTGTCTCAGATCATTATACCTGTTCTCTCACAACAAATGGCAGGTACCACTCTCCATACTTGCCATCTAGGTGTAAAATATACTGATCAACATATTATACTGTATCTTCTCTGCAGTGCTTTTACTACAGGTCTGTTGACTTGCACAGGCTGTTCTATGTAATAAAATTTGACTTGATTCTGTTTTCACTTATGTTTAAATTGATGCACACATTCAAGCTGCCCTTCCATTGTCTCATTGTTGAAGATAATAATTTATAATGATATTAGTTTATATGATGTGTAATACAAATGGTAATAGTAAGGTCAATATGGTTTGTATGTTTTGTATGTTTATAAACTGATTTTTTTTTAAAATGTAGGCTTGCTCACAGCTTTTATGCTAGTAACTCTTTTGGCTCACAGAGTAGAATTTTTGCTCACAAGACTGCATGGCTTAGAGGGAACATTGAAGTCTTTGGTGAAATACCTTGTCAAAAGCCTTTTGAAAGTCCAAGTGTATAGTATCCAGGGGTCATTTGGGGCTGGAGTGCGCTGGAACACCACTCTGGCAGCCCAAGAGTGGGCACAAATAGTGGTGGTGACAAGCCCTGCCCCCAGCTCCCTGCCCCCAAGCTCCTTCTCTCTAGAGTTGTGCCACAGCAGTGACGCAATCTCTCCATTGTATTCTATGGCCCCATAGAATAGAATTGAGAGATCACACCGCTGCTGTGGCATGACTCTAGAGAGAAGGGGTTTAAACTTTAAACCCCTTCTCTCTTTGCTTCCTCCACCCCAGCCTGCCTTGGCAGGCCGGCTGGGGAAGCAAAAGGGGGGGGGGCATCTTCAAAAGCCTCCTCTTTCCCAGCTGGCCTGCCAAGACGGGCTGGTAGGAAAGCGAAGAGAGAAGGGGTTTAAAGTTTAAACCCCTTCTCTCTGGAGTCATACCACAGTGGCGGCACGATCTCGCCACTCTATTCCATGGCCCCACAGAATATAATGGAAAGATCACGCTGCCACTGTGGCATGACTCTAGAGAGAAGGGGTTTAAACTTTAAACCCCTTCTCTCTTTGCTTCCCCCCTCCAGCCCGCCTTGGCAGGCCAGCTGGGGAAGGGAAGGGGAGGCCTTTGAAGATGCCTCCCCCCCCTTTTGGTTCCCCCTCTGACATCACTTCCGGTGATGTCAGGGGGCGTGGTATATGCAAATGAGCTGTTATTAGGTATGTTAATGAGCTCCTGCAGCTCTTTTTCTACAAAATGACCCCTGATAGTATCTATCCCATCACTGTTCTCTACAGGCTTGTTCACGTTCTCAAATTACTCTAAAAAGCTGGTGAGGCAGGATTTCCCTTGTAGAACCCATGCTGATTTCTCCTCAGCAGGCTTTGTTTCTCTATATTTCTAATAATTCTATCTTTAATTACAATTTCTATTAATTTGTCTGGGAAAGACGTTAAGCTAACTAGCCTGTAATTTCCTGGTTCCTCTCTGAACCCCTTTTAAAAGATCAGTGTAAGTGATACAGTGGCTGATTTTAGTGACAAGTTACATACACAGGTTAGTAGATTCACATTTGAGTTCCCTAAGAATTCTGGGGCGTATGCTATCTAGACCTGGATACTTAGTGATTTCCTCCAGTAAGACTCCATTCCTGAAAATAGTGGATGTGGCCTTGGTACAGGCCCCACACTTTCCACATGGAACACAGATGCAAAGAATTTATTGAGCTTCTGTGTCATCTCCCTTTAGCAATTTTCTTCCTTGGTTATACGAAGGCCAGACTGCTTCTCTGGCTGGTTTCCTGCTCTGGATTATATTTAAAGAAATGTTCATCATCTGTCTTGATGCTTTTAGAAATCTCCTTAAATTCTCTTTTCATATGCCTGATTATTAACTTATACTTTTGCCAGACTCAGTGGACCCTTCTGTTTATTTCAGAACTTCCCCTTTTTAAAACAAGAGTTTTTGCTTTTTTATGGCTTCCTTGACATGGGTCCTAAACCACACAAGAATCCTTTTAGACGTGGCAGTACCTTTCCTAATCTGGGGAATGAATTTATTTATTTTATCAGATTTCTACCCCGTCCTTCCAGCCGAAGCAGGCTCAGGGCGGCTTACATAAAACAATGCATAAATTACAATAAAAACGATTAAAACACTTAAAACAATACTACAACCAATTAAAGACATAAAGTGCTAGTATTATTGTCCTTCGTTGTTGTTGTTGTTGCTTTGGCAATAGCTGCCGTACTCAGTTCTCTCTCCAAATGATCAGCTCTCAGATCTCCTTCAGATATCATAGCGGTGACTGGCACTGGCTCCGTTGTTAAAATCCCAGGGACACAGGGCTCTCTATTCTAACTGGGCTTCAATTAGAGTGGTTTTAAATAGCTTCTAAGCATCCTCTAGAGATTTGATTCTCTTGTATTTTCCTTTCAGCTTCCTTATAACTGGTCCCTCCTCTCTTCTGGAATCAAATATTACTGTTTTGGACTTTGGGGGTAACTGTCCATTATCACAAATGCTGTATTTAATAGCCTGCCTTGGCAAGGAGGGCAGGGTATAAATTGGAAAAATAAATAAAATACATCACTGATCCCAATTGGTGCAACAGCACATACATCTAGCACTAGGTCTCAAGCCCCACTCAGAACTAAGTCTGGTTAACTCTGTGGCCAACTGTTCCAGTGCACAGTCATTTATGTTGTCTAGGAATATCATTCCTACAACATGACTCAGGCACATGTTTACACAGTTAATGGTGAGGATAGATCCAGGTGCTCAGCTGTGTTGGTCTGAAGCAGTAGCAGCACCTTTAAGACCAACAAAGTTTTATTCAAGGTATGAGCTTTCGTGTGCATGTACACTTTTTCAAATAGTTGAGGTAAGGATAGTTGAAGTCTCCCAGTATTACAACTAGGGATGGGCATGAACTGAACCACAAACCTAAATTCGTCATGAATTTGGCCTGGTTTGTGAACTGAGGTTTGTGCCCATCCCTATCTACGACCCTCTACGTGGTCTTCGGAAGGTTCAGGGGGGGGAAGCGGGGGGGAGCAGAAGGGATAGCTGAAATGGTTTGCAGGCTAAAATAGATGCAAACCATTTCAGTGATCCCACTCGCTCCCCCGCTTCCAAGCATTCCTTTTAAATTAGTTTTGCAAGCAGGCACCGTACAGGAATGGAGTCCAAGTCACAATTCCGGGTGAAGTCTCCACTTGGACTCCACTCCTGTGCGGCGCCTGCTTGCAAAACCCATTTAAAGGGAACATTCCCTTTAAATGGGTTTTGGAAGATCCTCCCTTCCTAGCCTTGGTGAACTGCCCCCAGCAGGAAGGAGGGGGGAAGATCCATGAACCTCATTAATCTGAACCAGTTCACGAAGCGGGGGAGGTTCGTCCCAGTTCGTGGGACCTTATGAACCATGAACTGGGATGAATCTCCATTTTCCGGCTTCATGCCCATCTACTTTAGTCACTTCCCTTATTTCCTTCTCCAACTCAAGATCAACCTCAAAGGTTTCATCAAGTAGGCAATAATATACCACCCCTTTTTAAGAAAACTTAAGGCCCAGTATCTCCACCCATATAACTTTTGTGGGGATTTAATTCACTTAATGTTTTCCAACTTGACTGTATACTATCATCAGTATACAACAAATCTCCCTAAACACATTCCTTCCTGCCCTCTTATAGGATTTATACCTTGGGACAGCTGTATCCCATTGATTTCCGCACTCCTCTATGTTTCTGAAACACCCACTATATCAAAATTACCATTTAGCACCATCTTGGCTTGGAGGCTTCTAGCACTGGCATATAGACACCTATAATGTGTTTCCTCGCCAACCCTCATCTCCCAGGCCCTTTTGTATCCTTAAATGGTACTCCTTTGTCATCCTACCTTCACTCCCAAATTCTATTGTGCTCCTACAAATATTACCCATAGTGTTTACACTATCACTGTTTTGGACTGAGTTGTCTCAAACTGGAGGCTCCCCCCACTTCCTGTCGGTTTTCTTCCTGATACTAGTTTAAAAGCTGCTCTGCCATCTTTTTGGTATTAAGCATCAGCAGTGGATTCCTTTTTGGTTCAAGTGAGGCTTGTCTTTTTTGTACAGGTTTGGCTTGTCCCAGAAAATTCCTGAGTGCCTAAGAAATCTTAACCCTCCCAGCATCACTTTTTCATCCATGCATTGAGCCCCCCCTAATATGTTCTTATCCTGTTGGTCTTGTGTGTGGAACTGGTAGCAACTCTGAGAATGCTATCTGTCCTGGCCTTTAACTTTCTGCTTAGTAACCTACATAACATAACATAACATAACATAACATAACATAACATAACATAACATAACATAACATAACATAACATAACATAACATAACTATTTATTACGGTCAGAGACCCATCAAACAGCATACAGGCTCAGAATACAGACCTGGGTTACCAACATTACGGGGGAGAAATGTCATAAGAAGAATTAAAGAGGTGCTTGCGCTTTGAAAATGCAAAAAGAAATTTGGCAACCTTCCTTGAAATTTCAATGGATTTGTCCTCCAATAGGTATTTCAACATAAGTTCCTCGGAGTGGATTACTAGTTGTCCTTGGCACCTAAATGACCTTAATACAGGTGTAATCAAAAGAGCTCTTTCTTCGGCATAGTAAGCACAATGAAATAAAATATGAGGAAGGGTCTCAATTGACTCGGAGGGGCAGCTTAGTAACCTACATTTTTCCTCAAGGACCACATAACTACATTTCCCAATGTTGTTGGTGCCAACATGCAGCATGACCATGGACTCCTACCCAGTACTGTCAACCTATCTAGACAGCATGTGATGTCTACGACCTTTGTACCAGGCAGACAAGCCACTATGCAGTCAAAACACCTATCACAGACCCCATTCTCCATATTCCTAATAATCAAATCACCTACTACCAAAAGTCAACTCTCCTCCCAAACCCCAGTACAAGAGGATACTTGTCCATCTGAGGTAGGGGTCCCATCTTAGGGACTGTGTCCATCTTCAGCCTGACCCTCCAATCTTGAGATTCCTAATCTCCACAAGAGCAGAAGAGCTGTCAGAATAGGCGAGAAAGTGTTCTAGTGGGTCCCTGAAGGTCTTGTCCACATCTCTCTTTCTCTCCCTCAGCTTCTCCAGGTTAGCAACCCTAGCCTGAAGGGAACAAATCTGTTTTCTGAGAGCCAAGAGCTCTATGCACTGAGCATACACTCACAATTTTTGCCCAATGGGCAGATAATTATGGCACTGCCTGCAAACCACTGGATAGCCCCACTTCCCTGCTGGCTTTAACTGGTTTGGTTGTTTAAAGGTGTTTTAGGGTTGGAATAGGGTGCTTAAATGAATGTGCAGATTTTTGTGCAGGAAGGATGTGGTTCACTGTCTTCCTTGCTGCTGTGGAGCTTGTATGCTCTTCTTCAGGAAACTCAGACTACATGGAATATCTCCTGCTCCCCCTCAACCTCCCTCACTGAACTCCCAAGCTGAACTCCCCTGTTAGAACCCCTGTTTGAAAGCACAGGATGCAAGCCCCCAGGAATCCTGTGTGCCTTCTTACAGAGTCAGACCTGTACTGACTCATTGGGGCCAAGCCTGCCAGCAACCACTGAGCAACTTGCTATCACCTAATTTGCATGACTCATCCAGACCTGCTTGCTACTGTTCAACAGCAGCTACCCCATGAAAGCCAGTGTAGTGTAGCGCTTAGAATTTCTAATCTCCACTATGCTATGGAAGTCACACACTCAATCTAACCTTCTTCCTAGAGTTGTGAGGATAAAATGGATGAGAGGAGAATGATGTAAGCTGCACTAACCCCTAATTGTGGAGAAAGATCGGGTATAAATTAAGTAAATAAATTAAATAGCTGAAGATAAGGGGCAAGTGGTTAAGCGGGTTGGAAAGGGAAATGGCAGCAGGGAAATGCAAGACTATGGGGGCTGCCAGGAGGAGGAAATAGTGTGCCAACTGGGATACAAGAGAAAGTGAGGAACCCCCTGCAAATTCATGTGGATTCCCCAGCCAGAATTATGCAACGTTTTCCTAGAAAGAGGTTTCCAGGGGATAGGAAAGCTGTAAGTTGGCGGTGGGGGGAAGACAGCTTGGATAGTGGGAAGGAGAAAAAGAAGGGGAGAGGCTATGGGGGATTTTAGGGAAGGGACAGAGTAAGTGGTGGGGGAAGGGGAAATGAGATGCCCCCTGCAGTCCTTGAGTCCCTGCTTCTACTCTTTTAATTCCAAAATCAATGAATGAATAGCTCTTAGTATACACTGTAAGTAGTTTCACTAGCTCTCCTGTCTATAATTATTACAGCACACAAAAGTTAATCTTTTTAGTGGTGAATTTTAAAACAATTACAACACAATCCTGGGCAGGTCTACTATATTTAATGATACTTACTTCCAAGTAAATCTACACAGGACTGCCAAATTGGAAATCTGAAATTTTCTAGTACTGGAAAATGAGACTTCTATGATATTTTCTTAAGTCAAAGGATAGTAGCAACTAAAAAGGACATTGGAAATGCTTCATTTGCTATAAAGCAAATGCTGCTGGCCAAAGAGCTACTTGTGTTGCTGAGTGTTGATAAGATGCATAAACAATGCCCAACAAATTGGCAAGCAATCTTCATTGTTTGCAGTAATACTGGCATGCCTTCAGAGGAAACCTGAAGCATATAATTTCTGTGAAATTTTCAGTTTGTTTGAAGGCCTGGGAAATCTCTAAGAGGAGCTCTCTTTCCAAGTATGAGGCAAAGCTCATTGAAACATTTTCCAAGGTAGTGCAAGATCTGGGCTTTACACAGAAGTAATTTGACTTGTGCCATTATCCATTTGCATAAGAGAGATATGGATGAGTATACTATTTACATTGAGATTATCTGGTTCTGCAGATTGTAAAGTTTAAATTAGATGCAAGAAACAGTATCTAGATGTGCACCTGCCTAGTCCACTGAGGAATCCTTAGCTGGTATTTGCGGGGAGATACATTTACAGTGTTTCTTTTCAACCTTTTAAGTAGGATTGGGCAGTTGCAGAATCTTACACCAGGGTGAGTTATTCTTCAGTTGAGGCCTGGCTTGGTTAAAAACAATTCAACAACAATTATATACTGTTTCCATTTCACACACTGTTCATAACTACATGATCAGTCCTATTACGTATTCACCCTGCATCTAGAAAGAGTTATACTTTCTTTATAGTACGGCAACATAGCAGATGTTAAAAATGCCAGTTTTATTTTAGTTCACAATTTTACAGTAGGAAAGGACCTGAATGAGCTCAATAATCAAGAAAGGAAATTCAAAATTGTATAATTAAAGAAACAACATTAGTTTAGGAATAGCTGACTAGCGGCAACTCTGAAGAACAAATTAGAAAGATTCAGCCATAAAATACAACATCTGGTATCTTCAGGTACAGATTTGTCCTACGGTTAAAATTATCTGTTTTTAAAGCTGATTTGGAAGAGCTGGATGTGATTTTTTTCTACATGGAGATGTACTCTGTTATACTATTGGACAGTAGAGATTAACTTGCATACCCAAATAAACTTTTAACTAACAACTTCTCACATGTGACTAGTACTTTATGCTGACTTCAGATTTTATAGTGGCCAGTGAAGCAGGAACTACCAACCAGTATTAAAAGTGCCATCCTAAGCAGAGTTAAACTCTTCTAAGACCATTAGCCTGAATGGACTGGAGAGGGTATGACTCTGCTGAAGATGGTACTGTAATTTGTACCAACTGTGTCTTGAGACTTCAGTTTGCTTATCTGACATGCACATCCTACTGTACTGTATACGCTAATGAGCATCAAAAGAAAACAGGAACCAGTTTGCATGTAGCATAGGGGTGGGAGGACTCTACACATAAGCACAACTTAGTTTTAGATGTTTTGGGAGAGGAAGTGGTTCATAGGAAGGGGGCAAAGAGGCATCAATCAGAGAAGAATGACATCACACATCAAATTTGAACTAATCAGCCAGATCTTTGTCTGAAGGAAAAATCAGTGTTTCTTTCTTGTAATGGCATGCAACATAATCTAATTAACAAACGAATTAACCCCCCATTTAGAAAATACATTCTGCCTTCAAAATAAATATCAAATTAAAAAAGGAAGTTCAATTAATTTCCTAAATATTTTAAAGGATCACATTATAGGAAGACAAAGTGGCTTCAACTGATCTCTTAGCAAAAATGCTTGTATTGCAGTAGCAAAAATAACAGCATCGATAACATGCAAAACAGCTATGTCTTTTCCTGCTTTCAAATTCCAGCATTAGTTGCGGAGTTGCCAGTATGGTAGTTATTACACAGTTTATGCAATGGAACGAAGTCTGTACCAATGGAATCAGTACTGCACAATTAACAATTTATTATGCTGGCTTACCTGAGATCAAGCAGGGATTCTTATTTTAACACTGCTTGACAAGAAGACCAAAGAACATTCAAAGCTACTAGTTCAGTTAATACAGAGCAAGAATGACAATGTTTGGAACTAAAGCCACTATGATGCAACATTGCAAGAATACTGCATTTGGAAATTCTAGGTACTAGCTACAAATCCAGAGGAATAATATTAAGGTCTTGTTATATTGTGAAAACTGCAGATTTTATGAAGAGTGCAATAAGAAGCTGAAAAAGCCTGCAAACTCAGCCATACATTTTGATGGACTTGTCACTGCCATGACAAGTCCTTTACTTGGGGGTACTTGGCTGACATATTTGACAGACTCAATGAACTTAATGTTTGCCTACTAGGCAAGAACTAGGACTTCTTCATTATGCTGCAGAAAGTGTAGAGTTCTATTAAAAATCACACTATGGAATAGTTGTCTGCAGCAAGATGACTTAAGTATGTTTGTCTTGAGATATACCCTACCAATCCTTACCCCCAAACAACCCTAGTCTAAAAATGGCAAGGCAATCATGATGCCCATCACATTCCACCCACACTTTTAGGTCAATACCTTAGATGTAACACTGGAATAGAAGCTAGAAGTGTGAGGATTTATGAGTATTCAAAGGACATGCAATCTTTGCTACCCCACTCTCCAATAGGAGTTGAAGGGAGAGTAAGATTTTATGCAGTTCTGCCTATACTGTATGTGCACAGACAACATTCCATCACATTCAGCTCATGGATTAGGCAGGAAACAGGCAGGCCTTGGAAGAAGGTGCAATACTAATCAGTCTTCATTGGTAGAATCTACATGCTTTGAGATAAGGCTGAAGGACTTTGGCAGTCTCAGTTGTCCAAGAGAAAAATGTAATTCATGAAATTTTCTTATCTCAGTCGGCAATTCAGCACCTATATTAATTAAGAAAGAGTATGAGTTTGCAGAAGTACAAAAGCAATAGTTGCTTTGAACAAGACAATTTAATTGTGATTGCAAGTAATCCTGTTTTAAACACTACTGTCCTCCTAAGCACAGTTATATCATTCTAAACCAACTGAAGCCAATGGGTTTATAAGGGTTTTGATTCTCTGTGGCTTTCAAGGTGGCTAGAATTTCCTTTGCTGCAAAAAAGTAACTGGAATACCTGTGGACTTAGCTTTCTCAAACAAACATTTCATATGTTTAAATTCCAACAAATACTTATACGTACACATGAATACACACATTTCTTACAAAGATTCACGTGTTTCATATGTACAAGATGCATATAGAATTATCTTGACAGATAAGCTTATGCATGGATAAACTAATTCCTTTTGGAAATTATTACATTAGAAACATCTTGACTCTGCTTCAGTTTTAGGGATCAAGCTGTATCAGTGTGAAGAGAAAATATTAATTATTATTAATTGTTAGTGCTTTTCTGTTACTCAGAGTGAATTCTATAAGTTTTTGAGCTATCAAGAAGCACTAAAAATGACAAAGTTGTTGTTAATGCTCTAATACCCTCTAGGAGTTTCTAGTAAATGCAGGATTTCTAATAGCACTCTTAAATTACAGGATTTACACTTCTCCATTAAAAGACAAAAACCTCCTCACCTTATTCAATGAGGGATTTAAGGAATTCAAAGCTGTTAACAGGTCGATGATATCCTGTCAAAGAAATTTTCATATTTTTTACATGTAACAAGGAAACAAACAGAGAAGGGACCCTTTCTGCCTCTCCTTTCCCACTATAACCCACTATGCACTTTGAAAAACACTCCTGAAGGGTGGAAACCTTAAGAAACACTGCTGATGTGTTATGGGAAACATAATTTGCCCTTCGCCATTCTCTTCCATGAATGAAGCAAAAGCTCACACATAAGTGTAGGATGGACACATTTTTATCAACTTCTCATTTCCACTGCAGTTTTTGTGCTGCATCCCATATCTCTCTGTGTTGCGATCGTATCCCACACATCCTCCAAAATGCATTTCAGCCCCACAATAGGATCACCTAAGCAAAGAGATATGTACTTGCTTCCCCAACGCCAGAGAGACAACTTCATATCTCTGCATGGATTTGAAACTGGGCTCTCTACCAGTTCTTTCCTACTGGCTCAGAAAATGGCATCAACTGTTGTGGTGTCTAAAGGGTTGCCAGGTCCTAGCCGACTCTAGAAGCTGCACAAGTCTTGTGTAAAGAACAGGAGTGGGGTGGGAGAGACTCCCCATGTCCTCCCAGTAGCACAATCTGAGGTCATGATCTAGTTGAAAGTTTACTCTGTACACACACAAGTTTCGGTGCTTTAAAACACTGAACTATATTGGACAATGAGATAGGGGGAAATGACCACCTGCTTGGTAATATGAAACCAATCTCCTAACTGTGCCAGGATAATTTTTCTCCACCTCAAGCACAGTTAAAACCTTCAGTCTATTCATTACTGTCCTTTTATAGTATTTTTATTTAATAAAACCTATTAAGACTACCATACAAATCTCTTTACTTATGCTTTTATCTTTTAACTGATCAATTTTTATATTGCTGACATCCCCTCTTCACCATTTGCTCATTTAAAAATTCATAGTACATGAGCTATGTCTCTGGAGAAAATGTCTATAAAATTTGTTACAGCTGGCAAATGTGTATGAGTCAGTGATAGCACATGACTAAATGCTTCACAGAAAATAAAACTTGTTTCTGTAGTAAGCAGAACTGTTTAAATGTTATTTATTTTTATGTTTCAAAGAAAATATATTGTGAAGTGCTGCATTGATTTAATACGCAACAGTGTCTGTGTACACGCTGTACAAGGAAAATTTATGAAACCTTTGCACAACTCCTTTAATTGAATTTTCCAAATCTCTCACCACACACAAATAATCAATATCTTCTGCAGAGAAAACCAGTCAGAATTATTACAGCCTTTCTTTTCAATTTTGTTGTCATCAGCACATACAGAGCACCTGGATATTTGTAATGTCTGGATTGCAAGTTATTTATGCCTCTTAAAATATAATTGCTATTAAATGAGTCCAAACCAGTGTTCCTTTAAAAAAATTAAAATAACTATTGTATGTCCCAAAGAAGAAACAGGTATTTAGGAATATTTATAGTCATGTAACAACTATTATACATAGCAATGATATAATGAATAGGTTAAGTTTTCATTTAGCTTGATAGTCTAATGCCAGATTTTATAAAACATATTTGTGGAAAAGAAAAATCGTGTGTAAAACAAATACATCAAAACTATGAATGAATGTTGCAGGGTAGATCCTCATATAAGGAATGCACTTTGACAGGTCTGTTGCGTGTGTATGGGTAGTTATGCATATGCTTGAAGGTTGTGAGGTTCATATGCATTTGTATGTCTGCCACAAACGATAATAGCTCAATATTTCATCTACATAGTATAGGATACTAAATCACCATAGAAGTTTGGAGCTTGCCTCCCAAATATCTATCATCCATCAGTCTCTGATGTTACCTGCACTGAAATCTGATTTTTAAAATTCACACCCTAATTATAGCTGTGCCATGTGTTGACAAGCATCTTTTTGAGAAACGAAGCAGTCTTTCATTTTTTCCCAGTATACCTCATCATGCACTATTTCTTGGTCAAAAGAATAACTGAGTACAGATCATTTTTCCTTATTCAATAACATTTCTCAACTAGACCAATTAAAATCACTTGAAAGGGGAAAAGAACCCTTACAAAAATCAACACAGCCAAAAATTTGTCTCTTATGAAATAATTGCAAGATTGAGCAGCAGGGGTGTGCATTCAAGTCTACCTGAGCCAAAAATATACCCAGAAAATACCTTAATGGTATTTCCCATGTGTATTTCAGCTTCCTGAATGTATCCGGGTTTTTGTGGGAAAACAAACAACAACAAAAAATCCCAAGAAAATCCTGGATATATTTGGGAATTTGGGGTAGATCTGAAAGCAGCTGAGAGGCAGGAGCAGGTTGCTCCTACCTCTCAGCTGTTTGTCAGGCTGGCTTATGCAGCCCCTTTAAACTTTAAAGGGACTGCAGAAGTCAGCCTGAGAAACAGCTGGGGTGGTGGGGAGCAGGGCTGACCCGTTATTGTTAAATTTTAGACCGACGCCTAGGGTGAAGGCTTGACCAGGGTGCCATTCTGGCCAGCACGTCACATCTGGAAGCCACATGCCTCCTCGTGTCCTGTGGATCGGAACATGGGAGGGGGACCTGCCCAGAGAGCAGCCAGGGCCCTCTTCCGCTCACCGTCCCCTCCCTCCCTTCCCTCCCATCTGGGTGCCTCTGAGGCCATGCAGAGCACCACCCCTTCCCGTCCTCCCCAGGGGGACAAGGCGACCACTGGGCTCAGCCGTCAAGTTGGCCTTCGCCCTGTGGGCCGCTGGGCAGAAGTTCCATACTGGGGATCTAGGTGTTGGCGTGCTCCTTCGCCTAGTGGGCAAAAAAACCTGGGGCCATCCCTGCCGGAGAGCTGAGAGCTCCCCACTTCATTGGCTGTGGCTGGCTTCTCTTGCAGCCCAGTTTAAACTGGTCAGCAAGAGAAGCCAGCTCAAGACCAACTGGGTCGGGATGGTTTCGGTTTCGGCGTCGCGAATGGCGGCCGCTTCTCGGGACGCTCCCGGAGGCGGTTAGCCCACGCGCAGTTAGGGGGGTCTTCGCATGTGCGAAAGACCCTAGTGAGCCTTAGGTAAAGGCTCCGAACCAGGGGCGCTTGGGGAGTAGCCTCTTTGCCGGCAGACAGCCGGGAAATTGAGGCTTTCTCCCCGCCCCAATCGGCCCCGCTGCGGCGTGCCCGTAATGGGACTTAGCGGCGCCACCAATTTCCAGGAGTGAAGACAGCGCTATGGTTTAAAATAAAAAGAAGAAGTAGCATCGAATCGTGAGTTGAAGATCTATTTTGAAGCGTAAATCGGAGCCCCCCTGCATGCGTATAAGCGTTGGGAGGAGGGAGGAGTTCCCACCCCCTTTGAGAAGCAAGATCTACAAAGGGAGCGCGAAGGGGGCTGAGAGAAGAAAAAAGTGTTGGTGAAAGTACCGTTGGGGTTGCATGAAAGACTGTGATCATCTTAGCTTCCTGGGGGATGCGGCACGAACTTTTTTTTTTTTTTTTTAATTTTTTTATTATTATTATTTTTAATAAACATTAAAATTACGTTCTAACATAAAATAATGCAATCAATCAAAGCTACACTCCATAAAACTAAACTGACGAATTATAAAACATTACATGTATAAAATCTAAATCTCTTAAACCATACTGCTACTTCAACCATTTACTTCACAGCAATTTTAGTATCATAATCAAGACAGTTTCATCAACTCAAAGTATTTATGATTCTCAAATGAAGACTTGCTAATAGGATTGGCACGAACTTTTTAAAAGTAAACAAAAAAACAAAATGTCGATAATGGAAAAAGTCCTGCAGACACCGGAAGAGAAGAGAGGAGGGACTTCCGGTCCAGATAGCCCCCCCCAAGAGCTTGCTGTCAATCAACAGGAAAAGGAGATGCTGTGCCCCCTGCTGGAACAATTGCAGAAAATCAACGAAACTCTGTTTAAAATGGATAGTGTTCTCATCAGTCGACAGAAACAGATATCGGAAACAACTAGAAAGATGATGGAGATCGAACAGAAATTGAACCTGATTCTAGGTTTCCAGGGCGTTAAAGAAGAAGAGAAAGAAGATCTCGGATTTACCTTGACAAATGTCTTGGCACCCCTAACTGGCAGTGAAGCGATAAAATTAAAAGAAGAGGTGGATGAGGCTCCCAAAGCCTATTCCGCTTTTATAAAAGAGAATATTCTGCCAGTAGAAGGGGATGTTGAGCTTAGCAAGCGACAAACTGGAGATCTAATTTCATCTGAAGAGTTTATGGAGCCCTGGAAGCTTGAAAGCCAGAAGTTTAAGGAAAAAGAGAAAAGAAAGAAGACGGATTTCATCTTCAAAATACAGAAACTTCTGAAGAGACACGCCAGCAGGGAGGAAGATGCAGTATTCAAAACTGGGACAAGTGAAGAAGACAGCAGCCCAGGGGAAAGTGGTGATGGAACGGAAGACTTCAAAGTTAAAATGGACTTAATCCATAACTGGAAGAGATTTAAAAAGAAGATACTTTGAGGACTGTTCGTGTAACATCTGGAAGGAACTGTTTAATTACTAACCCCAATGGACTTTACTAACTGCATTAACAGAGTGACTTTGGACTTTGCAATAGTTAAAAAGAAGATCTTCTAACCATGATAGATGCCAAAATTGGTATTGGTTACTAACCTAAACTAACCCTCACTAACAGGAAAATTTCACTCCATCTTTTTCTTTCTCCATCTGTCTACCCTTCCCGTTTCTTATAAAAAGAATAAAATTCTCTCTTTTTAAAGAGAGTTTTACAAAAAAAAAAAAAAAAAAGGACCAACTGGGTCGGTGGGAAGTTGAGAGCTCCCCACCAATGTGGTTCCACGCTGCCTTCTCCTGCCAACTGGCTTAAACTGGGCAGCAGCCCAGGTGGGATTGGCTGTGCCTTCTCCTACCACACAGTTTAAACTGAGCAGCAGGAGAGGGCAGCCCAGCAAGGATCTGCATGCGGCAAGGAAAGACCTCCCTACCATATGCAGAACCTGGAGCCAGTTTCTCCTGCAGCATGGTTTAAACCGTGCTGCAGGAGGAGACATTTTATCCAGTATTTTTCTTCTTGGGTCTACTGGACCAGAAAAAATTAGGGATTTCTGAAAAATCCCAGATCCGAATACCATGCCGGTATTGGGAACCAGGATTTTTTAGAAATACAATTTTTTTGAGGGGTCCAATAGACCTGAACTGAAAACTACTGGATAAAAAAAATTGCACATACATATTGACCAACCTCAAAAGAACTAAATAGGTCTATTCAGAATTTTGCTTAGGTCTATTCAACAGGGCTTACTCCCGGGCAAATACTCTTAGGGTTGCACTATAAAGAGCACTAATACTGTAAAAGGATGGCAGGAAATAATCCATTAGAAATTTATATAAGACTTTGTTTTCACATTTGCTTAGGTTGGCTTGGTAAAAATGCCAAAAATGGAAGGATACTCTTGTACCTTGCAGTGTTGCTCAAACTAAAGTCTGGGGATCCTTGGAGGTCTGCAAGAGTACTCCAGGGAAGGGAGAG
The DNA here is from genome assembly GCA_029375565.1 of Gekko gecko. Classification (NCBI taxonomy): domain Eukaryota; kingdom Metazoa; phylum Chordata; class Lepidosauria; order Squamata; family Gekkonidae; genus Gekko; species Gekko gecko. The sequence goes on along the minus strand of JAPDNY010000006.1, from coordinate 72,132,290 downwards.
AATCTGTGAAGTCTTTGCAAGGAAAGAGGACGAGCACCTCATACTCATCTAGCTAACATGGAAACAGGGGCTCTGTTCTCTAGAAATGGAGGCAGCAGCATGTTGCCTTGAGAAGGAGGAGATTGGATTTATACCCTGCCCTTCACTCAAAGTCTCAGAGCGGCTTACAAACTCCTTTCCCTTCCCCTCCCCACAACAGACACCCTGTGAGGTAGGTGGGGCTGAGAGAGCTCTGACAGAAACTGCTCTTTTTCAAGAATAGCTGTTCCAGAACTTTGGCTTGCCCAAGGTCAGCTGCAAGTGGAGGAGTGGGGAATCAAACCCATTCTCCCAGATTAGAATCCACGCACTTAACCACTACAGCAAACTGGCTCTCCGCTCTTTGAAAGGGCACAAGCTTGCACAGCTGCGCCCCCTTCAGACACCTAACTTCCAGGTGATCTCAGATCACTAGCTAGAAAACATGCTGATTAGCTGTAGGGTTTTGGTAGCTCAGCCATCATTTTCATTGGCTGAAGGACTCCAACGAGGTATGGTACTAATACACTGTAGTTAATTTAGGTATAAACCTGAACTAGTTTCCACTCTGATTTCTGATACAAAAGATTGCACCAAAGAGGCTACTTTGGGTTCATACACAATAATAACTATTTTTTTCAATAGAATACCAGGAGTTCAAGTTTTGTTTGATGCTCATCTACTTCTTTTAGCAGCTCTGAATATCTTTCCAGGCCTCTGTGGTTAGAAGTTGTCATCCAATATGGAAATTTCTTGATTTCTGGTTGGTTCCACAAGGCATGATTCTATCCTCCATGCTTTTCAAACTCTATGTTAAGCCTTTAGGACAAATCATTCATAGTTTTGGATTTGGTTGTCATCAATGTGATGACAATACCCAGCCCTATCTTATTCCAAATCTCCTGGTGATGCAGTAAAGCTCTTGAATATTTGCTTGGCTGCTGTTTGTGAATTAGCTAAAAGCAAAAAAAAAAAAATGAAACTAAACCCTGAAAATACAGAAGTAATGCTGGTTGGGAAGGCAGAAATCTTGAAGGACATTGTGCTCCCCACTTCTGATGGAGTTCAGCTGACCGTTGCTGACTCAGTTAAGAGCTTTGGGGTTACACTGGACCCAATGTTATTACTGGAGACTTAATGCAGCTGCAAGAAAGGCTTTCTTCCAACGCAACCTAGCCTGAAAGATGGCCCCTCACCTTGAGATGGCTGATTTGGCCACCTGGATCCATGTCACAATAACATCAAGATTAAACTACTGTAATGCACTGTACATTGGTCTCCTGTCAAAATCAATTTGGAAACTCCAGTTGGTGCAGAATTCCGCACTTGGCTATTATTGGGAGCTGGATGGAGCACTCATATTACTCCTATTCTGCAGGAACTTCACTGGCTGCCCATCAGTTACTGGGTTCAATTTAAGGTATTAGCTATCACATACAAAGTCCAATTTGGCCTTGGACTCTCATATCAATGAGACTGCCTATGCTCTATCATAACAGCATTGCTTGACAGAGCAGGGTCTTCTGCAGGGGCAAATGGGCAAAATCAACAACTGCCTGTACTTGTGCTTTCTCTGTTGTGGCCCCCACCTTACAGAATGGCCTGCCTGAGAAAGTCAGGAAGGCTCCTACTCTCCTGTTTTTTCCAGAAACTACAGGAAACAGCATTATTCAAGAAGGCTTTTCTGCACAGGTAATAGGGTTGCACTTTACAAAATGGTTCACAAAACTTAACTTGGATTAGGGACTGTGGTCTATAATACTGGGTATAGCTTACTATAAGTAGGATCCTATTATGCATTTTTGCACTGCTTAATGTTAATATGCTATGCTTCAGTTCTGACTTTTAGATTTCTGGTTGGTTCCAGACTTCTGCAATCCTAATACACTGTTTATTGAACGTCCCATTTTATTACTGTATTGACTCACTCTGTGTAAATGGTTTGGGCCTGCCTCTACTGGTTCAGCCCCCTCCCCCCTGAAGAGCACTGCACTCAGCTGAGAAAAATATTCTGGCGATTCCTGGCCCAAAAAATATCCAGCTGTCCTCAACCAGATCCAGGGCTTTTTCAGCCCTGGCTCTGACCTGGTGGAACTCTCTGCCAAATGACATCCATGCCCTGTGGGATCCAGTTCAGTTCCGCAGGCTTGTAAGGCAAAGATATTCCGCAAGGCCCTGTGGTTGAGGACAGCAATGGTTTTAATTGGCCTGGCCTCTTTTTCGGTTCACTTGCCCCTTCCTGGTAAGCAATCTGTTTTAGACACCATCTGAAATGGTTACTGAAATTGTTTTACTGTTTTTTAACTATTTAAATTTGATTATTATTGTAACTTGAATGTTGTACACTGGCCTGAGTCTCCAGTATGGGGGAGGGTGGTCTAAAAATTGAATAAATAAATCTGTCGAGTTCCTGTGAGAAAGGCAGCCTATAAATAATGTAAATAAATAATATGCAGGTGGTTAGGATGATTAGTACTTGAGACTTTTGAGTTAATGGCCCTGAAGAATCAGCTACCCTCTAAGACCTGCCCTTGTAGACAATGTATAAAAATATAAACATTTTACTTGAGGATGTTAAAGTGTAGCTGATATGGTTCTCACTGTATTCTTTCGAGGACACTAGAGGATGGATGACTCTATGGAGTATGCTCAACTTGCTGTACTTTTTGACAGGGGCTGGATGTTGTATGGAAGATGAGGTGAGGACCTAAGCATCCAGGAAAATTTTTAAATCAATATAGTGGTTCCTGGATTGTTGAAGCTACCTACCTTTCATCTACACCATTTAGAACCATTTGATGTCAAGAAAGTGGGCAAGATGGATTCACCAAACCAGGTGGCATGTATGTGTATATATCACACACACACACACACACACACATAAACACACACAAACATATTTATACACACACATACATTTTTGGCATGTGCATACAATAAAGGGACAAATGTAGATTTCCTGGATTTTTTTAAAGTGTGCTAACCTTTGGTGCTTTGCCTTGCAGACCATGAATAGTTCAGTGGGTAGAAGGCCACTTGTAGATCTGGCACAAAGCAGTGTAATTTTCTCTGGCATTTAACTATTGTCTAAGAGTCAGCAGGATAAAGGTCCATTTTGTTTGTATTTACTCCTCCAAAATGCTAAAACTATTCAACTTCCCCTTTGAAATATGTAGAGTGCAACCTACGCATACATAAAGCATGCTTTGGACGGCAGCAACATTACTAGATTTCATCTCCTGGCAGCTGCTGTAACGTTTGCTTACATTCTCTTCAAAAAACATTTTGTTTACTGTAAATGCTAGTCATGGACAAACAATGGTGCTATTTTTTATGCTGCTAATGCAAAATGATATACTAAGATCTCCATAATGCTGCCCATTGACAAAGGAACGCCTGAATTAAGTTGTTTCAAGGAGAGGCTGTTTATGTAAAGTAAATAAATTTCATGCCTCACCATGTGATGATAATGTGACATTCCATCTGTATCAAGCCAAAGAATAGTGATAGGTTTTGTGTCCTGAGCGTAACTAATTAAAAATAATTATGAAAAACCACATCCAAAACTAAAAAGCAAAAATGCAAGAATACTTGCTTATTTCCCCATCCCCCTTTATGCTTTTTCATCTGACATATTCTCCATGAGGACAGCACAATGAATCTGTCTTTATTACACCAGTGTTAATTTTTTTAAAAATACATTATATTGACCTACATGAGGTATCAGAATCCTTTTCAGTTCTAGCAACCTTTCTTAACTGACAAGCTCTTCAGCACTGAAGACTGAAGAGAACATTATAATCCTGCATATTTAATTAACTGTTATTCTGGAGCACAAAGAAGTCCATACTTTGTTTCTGATTAACTACAAAGATAGCGTTCCCAGAATTAGGCCTAGGAGATCACAGTGTGTGTTCTCTGGCTTCTTTAGCTCAGATAGTAGCGGATATATTTCAAAAAACGATAACACTAACATCAAAGCCTCAGCCAAACAATCAAAAATACTGTCAAATTACTACAGACCTTCAACTCAGCTCTCTGTCCTGTTTTTATCCTCTATGGAACCAGGGGGCTGTATCAAATTTGACTGATGTTCTAAACTAACAGCTACAATAACTATATGTGACCAAGATGAGACAGCCAAGCTTGATTTTGGTTATGGATAGCTTAGTAGATAATTTCGCTTGTGGCCCTTGTGCAGGATAGCACAAGGCCACTTTGATTTAACAATAGAATATTCTTTTTCAAATTCTAAATTACTGATAGATATCAAAACAACCCCTGTGATAGCACATTGTGTCAACAGAGAATCAGGCAGACTTGATGTGGAATGAAAAAGGAGAGAAAGCAAGAGCCGGATGGCCTAATTTTCTGTAGAGGAAAAGGAACATTTATCTATTAAGGAAATCTGGAATGCTTGGAAAACCTGAGGACTACTTGATACTACTCCCTTTCCACAAAATCTACACCACTGGTCCTTTTTATAGGGCCTTAATGGAGGGGAGGGGATGCCTTTCTTCTTAAGTCCTTTGAAATTATTTGTATTTAACAATCTTCTCCTGTTTACATTGCATTATTTTTGTTTATTAAGATTTGTATGCATTTTTATTGCGAGCCAGTCTGAGAACTTTTGTTGAAAGATTGGTTCACTTTTATAAATGAAAATTATAAACACAGAATAGAGTCATATACGAGCTTTAATGTTTTTATATCTAATAGCCAAGGATATGGGGACAGGCAAATTCACACATTGGGTCCAGCCACAGCCGTGATTTAGGATTCTGCAACCCTCCACTGAAGTTTTTTTGTGCTTGCCACTGCAACCCCAAATGGCCTGTGAACAGTGGCAGCAAAGATGGCAGTGAGCAAAATATGGGGAGAATGGGAGCCAGAAGGGGGAGGGGAGACAGCAAGTGGGGAAGAGCAGCCAGTAATAGTGGTGGTGACGGGGAAATGGTATTTTCCTACCCCATGATTACTTGCAGGATCTTCCCTTGTTATGCTTTCATAAGTTGTTGGGTGACATGACCCACCCTGGACTTGCAGGGGAACACACCTTGGTTAAGACAAGCCATACACAATTGGCCACTACAGCAGTCAGGCCAGGATGTACCCTGAACAGGCTCAGTAATAAGAGTTTGGCAGCTAGGTGGAGCTATTCACATCATCAAGTCCTGCCTGAGGGAAGGGAGCAACCCAGGAGGTAGCTGCAGCTGAGACAGGGCTTCAAGACACTTCTGGTTGGGTAGAGGGAAGGAGCAAGCCAGGGAATGGGATTGGAAGGGTAAGCCTATTTAAAGAGGATCCGAAGCAGGCTAGGGAGGATGAAGTATTCCTGCTCAAGCAATGAGTAAGAGCAGAGACTATGGAAAAGAAAGGGAACAAGCTGGTGCAACCCTGTCCCTTCTCAGTCTGAGGCCTTGCAGGTCCTCCACTGAAGGGAAGGTCATGGCAGAGCAAGGGAAACATGGCCTTGACCAAAGGGAGCATCACTTAAGTCCCCTTGAGCCCAGCAAGCACAACATTCATTCTTAATGAATAATGAAATACAATTCTGTAACAACAATAAACTGGACTTTTAGGACAGACAGGCAGACAGTAAATGCTGCAGCACAATACAGGAAGCATTTCAAATACTGAGCAGGATATGGATTACTTGGGGGAAATACACATTCAACTTTGTGAAGTTTGTTTATGTACAGTGGTAACTGCATTTTAAAAGCAGGTTTCTAAGTGCACCTAAATCAGAGAACTGGAAGATAAAGAGTATACTTTTCCCTGGAAGGGAGAGTTTGAGTAACAGACTGCTCCTCTTCTCTGATTGACCACCACCAGCAGAGGAAAATATATGATCAGCTGAATGCTGAGGGGAGTTGTCATCCGAAGATTACAGTTTAAAGTTGGAACCATTCTGAAGGCAGTCAGTTGTTTTCTGACAAAGTTTTGGAGTCAGTGAGTCTGACAATATAAGTCAGACAGGTTCACCTGTGTAGAAAAAGTAAAAGACTCCATGCCTTAACTGTAGTATTCCAAACCTGAGGAAGAATTCACTATAAGAATTCAAAGTGTAAGGGTCAACATAAGCTGAAGTCCACTTTATATACACACTGGAACTGGGGGAGAGATCTGGCAAGAGTTATTGGGGTAGTGTGTGGAAACTCCCTTTCAAGCAAAAAAGGAACAGGGTTAATTCCTCTGAGAAGATTAATCCCTGCCCAGTATTCTCTGAGGGTTTAGCTCTGAAGAGGACCCTAATCTGTTGTAAGGGAAAACGGTTTTAAACAACCTAGGAAATAGAAATAAACTGTAGTTTAGCCAAGAAGTGAGTTAGGTTCACAAAGCCAGTGACCAACTCCAAGAAACTTGAACTGCCATAGGAAACTCTCTGATGAAACAGTGTTGCTGGAATGAAAATACTAGGTAAAACACCTCATACAACTAAGAACTAAGAATATCTGAAAATAAGTTTTAATAACATCATTTTGCCTGCTCAAAGAAGTGAATCTGTATTAGCAACAATTTTTACCTCGACAATCCCAATTCATGACTCTCCTGTTCAATCCCTGCCTGTTGAATAAACTTGTTCTTTGGTTTTACTGTTAAACCATCTCCAGTGCCATTTCAAAAGGGAAATAAAAAGAGGGCTCCTGCTTTTCCATAAGTTCCTTGGGCTGGGCTAAAAGCCAAATTATATTGTGTGGGATAGAAATGCTTTCAAAAACCTTTATTATTTATACGCTATCAGGGACAGTTCAGTCACAACAGGAAACCAAAGAATTTTGGCAGGAAAGTCTACACAAGTGTGGGGATCTATCATACCATTACACAAGGAGTCTATCATACCATGCCTCATTCACTGGGTCCTCCTGATGTACTCCTCATTAAGCTGAACATTGGGAAGTGGACTTACATGTGTAGAGTCCTACAGCCACAAGCCAATATATGCAATCATTATCCTATGGATTCTAGGGGCAAAGATCATGTGGCTCATATTCATGCACACAACCCTCACCAGAACATTCTGTCCAATGTGTGGGTGTCACAGTGATCTAATGCAAATGCCTGGCAAGCATAGCAGAGAGAAGAAGAGAAGAGGAAAGGAGATTGGATTTATACCCCGCCCTTAACCACCCAAAGGTGTCTCAGAGCGGCTTACAAACTCCTTTCCCTTCTCCTCCCCACAACAGACATCCTGTGAGGTAGGTGGGGCTGAGAGAGCTCTTGACAGAAACTGCTCTTTTTCAAGAACAGCTCTTATCAGAACTACGGCTTGCCCAAGGTCATCCAGCCAGGTGCAAGTGCAATCAAACCCGATTCTCCCAGATTAGAGTCCGCGCACTTAACCACTACACCAAACTGACTCAGTCACAATTCCACTCCCTTACCACTTGTAGGCTCAGTACAGTGGGAACTTTGTGTGAACTGAGGTTTGGTCTCACACAGAGGCACCAAAGGCAGCAGTGACACTTTTACCTTCAAAGTAAAAATTAAAAGTCACTCAAAAGGAAAGTCTATACATTGCCTTATGAACAGAAAAAACTCTCTTTTCAAGAATTCCATTACAGATATAGAGCAACAAAAGGTATGTAACAAGGAAGCGGGGAAAAACAAGAAAGGAATGTCATTTGTTCACTATATGTTAAAAAATAAAGAATGAGAAAACACCCCTCAACACATCTGACACTTCATAAACTAAGTCTTCATCTTTTAAAAAGGCCTTCATTCTGTTTCTTTTTGAAGCTAAATCATAACCACGAGGGAAAATTAATCTCTTTGATAAAGATGTGCAGTTGCCTGTCTGGCCCCAAGTACATGCTGCTGAGTACAGAGATTTCAGATCATATCGATATCAATGCTAAATGACTTAAAGCGTGGGGTGGGGGGAGGAAGTATTGCCTTGTGTTTAAGGAACAGGATGGGGAGATACTAGACCTGAGATACTGGACAAGGCATCCTTCTTCATAGCCTCTGACCATCACTTTGTAGTAGAAGACCCTGAAGCTCATTTCATACTGCTTGGAATAATTGCTGGTGTGGGTCAGATTCATACCCCATCACTAAAGTATATTCTCTAAGCCTACTTATCTATCATGCCAAGTATCTCACGCTCATAGCTTTTAGCACTGCAACCATCCTGTAATCCTCCATCTGCATTAAGAAACCTGCTTCATACCTCCCAAAGATGGTATGAGCTGCTGAAGGACTGCCCATTGTTTCCACCTGCAGAGCTCCAGTTTGCTTCAGTTTTCACATCCTTACAGTAATTGCATGATTTTCTGCAAGACAGTCAACCCAAAACAGCAGCCATGAGACAAGAAGGTCACCTGTCTGTTTGGGAGAGAACCTCTGTATGCTACCAGGTTGGATTTCCTTTTGTTTCCAGAAACCCTGCCAAGGCATTTTCCTTTGGTGTGTTTCTGGATTTTGAAGGGGAAGGCAGGAGGGGAAAATGCTGTGGGTGTGGTTATGGTTAGCTCTGTCATGAAGTTGCTTTCAGGGTGGTTTATGGCACTGAGTTCTGAAAGTGCAGTTAGGGTGGCTTATGGGGAGAGACCTACAAGAGTAGTAAAAAAGTCTGTAGTAGGGGACTGTTATGGAATCTGGCCAGGGCTCCATAGGTTCTCAGAAATTCCAAAAGAAATGATATGAGAGATCTGGGTTTGCTTACAATATCTTTAACAATGCATCAAAGTTGCAGAAGATGCAGGCTAAGCTTCCATCAGCTGGGCCTCGAGCGCACACACGCACAGCAGAATTTAGCCAGACCTCAAGACCACAGGCATGACTAAAACTACACATCTTATACCCTAAATGGTGGCTACGAGTCAAAGAATGATTAAGCTATTCTGAGCACTTGGATGAGCCAGCCCGACCTGCACCTCGCTTCCAGTGGAGGAAGACGCAACCTGTCAGACTCGGGCATTTGACCTGCTGTACCTGTTATATTCCTATCTGCTGCTGTACCTGTTGTATTCCTATCTGCTGCATTTAGACCTGTTGTATTCTGCTTGCTTCCCACGCACCCTGTTATATGTTTAGCTTGCCCTTTGTTTCCTTATCGCTGCCCTCGCTGCTGTTGCATTCCGGGGGGGGAGTGAGTGTCTGTAGTAATTTAGGGAGGCTAGCTTTGGTAACTCTTCTATGAGGCCTCAAGACATCTTTCACACAAAAAAATGTTCTTGAAGTAAAATCTGCATCAGGCTAGATAATGGTTGTATATCTTTCAGGACTACGGTAGTAATGCTGACGTTGACCGCATGGAATCTGTAACTATACCTTGCATTTCCTGCCTTGTAAATCAGTCCTAACAAAGCATTTGAACCCGCAACATCTCATATCTCTAATTAAAACATTCACTGAAGAAAGTGTGTGTGGAGAGTGATTTGACTGGGAACCTGACACAACCCAGGCTTTGAAGGTAAGCACTGCTAACAAACATGAGAGAGTTCTCTTGGGAGTGGCCAATCAACCTTTTACCACAGGACTCAAGGCAACTAAGCACCGGCCATGTAACAAAGATGGAGTCACCCAGGCCATACAAGGAGAGAGTAGGAGATGTTTCAGAGCTTGCTACCAGTCCACTCTGATCTTGATGCCAGACTGGTAAAGAACTAGGCTGTTGTGGCCTAACACAAGAGGGAAGTCCCATGCTGGAATTTTTTTTGTACCATGCACATTCCTGGCCATTAGATCAAGCTGGGTAGCCATGTTAATCTGTCTGTAGCAGTGGAAAAGAGCAAGAGTCCAATAGCACCTGAAAGACTAACAAAATTTGTGGCAGGATATGAGCTCATACCCTGCTACAAATTTTCTTAGACTTTAAGGTGCTACTGGACTTTTGCTCTTTTCTATTCCTGGCCATTGACATTGTGCTGTTGATGGTTCCCCCTCCCCTCCTAAATTCTGCAGGGGTGGAGACAAGATTAAATTGGTCCAACCTAAGAGGTTAATGGATGCCAAAATGCTCTGAGGTGGAGGAGGAGACTTTAACAACTGAAATAGCAGCTCTGTAGAAACCATGGTAGGAACGTGGTTTAAGAGGCTAGGCCAGCCATAGCTACTCTTTTTTATTTAAAAGAAATTTTATTAAGAGGATAATAGTACGTTCCATAATTGATAACCAATTCTTAACATATCCTTTTCTACAATTTTCTATCCCCCCCTCCCCTGGCTTCCAGCGATGCTCCACCCCCATTAATATTTCTATCAATATTCTCTTACATTCAATTCTTATTCAATATTCCAATCTTCATTTTCAGTATTTTCCTTTTCTATTTCTCACTATTAGGTAACATTTCTAATACAATCCATTTTCTTACTACACTTCTATTCTTAATAATTGTCAAAGCAGCCAGCCATAGCTACTCTTCAGGTGATCTTCTCCCTTCCACAAATAGTGCCCTCATTTCCTGAATTATTGGGAAGCTGAGGGAATTTAAAAGGGTAAGGCATGAATCAGACAAAACATGCCACAGAGATCATTTGAGTACCTGCGAAGTAGCAGTGATAGTGGCAACAAGGGTTTTTTTCTCTGCCACCACTGCATCCCCTGACTTTACTTAGGACAGCACATAGTTCAATGATGTCTGGCTTGTAAACTGACTCAGCAAACCCAGACACACCGATCCATGCCACTGCAACATCAAGGATGAATTACTGCAATGTGAGCTTTCATGAGACAGAGCACAGTTCTGCAGATACAATACAGTCATTGTATCTGAAAAAGTGAGCTTTGTCTCATGAAAACTCATACTGGAATAAATGTTAGTCTTTAAGGTGCCACTGAACTTGTTTTTTGTTTTGCTACCATAGAGTAACACAACTACCCCACTAGAATTACTGCAACATGTTCTATGTGTAGCTGCCAATGACAACCTGGGAGCTACAGTTAGTTCAAAATTTGGCAGTCTGTCTTTCAACACCTGTCGCTGCCACCATATTACACTAGTACTAGAGCAGCTGTATTAACTGTGTATCTGTTTCTGGGCTCAGTTCACAACATTGGCATTAACTTTTAAAGTAAACGGTAAGTGGCGCCTTTAAGACTACACAAATTAATTTTAGCAGAGATCTAGGCTGTGTAATGGTTAGAGTACTATAGTAGGTTCTGGGAGACCCAGGTTCAAATCCTCATTCTACCATGGAAGCTTGCTAGATGACCTTGGGCCAGTCACACATTCTCAGCCTAACCTACTTCATAGGGTTGTGAGGATAAAATGCAGGAGAGGAGAATTAGATAAGCCACTTTGGGCTCCCATTGGGAAGAAGGGTATAATTTAATTAAGAACATAAAAGTCCTACTGGATCAGACCAATGATGCATCTAGCTCAGCATCCTGTTTCATACAGTGGCCAAGCAGTGGCCTCTGGATGGCCAACAACAGGGCATAGTGGCTGAGGCCTTCCCCTGATATTGACTCCTGGCACTGGGATTCAGAGGCTTAGTGCCTCTGAATGTGGAGGTTCCCCTCAGTCACAATGGCTGGTAGCCACTGACAGACTTATACCCATCTATCTAATCCCCTTTTAAAGCCATTTATTCCTGTGGCCACCATTGCATCCTCTGGCAGCGAATTCCATATTTTAATCACTCTCTGTGTAAAGTAGTTTTTCCTTTTGTCCATCATGAACTTACTGCCCATCACCCTCCAGTTCTAGTCTTTTGGGAAAGGGAGGAAAAGTTCTCTTTGTCAACACTCTCCACCCCATGCATAATTTTATAAACCTCTAACATGAAAATCCAGGTATATAATGTCTACCCAGTCACTGTTCTCTACATGTTTGTTCACTTTCTCAAAGAACTCCAAAAGGCTGGTAAGGCAGGACTTCCCTTTGCAGAAGCCATGCTGATTTTTCTTCAGCAGGCTTTGTTCTTCTATGTGGCTAACAATTCTATCTTTGATTACAGTTTCTACTCATTTGCCTGGAACAGACATTAGGCTGACTGGCCTGTAATTTCCCGATAGTCCTCTGAATCCCTTTTTAAAAATTGATGTCACATTTGCTCCTTTCCAGCCATCTAGTGCAGCAGCTGAATTTAGTGATAGGTTACATATACGGGTTAGTAGATCAACTATCTTGCATCTGAGTTCCTTAAGAACTCTCGGCTGTATGCCATTAGGACCTGGGGACTTATCAGTTTTTAATTTCCCCAGTAGGTCCAGAACTTATCTCTTGTCACCTCAATTTGGCTCAGTTCTTCAGACTTTCCTTCTGAAAATAGGCGCTGTGGCATGGGTACATGCCCCACACTTTCCACAGTGAACACAGGAGCAAAGAAAGGCATTGAGCTTCTTTACTATCTCCCCATCTTCCTTTTTGTTGTTATTCAGTTGCACAGTTGAGTCCGACTCTTTGTGACCCCATGGACCACATCTTCCTTTAGCAATCCCTTTATTCCATTGTTATCCAAAGGCCCACTCCTCAAAATCTCTTTTTGTGTGCCTATTTATTGACTTGCATTTCTTCTTTTAGAACCCATGGTCCCTCCTGTTCAATTCATTGGGGCAGACCTTCCACTTTTTAAAAGAAGCCTCTTTACTTTTTATAGCTTCCTCAACTTGTGTTGTTAACCACGCAGGCCTTCTTTTAGATTTGGCAGTACCTTTCCTAACCTGTGGAATGCATTCTATTTGGGCTTCAATTAGCATGGTTTTAGATAGCTTCTAAGCATCTAGGGATTTGACACTCTTGTGTTTCCCCTTCAGCTTCCTTTTCATTATTCCCCACATTTTTATAAAGTTCCCTTTTTTGAAATCAAATGTTACAATATTGGACTTCAGGGGTAACTTTCCATTGACCTGAATGCTGAGCATTGTGGTCACTGTTCCCAATTGATGTAATGGCCTCTACATCTCTCACCAGGTCTTGGGACCTGCTCAGAACCAAGTCCAAGATCACTATTCCTCTGGTTGGCTCTGTGGCCAACTGTTTCAGTGTACAGTCATTTATGATGTCTAGGAATCCAATTTCTACAGCATGACTTGAGTGCATGTTTACCCAGTCAATGTGAGGGTAGTAGAAGTTGCCATCATGCCCCCCCAACAAGTTCTATTACGCTCCTATCAATATTACCCTGAGTGTTCACACAGCCATCCCTTTGGACTGACTTGTCCTGACCTGGAGGCTCCCCAGCTCCTCCAGCTTTCCCCCCATGGTTAGTTTAAAAGCTGCTCTGCCACCTTTTTGATATTAATCACCAGCAGTTTGGTTCCCTTTTGGTTCAAGTGAAGCCCCTCTCTTTTGTTCAGGTTCGGCTTGTCCCAGAAAGTTCCCCAGTACCCAACAAATCTCAGCCCTTCCTCTTGGCATCACTTTCTCATCCACCCATTGAGACCCCTGATCTGTGCCTGTCTAGCTGGCCCTATACATGGAACAGGTAGCACTTCTGAAATTGCTACCTATTAACTTTCTGCCTAGTAACCTACATTTTTCCTCCAGGACCACATGTCTACATTTCCCAGTGTCACTGGTGCCAACATGCACTATTGTCAGGCGCTTCAGACAGTCAACACCAGGCCTTATGAAAAAGGATAGCGTTTATTATACTGCAAAGCTAAAGCACTAGAACATAGGCATTGTCAGGAATGACCCATACAAAAGAAGCATCTCTGGTTATACTCTACAGAGGTGGAACCCCCCCTACCTTCTACCAATGGCGACAGAGCCCGTGCGCGGGAAAAGAAGCAAAAGGTGCTACATTACTACATTCCCATAAAGCAATAAATTCCCATGCCTAGCTGTTGTCTTAGGAAAAAGAAAGGAGACAAACAGCCTGGCTCTCAAGGCCATTTGGCCCGTTAGATATAGCCCGAGATGGAAACTGCACCGTCTCCCAGGCAACCTCGTCATCTCCCCACATACCAGAGAAAACACAGATACATCCATTGACACCTCCTCCCCTCCCTTCACCCCTATGTCAGGGGTACCTGACAACTATGACTGCTGACTCCTCAGCACTGTCTATCAACCTATCTAGATTGTGTGTGATGTCCGCAACCTTTGCACCAGGCATACAGCCAAAACACCTGTCATAGAGTCCACTCTCTGTATTCCGAATGACTGAATCACCTACTACCAGGAGCCCTCCTCCCTCCAGGTATCCTCAGTATGAGAAGACACTGGTCCGTTGCCCAAGGAAGATGTTCCTTCTAAGGGATCATATCCCTCCTCCTCACACTGATGCCCTCTGACCTTGAGTCTCTCACTCTGCACAACAGCAGAAGAGCTGTCAGCGCAGGAGTGGGACTGTTCTGGGAAGTCCCTGAGGGTCTCGCCCCAAACTTCTCTTTCTACGTCACCTGCTCCAGGTTGGCAACCCTAGCCTCAAGGGAATGAACTTGCTTCCTGAGAGCCATGAGTTCCATACAGTGAGCATAAATAATGAAGTAAATAAACTTGAGTCAGACCACAGTTGTTTAGATGCATAATATGAAATGAAATTTTCACAAAAACATTTATAACCAGAATCATGGGTGGGAGGAGTGATGAGAAGGGGAGCAGCAGCGGCACATGGAATTTTGTAGTCAATCAGTCTGCACGATTCCATGTGAAAGGGACTAGAATGGATGTGGCTGTGATGTGGTTGTTACACTTAATTAATACTGAGAGAGATCTAGCCTCTCATGGGACTGAGCTAGACAGAGATGAAGTTGCCCTGAGATAAACCAAAAGTCTACAGGGAAATTGCTTCCAGGAGGGTTGGTCTTAAATATGCCACAATTTGTTTTACTTCTCTACAACAGACTAATGCTTTGGAAAGTTCAACTTTAAAGTCTTATATAGTCTGGTATTGCACACTGAAGGCCACCTCTTCCTACATGAGCCTGTACATCAGCTGCACTCTTCATCCTCCTTTCTGTCCCTTCCTGTTGGAGAGTGAGGCCTGTGGTGGCCCATTCCAGGATCTTTTCAATGTTAGTCCTGGAGTATTAGGTGACCATGTATTAGCTGGCAGCCAAAGGAGATTTGGTCTGTACCATCATTCTTCTTCTGCCTTGGATAGGCTGTGTAAAGTAGATTTGTTTAAAAGAGCTTTTTATTTAGTCAGCAGCCATATTGTTTTTCTCTTTTTAGGCCACTTGTTTTTATGCTGTTGAGGTTTTAAAATAGTTGCATTTATTTTTGTAAACCTGCTTTGAGTTCAGTATCTATAAATAAAGACAGTATATAACCATTTTAATAAACAAACCGCATTTTCAAACACTTCCGTACCCTGGAGTACCTATGGTAGACACTCATGCAGATAAGAAATAAGAACTTCCAAGTGAGGAGTCTCCCAGATCCACTGAAGCGCTTCTCTGACACACACATAAGCATGAGCAGGATGTAAAACAGGGCAGTATTAGTCACGGGAGCAAGGTTGTTATTATTGCTGTTTACTTATCTGCACATCAGAAGTGCGATATGAAATGAAAAGGTGGAAACTCTCCCAAAAAGTTTTTAAGACAATTACTTGTCTTAAAAACTTTTTGGGAGAGTTTCCACCTTTTAATTTTGAGATATACACTCTCCCTTCCCGGTTAGTTTTGTGGGAAGTGTGATGTCAGGCTGGTGTGTGATACGCATGTAGCATTTTGCATTTGGGAAAAAAATCTTCTGAACTGCATTTAAATTTAAATTTGACGGCTTTGAAAACATTTCTGTGAAGGATGTCAGCAAGGGGTATTTCACAGAACTTCATGAAGCTGCTCATTTATTTAACCTCATCATAAGCTTGTACAATGAATGTATCAGTTTTCAAATATATGCCTACCTCTTCACTTGGATCCCCAACTTAGAAAAGTGGTGAACTCAATGACACTCCCTGCACTCTTAATGCAAAGCATGTTCTTAAGTATCTTGCTGAAATGGGACTTTATAAAGTAGAGATCATATGTCTTTGGGATGTGGCAAGGCTGTATTCATAAATGTTTGTAAAGTGCTTTCAGCTCCTCCAGTGATAGACACTGGAGAAATATTATTATCATTATTAAAGCCTTGAGAGGCATCAAGGCTTTACTGTTCACTCAAAGACCTGAACTTAAGACAAGGTGAGATGGGTAAGGAGGAAAAGGTAAAGCTAGAGAAGGAGGCAGCACAGAACCACAGAATTCAACTTTCCTTTCCACAGGATAAGGTGTTCACAAAATGATGCTAAGAACACTGACTACAACTATGCCCAGTTACAGATGGTTAAGCCCATGCTGAGATCAGGTAGTTAAATATACATATATTTCTGGGTACAAGACTGCAACCTTAATTCTGTTCAATGGGGTCTGAGAAATAATCAAAGCTTAATCTGTATTAAAGGTTGAGCCCTTGACCATGTAAATAATAAAGAAGAGAACAGAGCATGTGTAGAGTACATTCCCCTCATCACTTACAGCATGTACACAGCAGAACTACATCTGCCTACTCTGTCTTCCTGACAAGTGTACCAATAGCAACATAGGCATGAATCTGTCACACATTATGGTGCCCACCTGAAACAGAAGTGACATCTGTGCAGTAAAATAGCCTTGTACTGAGCAGCTGTAACTAATTATGGATACCCAGAGCATGCATTTCTTCGATTAGTCGGCATGGCTTCCTCCCCCACCCTTAAAAGAAAATAAATTCACTGTGACTAATCTGTAGTAAGACATGTGACATTTCTACCTCTTACTCTAATCAAAAAATTAACCCCCTCTGAACACAGCTGCCATATAGAGGGTTTGGGGGTTGTTTGTTTTTTGCAGTAATATGTACGTTAGCAGAAGACAGAATGCACATAACATGGGGCTAGGAAGGCCTCTCTATGATCTCACATAGCAGTCAAAATCAGTATACACCCTTTTTAGCCATCTTCAAATAGTCAGTATTAAACTACTTCCCATAGTGAAACAGTTTTTGTTCTAAAAAAAACACTAAATAATTTATGGAAATTAGGTGGGTGGCATCTTTTGAAAGAAAAAGAAAACACTGAAAAACTTGTCCCATGAAAGAAGACCAACCATCCTGCTGCATGCAATAGAAAGTCTCAATGTGAATGCAAATTCTTTGATGCACTTAATCTGGCAAAGTTCTATGCCTCTCTCTCTGGGTCCCTAATGAATATTAGTTACATGCACATGACAGTCAGCATTCTCAAGGATGTGAAACAAGAGGCCCCACAGCAGCTAATGACACTCCATACCAAAAGGGACTACAGTGATTATAGTAAAGAAGTTAGGTCCAAACTACACATGATGGTGGGAATCACATTCAGATCTCCATATATCCGAGCTGTGTAAAGCACAGTGTGTGTGTGTCCCTAGTCATGTGGTCTCTCCTGGGTAAGAAATGGGCCCCCTGGGTTGCTGTAAGCTCTGAAAAGGGGGAAAGACAGGTACAATATTGGTATGCCCCCCCACACTTGGGGCTTAAAGCAGCCTGGAAATGGGGAAAGGTATTTCAAACTGAGGAAAAGCATTAAATCTCCACATTCCCTGGCCCCATGGCTCTGATCCATATTCCACCCCTCACCCAATCACTGCTTTCTGCACTTCAATTATCTGTGCGGGGATACAAACCCAGAGTCATAAGTGTTTTGCCTTCTAGAAGGATGCAACTTCTACACATTCATGAGTGAATGCCTCTGGTTACAAGTGAGTTGGGTCTGTCGCATGTTTGTTAAATTCTAGATCATGAAAGAAGGGATCACATCATTGTATAAGCTGCAGATCACTCTTTGGAACTCAGTACTAGTAATAACAACTAGGCAGAGTTCATGCTTCAAGTACAAAAAACTTACCAACTCTATTCCGTGGTCCTTTAAAAATGAAATACATGTTCATCAATAAGCCACAGAGTCACTGCTAATATCACATGCACTAGTGCCAGAGCCAGTGTGGTGCAGTGGTTAGAGAGCTGCACTAGAAACTCAGAGACCCAGGTTCAGATCCTCACTTTATTACAGTACTCACCAGGTAACCTTGAGCCAGTCTTTCACCTTGACCAGCCTTACAGGGCTGTTGTGAGGATACACAGGGAGGGAGGAGAAACTTGTATGCTGCCCTGAGCTCCTTGGAGGACAGGTGGGATAAAAAAATTATATAGACAGAAACAGACCCACATCTAGAGTATTTACACCTTGGACAGATAGAAGCTTCTGCTTTCAGGTAACATATGCAAACAGCCCAAGTATCATACAATCAAAAGGCGGAGGGCTGATTTAGCTTGGTTGCAATGAAAGAAAATCTAACATGGCCTTTTGTAAAACAATGCTTCAAGTGTTTCAGAAGAAACCCAATAAATGGAATCCTTTGATAACTGCCCATCATCAAAGCAAATGTTAGACAGTGCTTATTTTTTAAAAATAAAGTACCTTGGGCAGGAAGACCTCCATGGCTTCTTTTCAGCAGATTCAGTTTTCTTACTTGTTCCACTAATGAACAAAATGCATTCAGAGATTATGAAAACTTTACTCATATGATTTTAATGTGCAAAAACAGTAAAAATATGTTCGCTCACCTTTACTCTCCAACACAAAAGATTCTATTTAAAACTATTATATACATAGGTAGCCTTGAGCACTGCAGCATCTAGGCCAAAAACGAAAATTTTACTACCCCTACTGAGCTGTTCAGGATCTCAGAATTCTAAATTACCATTTTGTTATTCCTGGTGGTTTGTCAAACTCCTGCATTCACCAAATTATTTTAACTGTTATTGGAATCCGAAGGTATAGGGGGAGAAGGTTCCCAGTTCAATTCATGGTATCTCCAGTGAAAAACAAGAGATTCAAAAGACTGAGACTCCCAGAGAGCTGCAGCTGGTCAGAGTAGATACTACTGACTTTGATAGACCAATGATCTGGTTCAGTGTAAGGCAGTTTCAAATATTCTACGTAATTTCTAGAATTATTTCAAAATAGTTCATTGTGAGACACTGCTTGATGGTCAAAGGGAATACGGGCAATTATTTTTTTCTCATTTTCAAAGAAAGGGGACATTATTTTTTATGTGGCCTGCTGGTATAGCCATTCCTGAGTTTTTATGAACATCATAATAAAACCTCACACAATGATATCTACAGATACACTCAAGAGTCTATATAAAGCTGAATGCTTACAAAGCAATAATACTAAAATCAATCTTAAAATTAGGAAGTCAGGGGTAAAATGCACATGTATTTATCTTGTTAACGTTTTGCTTACACACACACAATTATGCATACAATCTATGGTGACCATAAAGGAAATCAGCATTAATTAATAGAAAACATGCATGCCATTCCTGAAGCTGCTTGCTGGAATCTTAAATTTCCATTTATGTTTGACTGGCTTAACATACTACGGATTATAACTTTTATGGTCATTCTTATCCATATCATACAAGAATTAACACATTAAAATCAATAAGTCCATGCATTGTACTCAGGACACAGTCTTATAATATAAATCACCTTCAATTATATTTACAGTGATCTTTAGTATTTTAACTATTTTGCTTAATGTATCTTCAGAATTTTGTGGGTTGGGTGATGACACTGGCCTTGGGTAGGGGACTGGACTTCATGACCTCCAACATTCCTCTTCACTCTTACATTCTACAATTCTGTATCGTTGAATTAATTACAAGTGTTTTGTATTGCTATGTGTAATATTTCCCATAATATTCTTATGAGATGCATTAACTTTAAATACATGAACAATAGATCTTAGTTCTATCACAAAAAGCAAGTTACTTTTTTAAAAGGTCTTCCTTACTTAGCTTTTTGTTTTTTCTCACTTCACTTTTTAAGTTGCAAGAGTTGTCTGAAACGCCTATAACATTTTCAAGCTCTCTGGTGCCCTCTAAAGCCTGAAAGAAAAATTTAAAAATTAAATCTCATTCTTGAAGTACCTAAAGAATGTAACTCCAAAATCTCCCACACTTTTTTGTTTTACTAGTTCAGATGGACAAAAAATGTACTGTATAATTTAAAAATACTTGTATATGCCCAAACACCCAATAACAACTGTGGAAAGACCAGCCTGAAGGAATCCACCCTGTTATTTTGCAGTACCAGACATTTTCCTTGCCTGCTGCCCTGCTTCCTGTTGCTCCCCACACCTGCACTATCCTGACCTGTCCAGTCCTTACCCAAGCCTCTCTATCATGCTGGGACCTTCAAACAAGCTGTGTTATTGGTTTAAGCTTTCATTCTGAGCCAAAATTTTTCCCAGTCCTCTTACAGCTACCAGCAGCCTCTCCAGCTGTTGGGATCTGACCCTGCCAATACCAAGAGTTAAGTAGAGTCAGTGGCAGATTAACCATTAAGCAGACTAAGCACATCCTTAGGGCACCAGGGCCAAAGGGGGCACCACAAAGTTGGGAAAATGGTGAAAAGAAAAAAAAAGAATGAAGATTTGTAAAAAAAAAAATTGCTAAAACTAGTGCAAATTGATCATGGTGCACCCTAGGGTTATCTTCTATTTTTTGTTTGCAAGGTGCATTGTCATAGGCTATGTTTAAAAGTAAAATGCATGTGTTTAAAAGTAAAATGATGGAGCCAAATTCAGTTGTCATGACAGCTTTTTTAATTTCAGCCCCATGTAAACATAATGAAGCATGTTCAGTTGAATGGTGTGCAAAAGAGAAAACGTGCAAAAGAGAATGAGCAAAAGAATCTGTCTGTTGTAGCCAAGACAGGAAAGCTACAGATTTCTTCTTACAAACTGCAGAGAAAGATGATTCAGATCAAAACCAGTGTCAGTCTTCAGAGACAGGAAGTGAATCAAATCTATCTCCTTCATCAGAAACAGGCAGTGTTGGTGCAAGGCCAGATTTTCATAATGATGTTGCACATGATGAAGTGCCACAACCTGGACCTACTTCCACGACAAGATGTGTAAATGCTTTTGAACTGTCCAAGGAGTTTATAGAACTGACCAAGGATGAAATGAACAAAGCTAAGGACCCAGGATTGCGGGATGAATTTTATGGTGATGATGTGACTTATTCGGTTGCTTGTGGACCCAGTGAATGTTCACAGAAGATATTTTTTGGAATAAAAGCCAATGGTGAACACTACAAGAGAGAATGGCTGTTGTACTCTCCTTCAAAAGGATCAGTTTACTGTTTTGTTTGTAAACTATTTGTGCCCAAAGGGTCAATGCATTTTGCTAGAAATGAAGGATTCAGTGACTGGTGAAACACTGCTATAATTGACAACCATGAAAAAAGTACAACTCACCAAGATGCCATGTTGACATATTTAACTCGGAAACAAGGCTTAGGCTTGACACAGCCACTGGAAAAACAAACTGAAGAGGAGTACAATTACTGGGAGAATGTGCTTCGGTGTGTTGTAGCAGTCATTTGCACACTGGCTGAATGAGGATTGGCATTCTGAGGAAAAGTGGAAAAATTTGGGTCTCTCAATAATGGGAATTATTTGGGGCTACTTGAATTGATAAGTCGGTTTGACCCATTCTTGGCTGCTCACATATCACGGTATGGCAATGCTGGAAAAGGCAACCCTTTGTACCTGTCCAAAACAATACGTGAGGCACTTATTGAGTTAATGGCAAAGAAAGTGCACTCTGTCATCACTGATGAAATTAATGTTTCTGGGTACTTCAGTCTGTCTGTGGACTCAACGCCTGATCTTTCACATGTTGACCAACTGAGCATAGTGCTCAGATACTTGCAAGATGGACAGCCAGTTGAACGATTTATCACATTTTTGGAATTACAAAACCACACTAGTGAAGCTATGGCACAGCCAGTGTTGAAGTACTTATGTGATGATTGTAAATTGGATTTTGCTAAATGCAGAGGGCAGTCATACGACAATGCTGCCAACAAGTCTGGAAGTTACAATGGCATGCAGCAAAAACTTTTGGATGCAAATCAGTTTGCTGTGCAGATCATTCAGTAAACTTAGTTGGACGAAGTGCTGTGGATTGCTGTCAAGTTGCAGTAGATTTCTTTTCCACTGTACAACTGCTCTTTCTTTTCAGCCTCAATCGCTCGGTGGAGAATTCTCAAATTGCATTGGAAATGAAAAAGTGTTGAAATCACTTTCAGACACCAGATGGGAAGCAAATGCTGTGGCAATTGCAGCAATTATCAACTCTTTCTTCAAGATTCTTGAAGCTTTGGAAGATTTATCAGATGACCTGTTGCAAAAAGGTGACACTAGAAGGGAGGCAAAGAATATTGCAAACAAGATGCAAGAACTGGAATTTGTGTTCATGCTGAATTTTTGGAAAGTGAAAATGTGATCTTGCAAACATGTGCAGATTTGTATTCATCATTGGCAGACCAGTTGCACACATCAAGAGATGAGTTTGAGAGATTTGAATCACTTGCAAAGGATATGCTCCTTGATGAAGAATACAAAGAACTCAAATGTGTAAGCATATAAGAAAGAGAATGCCCAACAATGGAAATGCACCAGAGGTCATTCTCAGTACCAGAGACAAATTCTGTTATCTCCACTTTTTATGTAATTGTTGAAAAGTTAGAAACGGAAATGAGGAGGCAGTTTTGGAGTGGATCCGGACAAATAAACTGAAGCTTAACCCTGATAAAATGCTAGGTGCTACTGGTGAGCAAAAGGGCTTTAGGTGTCACTCATTAAGAATGAGGTTGCACTCCCCTTGTAGAACAGACCTGTGGTCTGGGGGTACTCTTGGATTCAGGCTTACTGCTGGACAAGCATGTGGCAGTTGTAGCCAGAAGTGCCTTTTACCAGCTTTGACTGGTTAGCCAGTTGCAGCCTTTCCTAGACAGAAACAATCTGGACACTGTGGTGCATGCCCTGATTACATCTAGATTAGATTACTGCGCTGCACTCTACATAGGGCTGCCCTTGAAGTGGTTGAAAACTTCAATTGGTACAGGATGCTGCAGCCAGGTTGACTGAAGTGGGTCATATGGAGAATATCACTGCAGTCTTATCCACCCACACTGGCTCCTGCTTTGCTTTAGACACAATTAAAGGTGCTGGTCACAAAGAGGTGTCCAATTCGTTTGTTATGAGGTCCCGATCTGACATAAATGTTACTTTGTCAGGCCGGGCCATGTGTGCCTTAAAATGTAATGCCAGGTACCAGAGATATGAACTGTATAAAAGAAAGCAACTGGTAAGCTCCGAGTTGGTGTGTTCTCACTGCAAGGCCCCATGGGCTGGGAGGGGGGTGCAGAGGAAAATCCATATGGGCGGACTGGAAAGCCAGCAGTGCAGTGCTGGGCAGATGCTCCCATGTCCCAACAGAGGATTGTCTGCACACCCACACCCACATGCAAACACTGATCCCTGCAGCCATCCAGGACAGCATCCCGGAGTTGCAAGATGAGTGGAGAGGTATGAATGCGGCTGCAGTGGCTCCCAACTTACCAGTCCTTGAAGTGAAGGGATTCTGCTGGACTGCTGCAGATGAGATTGTCCCACCATGCTGAAGCCACAATTGGAGTGGCTTCACCCACTCATCTCCGAGCAGCCTCCTGTTCCCTCTCTTGTACCAGTTGTTTGTAGGCCACATAACAACAGCCCTGGATAGGTTGGTTCCGGCCCTCAGGCCTTATGTTTGACAGCCCTGCTTTATATGATCTGGGACCAACATACCCAAATGACTTCCTATTCTCTTATGAACTTACCCAACCACTGTATTCATCTTCTGAGACCCTGCTTTGGGCGCCCTCACCTTCTACGATAAACAGGTGGCACCTTGAGAGGGCCTTCTCTGTCCAGGTATCAAAATTCTGGAACTCACTCCCCAAAGAGACTTTCCTGTACCTCCTGTTGCCTTATTCCACCACTGGAATTCCACCAGAGTTTTTTGTTTCATTTGGTGCTCCCTCAATGACCAGTCTTTCTACCCTGTTTTAATTGTTGCTTTTATGTGCATATTTTAACTTGGTTTTCATTTTTCGTTTGATTTTAATGGTTTTTAAGATATATTTCTATTATGTCTGTATCTAATTTGTTAGCCGTCTTGGTGGCCCTGATGATGGCAGAAAAGCAGGGTATAAATATTGTAAATAAATAAATGTGTGATAAACAATACAAAAATGGAATTACGGAAGTAGAAAGCTATGAAGTAAAAGCCAGATACTCCATACAACTAAAAGTGGAATAGAATACAATCCTGTTCCCTTCATATTTTTACAGGTGAATATGTCAACTATATAAAATGCATTTCACATTTTATATCTTCAGTAAACTATTGTGCTATAAAGAAATGCCACCAGTCGTAGACACAGGGAGACAGACAAGTTCCTTTCACGCCAGCCACTTCCGGGTTCATTTAAAGGGTCCCATGGCTTACCAGGAACCCCCCACTTCCCGGGGAAGGGATATATGAGTCGCTAGAGGCTTGATCCAGTCCCCTGTGCATGGCTACTCACAGGGAGAACCAAGGATCGCCTCCAATGTTGGATCCAAAGAGGAGCCCATTCGTATGGGCAGAGCCGATGCTTCCTGCACTGAAGGGGGAGTTAGAAAACACTGCCAAATGAATGCTTTCCGTGAGTAAAAGTATTACTCTGGATTTTAAAGGACAGAACTGTCACAGTGTTAGCCCTAAAAAAGAAGCTAAGGCGGGTAGTTTTCCCCCCAAGGTATAAGCGGCCAGAGAGCAGAATAGATGGAGAAAACTTTTACTTTCACTTGCTAATACAGGGCGTGTCTTGAAAAGGAGTTAGCCTATTTGACTGTGTATTCAAATCAATGGCTAAATTTACCATTTAAAGCTACTGCGGAGTTTGTAGAGACCCCTTTGCCACAATCCCAATTTTTACCCCAACGAGGGCAGGGTGTGGAGTACTTGGAAACCCCTTATAGAACCTGGTGGGGGTCCCAGGGGAAGAAAAAAGTACTAAGTAAAGCTCTGTTGATTTTATTTGTTGGAGGTTGGTGAAATTGACAAGCCCCCTGTGCAGCGCACCCAATTTTTACCCTAATAGGGGGCAGGGTGAAGACTTTAGAGGCTTTCTTCCAGTTGAAACTGCCCCCCCCAAATATATTTGGCTGAGAAAGTTATGAATGGTGAGAGGCGAGGATGTGACGTTGAAAGGACATTTTTGCAGTTTTAGTCTCCAAAACACTGTTCCTGGGAAAACCTAAACAATCAACTTGGTTGCACCAAACAAAATCTGGGCAGTTAGCCAGTGGACTCTGAATGTTCCAAAATAAAGTGGAAGGAAAGAAAACAACTACTTGATTCAAAGTGGTTGATACTATTGGGCACTTTGCCAGAATTGGTTATTTGGCCAGAATTGGGCAAATTTATTAATTTAATTACCAGGACATTGACTTGATTAGCAGGATTATAGTACATCCACGATGTCGAGTCAAGGTAGTCAAGCCAAACTGAAAATGTCCTGTGCCTCACCAGGAGCTTCTGGGGGGCTCTCGCTAAACTTTCAGCCTCAGCACAAAAAGAGATACAGGCTTTGGTGCAGGCAATGATTCAGAGTTCCATAAGCAAAGCGGTCGAGCCAATTAAAGTAACTATGGGCGAAATTCGAAATTCTATTACTGAAGCTGTCAATCCCATTATGAGTGTGATGAAAGAGATAACTGAACAGTTTTCCCTGAGTTTGCAAGCACTTCAGAAGCAAATAACGGATAATACCCAGAAGATTGCGGAATTGAATACTACAATGATGAAAACTGAGACTAAGACTAGAGAAATGGAGATGAAGTTCAAGGGATCAGATGAGAGGCAGAGTACTTTGGAGCAAGGTGTCACAAGATTACAGGTGGAAAGGGCAGTATTTATACTAAGGTTTCAAAATGTACCGGAGGAGAAAAACGAAGATCTTACTGCCAAGATGGCTAAACTATTAGCGGCCCATATGAATATGGAGGAGGTTGATAAAGTTACCCAGGAAATGATGTAGCCTTCAGGTTGAACTCAGCTTAGGCAAGACGTGAAATCGCCAAGAGAAGTGCAAATTCAATTTCACAAGAGAGCAGTGAGAGACAAGATATTAAGAGAGGTAAATGCATCACCGTTGAAGATGGAAGGGACTGAAATAAATGTTCTAAAGAAATCCCTCGGGGAGTCAGAGAAAAGAGGAGAGAGTATTCCAACTTAACAACCTTATTGAGAAACAACACGATAAACTATACATGGCTCCTTCCAGAAGGTTTGATCTTTACCTTCAAAGGCAAAAGATTTAGAATAACGTCAATTTTTAAAGCAATAGACTTCCTGAAAACTTACGGAGATGAGCTTGTAACAGGACAAGAAGAGAAGGAAGAGGGAGTGGATGAGGATGAGGGAGAAGAAGAGGAGGAAGGAGAAGCTATACAAGACGCGGAAAGGGTAAAACCACAGAGAAAGGGAAGAACTGTACCAACAAGGAAATCCCCAGTCAACACAAGGTATCAATCAAAGGAGAAACAGGATCAACAGAACCGTAATCAAGATAGATAGAGGCAAAATAGAAATTATTTTGGTGAATGTGAGTGGATTAAATGGACCACAGAAAATGAGAATATTTCACCAACTTAGAAACAAAATTGAGATATAATATGCCTGCAGGAGACACATATTTAAAAAAAAGATGAAAGACATTTACAGGTAAAAGGTCTTGGAAAAATATTTATAGTTTCAGATAAGGAGAAAAAGAAAAGAGGAGTAGCTACTTTTGTAAGAGATCATTTACAACACGAACAAATACAAGCATCACAGGATGGAAGAATTCTAATGGTTGCAGTGCAGAGACAAATGAGAAAATGCTTATCATAAACATTAATGCCCCAAATCAACACCAAGAAAAATTTTATGGAAGATTACAGAGATCGATTTTGCAGCAGGAATTCGAAGAGATTTGCATCATAGGGGACAACAATACAGTTTTTGATAAGAAAGATGACAGAAAGACAACTATTCAGGGGAAGAAAAGCAGGAGTAATGAATTCCCACCCATTTTGTGTCAGCTGATGGAAGAGTTGAAACTAGTGGATGCCTGGAGAGTAAGAAACCCTAATAAACAAAAATATACATATTTCTCTGTGAGACATGATTCGTGGTCCAGACTGGACATGTGTTGGATTTCAAGTACAGCTATTAAAGATTTGTTGGGAGCAGAGATTGAAGCTGGAACCTAGGCAGATCATAGACCTATCACCTTAGAACTTCAAGAAACGAGGTCCAAAAGTAGATGGACATTGAATATTTCTCTTTTGAAAAATGAAGTTTGTAAAAACAATGAAAGAAGAGTCAAAGTTCTTTTTTAAAGAAAATATCCAACCCAGTATGCCAATGAAAGTGGTATGGGATGCATTTAAGGCATATGCTAGAGGTCAATTGATAAGAGAATCTGCAAGAATAAACAGACAAAGGAAACAAGAGTATAACAAACTTCAAAAGGAAATTCAGATTCAAGAAGGGAAAATGATGGCTAATTTAACATCCACAGAAGCGAAAACTAAACTTAAACTCTTGCAACACAAGATGAAGCGTATGCTTACCTATGAACTGGCTAAGAAACTGGCATTTGTCAAGCAAAACTTTTTTGAAAACACTTTTCTTTCCTCCCTTTGCACTACTTTTTCTGAAATAAATCACACACACACATACCCAAGCTGGTATTAGCCTATTAGGGAAACATGACAGGGATGTGGATTGTATCCATTTTCCTTTCCATGATACTTAAAAGCTATGTGTGGTAGGCAGTTGCTCTCAGGGAAATAATGCAGGGACAAAGGATTAATCCTCACCCTTTCTTTACCTGCTCTGAAAGAAAATTAAAAGCATCTGGAGATCCCATCATGGATCTTCAGCATCTCATCCGGTTGTGCTCTCAGAAAACCATTTTACTCCTCATTCAGTAACACAGATGTGAGAGTGAATTACTTGAAAAAATAACAGTGCTTCATATAGTACTTTTTCTAGGAACTTCAAAGAACGTTTTACATTACAACATCCCTGCCGGGTAAAGTAGTATTATGAATCCCTATTTTACAGAGGGGGAAGGGGAGAGACAGTGGTTGACACAATGTCAATTGGGGAATTCATGATCAGGGGAGACTTTCAATTGAAGGCTAACTCACTGAGTTCAGACAACCATGAGCCGACAGAGCTCATAGACTTTCATCATTCCCCAGTCAAGAGACCTTCAAAAACAGCATAGCATGGGGGGGGCACAATGGAGGAAAGGGGAAATTCCCTCTGCCCCTGCCTAAACTCTATTTGTTCATGAGGTATGTGGGGATTCCCCCTTCAAAAATGCAGCTCCAGAGCCACAGTCCATGCCATTTGTCAAAGGTTTGCTGATTCTTACAAGCAGCTTTTTAGGGAATCAGGAAGCTGCAGAAAGAATGGGAAGGAGGCAAAGATCCTTCCTGCAAGCATCACCTAGACTGCACCTTAATTACAAAGCTACACCAACATTTTGTGAGGATTCCACTAAGTGGGATGGATGGATAGATAGATGGAAAAGTACACACAATGGTATTCTACACAGCACACTAAATTTTGGCTTACTTATGTATTACATTGTGTATCTTCTTCTTTCAGGGATTCGAAGAAGTATGAATTTACCCTGTATTATCATTATAACAACTCTGTGAGGCTAGTAGAGAATGACTGGCTCAAGGTCACCCAACCAACTTCATGGCAAAGCAGACACTGCAATCCAAATGCCCCCAGCCCAAGTCTAGCATTCTTTCCCTTAGGATTTACAGCAGCAGTCTTGAACAACTGGCAACCAGGAGAAGTGCAGTCCTAGGCACAAAGCAAAACTCCAGTGAACTAACATGAATTAACTTCAGGTCATATGTAAAGAAAGAGTAAATACCAAAATGCAATGAAAGAAAAAAATCATTTTACAAAAAGAATAAAAGATGCTGGATAACATGCCTGTAAACTGATCAATGTCTGCCTCAATTGTAGAAATCTTTCCACTGAATCCTGAACTGCAGGTTGTGCCATTAAGAATCTAAAGACGTGAGGAGACACACAAAAATTAACTTAAGTACAATAATGTAATTTCTGAAACTGAAATGATGCAAAGAAGTGAATTTGCAAATAATATAGTTTTTCCTTTACCCCTTCCCCCCAAAATGCATTAAATGTGACATTTGTGCAGGACTATAACTGATCAACCATGATTGCTTGTGCTGTGGTACAAACCTGGGAAATCTCTGGATCTCATCATGTTTCTCTCTTGCACTTATTAACCACCAAGGAAACACACAGGATCTAAAACCTACAGTGAATCATCCTATTTTTTTAATAGCAGTCGAAACATAATAGGATCATGCTGTCCTTCATAAAGACAAATAGACAATGGCCACTGTAAGATAACAGCATATGGCCACATAAACCAGTGAAACAGACTACATATTTTTTCCTTTAGAACATAAAGAGCCTGGAAATGTACATAAAGTATTAGTATGTAGGTGTCCGTTTATACGTTTTTTCTTGGCATCTAACTAGCTGCTTTTTTTAACGTAGCGATTGCAGTATTCATTCCACTAGAGGACACCTCCCAGCTCTCCCCAAACATTGCATTGAAAAAAAGAAGTTTTTCTGTGCAGAAGCACCATCAAACTAGCAGCATGCAAGCTGGAGAAAGTTTGGTGTGCCTAAATCCCACTGAAACATTAAGCTGTTCGTTCAAAGTACCATCCCACCAAAGCAATTGGCTTTCCCTTCAGAAGGTGAAATTAAGAAGGGGCAGATGATCTGCCCTGCCACTGTCAAGCACCTGGTTTGCTTCGATAACAGAAGCCTTAAACCCCAAGATTGCTGACATACCTCTGCCCACATTGCCAGAATACAAGAAGGGGCACGTACATTCTTACTACCATTACCACTGTTAGCTAAGCTTACTTGTCATTCTTTTCCATTTGAGGTTGTCCTTGTTTGGATGAGCACTTCAGCAAGTCATGGACTTCCTTTCTGTTTCCTAGGAATAAAGATGTTACAGAGGTGGGAATAAATAAGTTATTTCCCTTATACACTAATTGCAGGAGGGAAAAAAATCACTTGGAAAATGACGCTTGTCCTATAACAACATTTACCATAATCTACACAAGCCAAATATAAAGCCTTTTCTGAAATTCCATTTTAACAGGTGTCTTTTCCCATTAACTTACTTGATTAGAGTTCTCATTTTATAAACTAAAATTAACTTAAAAGGGAGAAAAGAAATATAACTGCAAAAAGAAAAATGGAAATATGCAATACTAATTCAAAGCAAATATAAGGTGATGCAAGAGATCCAGTTAAAAGATTACAGTAATGGAGACAGGAAACAATAAAAAAAAAACTAGAGAGCAAGCAGTACAAACAGATAGAAGACACTACATTTAAGACAGGTGAAAACTGCAAGTCTGTAGAACAGACTATGCTGGACGAAAAAAGGATAATGAAGATTCAAAATGCACCCAAATTGCATTAAAAATATGTTAATTCAGAGTAACAGAGTAGGGCAGAGACCAGCATGGAAGGAAAAATAGAAATCCAGGTTTTTCATTAAACTTGAAAATGAGACCAGATTTTGAGGAAGAAATAGCAAAATGCAAGAACATGTGAAAAGAACTGATGTAAAAGAAACAGAGCTATTAATCCTGAAGTGAAGGAAAGATCACCCCAAAGAAGGCATGCTGGCAAAACAGATACAAGTTTGTTGTTGAGTCCAAGGACATCTAACGTATCTTTGAGATGGCATCACAACGATGTATGCTGCTCATCTTCACAAAACAGCTTTTTCATCCTACTAATTCCTCCACTTAGTTAAGGAAGGATTGAATTTCCAGATGTTTTACATTCTGTAATAATTGTAATGGATCCTCACAAGGCTACAGCTGTTCACAGAGAAATGTGTGTTCATTATGTACTATGAAAACACATAAAAGAATATGATCAGCAAGCATTATTACTATTAAAATATGTCGTAATAGATTTTTTATTTAAATTTGAATTCAGTCATGAAAGCACAGGGCCAAGTAACACGTTAAAAACTAGAGAGAAAAGCCAATCCTATATAGAAAAGCATTTAGGATTGAAAAACTATGAATTTTAGAGCCTAATGTCATTCAGTTAGCTCAATTAAACTTGCCATTATGTTAATACGTATATCAACAACAAAATAATTTTAGCATTAAGTTATAAGACAGAGAGAGGATGATAGAGAGAAAAGGAAAGGTTTTTAAGTGTCAGTTTGGAATCTGTGTTCTTGCCACCATTTTGCAGTCTGGTAAAACTAGAAAGAGGAAGCTATTGCTACTTTCCTGAATAATTATCCATCTAAATGTCAGCTGTGAACATGTGACCCATCTTTTTATGTGCAAAAGAACTGTTCCCTTATGCCCATATTTAATTACAATATGGAAATACAGCACACACTCACCTTTGCCTTTGACATCCCAATACACAGACATTTAATTCCTTCAGGCATTTTTCCCAGTTTTTATCAGAAATAAAGCATGTGCAAAATCCAACAGATCACTTACACATGTAAAAATATAAAACCGCTTGTGAACAGTGAAAAACTGCAGCATTTGGGATTTTAAAATTGTATACTGCATTGTTTTAGATGTCAAATATACATGCATCAGCTTTCATTTAATAGGACAGGATCAGCTGGCAAAGGTACATAAACTATCAACTGGCCATATTGTCTTTCTCCTCATAGTATTAGCTGTATTCTGTAATACAGCATCTAATACTTGTGAAAGTGATAGTATCAGTGCCATCCAGCTCAGAGTTGACTTCAGTGGACTTAGAAGGGTGTAACTTTGCTTATTATTGCACGGCAAAATATTTAATTGGTAGACCAGGTATATGTCTGAAAGACCAGAAATATCTACCTTCAGCCAAAAGAGCTAGGTCATTCTCATCTTTCACTTCAGTACCTGATCCATATACATAATTTTTAAAGCCAGTTTCTTTCCTTGACAACTCCATTGTGTAAATTCAGCCAAATGAAATAGTAACTGTCTCTTCCTAAGAAAGGAAGATGGTCTTCAGTCTTCTTAGAAAACTGTTCATCTGGCCTCAAGAACGATAACAAAATGCATTTAGTTTTGGCACCAGCCACACAATAAGATTTAAAACTTGATCTTCAATGGAACACATTAGTCATGATTTAAGTCCTTAAATTCTACATGGATTAGATGAAATTAACTTTCTCTGCATTGGGTCTGAGCATATACACTAATTCTGCTCATGCCATACCCTGGAACATATGGGGTGAACACAAATATTTATTTCATTGTGTGTTGAATTTTTTCCTTATACCTTATAGAGTGCATACTAACTTGTAACATTTGAGGTGGCCTGCAAAGCCTCTCTATGCACAAAAGACCTACAAGAACACCAACTCCTATGCGAAGAACAGCACAGTTTCCTCCCTCGGGGCCCACCGCGACCACCACTGCTATGCCTAATGATTATCTGTAGCCATCGGGTTGAGATAAAAGAGGAATTATAGAGCACGTTATGATGTGGGTATGTTCAGTATTTTTAGATGTTTTAACCTGTTTCCCTGGCACTGGTTGCCCTTGTAAGCCGCCCTGAGCCCGCTTGCGGGGAGGGCGGGGTAGAAATGGAATGTATAAATAAATATAAATATAAATAAACTCTCTGAAGACCATCAGGTGCCCTTTTCCTCTTCTTTCAGTGGGGCTCTGCTCTTTCCCCTCCTGACTGCAGCTTGCTATTGCTTCATACAGGGCCCCAAAAGACTGGGAAAGGCTGGGGGGGGGTTATGGGGAAGCGAGGAGTATAGTCATACTGGATCCAATCCTCTATGTTTCCCATTCAGCCACTTCACTTGACACCTGAGTGCTAAACCAAAAAGCAGAATTTCTTTACAATTTCAGAATTCATTGCTGAAACCACTAGTGTAGGAAGTGTGGGATTACATAATAGGACTCAGCCTGAGGCCTGTATAGATGCATTCAATGTCTAGATATATTTACAGGACAGGAAAAGCACATATTCTGAAGAATTTTACAGTACCATTAGTTGTTTTACAGTAAAATCAATTGTTTACAAGTAGACAATGATGCAAGAGATGCAAGTTTTTGCTTCACACTGATCCAGACTATGAGCTAGCAACTCAAAGGTGCAGGACAATGTGAGACTCCAATTTTACTACACAGATTACACAGTCTTTCACCTACGTATCATACTTGAAATGAAAAGACCACCACTCCCCTCACTTGGCCCTAACCTGGATGGCCCAGGCTAGCCTGATTTTGTCGGATACTGGAAGTTAAGTACAGTTGGCCCTGGTTAGTATTCGGATGGGAAACCAACAAGGAAGTCCACAACTGCTATGCAGAAGCAGACAATGGCAAAACACTTCTGATTGTCTCTTACCTTGAAAACCCCATGACTGGGTCACCGTAAGTCAGCTTGATAGAACTTACTACTATCACCCCTCACTGGAACAGGGAAGTACTTTCAAAAGAGTTTAAGCATTTACATGGATATTACCAGTCATTAATACAAAGCTGAAAAGGGCAAAAACACCCCCTTTTCATGTGCAGAGCCATTTTTATTTGGCTCAGCTGTGGATGTAACCATCAAACTAGATGGTCTAGTCCTGTCTATATACAAAATGTGGTGGGGTTAGGCTCTTACTTGACTAGCAAAGATAAATGTGGAAGAAAGGGACACTGAACCATCCTTTCAGCCCAGTGCTCCAGACATTCCCCCTCCTCCTCAGAACCAGGAAGGGAGCAAAGCACATAGAGCAAGCAACTGCAGGGAGGCAAGGAATGGAAGGCGGAGAAGTTTGATCCAGATGCTTTGTAAATAACTTGGGCAGATATATGAGTGATGGCCTTGTCACATCTTGTTCTTTCCTAAGGCAGCAGTAGGATTGATTAATGAGCCTTTCCTATGAGCCCACATGCCTATGAGGGTCTGTTCAACAGGCAGTATCAGTGCCCTCCACTGAAAATACACTAAAATTTCTTAAATAAATGACACACACATAGCTGTAAAGTGCAAGGATAGAAGCATAAGTTGTTCCTTGTCATTCTAAATTTTTTCTGAAGCTCTGGGAGTATGTGTGCATGTGAATATGATATTAGGATACAGGATGTAAATACAGCTGTCTCTAGCAAGCTCAAGGACAACTAAGGAAATCTAATTGAAAGGCAGAGCGCTATCCGAGTCTTCCTGACTAGATGAAAAGTTCTCCAGCCAATCCCACATAGCTGTGGAATGAAGTTAAGTTGCAAAACCTGAACATATAAACTTTTGCATCCACAAAGGCAACAGTGCTTCTAAAAAAAAAAAAAAAAAAAAAAAGGAGTAATCTTCAGAACTCCAATGTTATTCAATGCTCAGCTAAGGGTCCTGAAAATGCATGATTTTTTGCGTGTGGAAATGCTGTATTATCAAAATGAAGCCTTTAACATGTTTTTGTATAAAATAGCCTGACAAATATTTAAAGACAGAGGTAAGAGAGTGAAAACATAATTATTATGAAGTTGAAGATTGAGATTATTCATGAAAGACAGCAGTAAAAAAAAACTTATGCTGCAGAAACACCCTGTGCCAATGTACTCTGCAAGTTTTCACTGTTAATTCTATACACTGCCTCGCTATCTGTAAAATGTTAGATGATTTACACAAGATCAGTACCAGAGGTCCAGTGTTGGAAATTATTAAAATAAAATTCTACAGCATTACAGCACAGTATAGCTCTTTTTGACATACCAAATACTCGGGGATGATATTAAATATGATAAATTTCAAGTGGTACATCACAAGATTACAATCCAACACTTCTGTTCTTTTCAGTAAACAAAGAAAAACAAAATAAGCTAAAGGAGAATCATCTACATGTATTTGTGAAAGATGTGAAAAAGTTGGATCCATGAAGATCCAAATTTACTGAAAGAAGAAACCATACCATGTAAGACATAAATTACTAAATCAAGAATTTTACTTGGCCAACAACCAGAAAAATTCTGCAGTAACTAGAAGAGTATGTTCAACTAACCATTTGATAGACCATTTCTGTGCTCTTGTACATTATTGCTCCTGGGAGTTGAAAATGGACTGATTAGGCATGTTCCTGTTGTTGGTGAATAAGACTTGGCATTATTCTTCCTCATCACCAGTGGTGTCGTGGGTTCCTAAAAACAATAACAAAAGTGGCATAAGGAAAATGCACTGAAAGCCACATTTTCCCTTTCAAATTTAATCACCTACAGTGTAGCCTCTCTATTTTCATCTGAAGGAAAGTGATATGATTCTCTCTAGAATAGGGGAAGGCATCATGCATCTCTTCATGCATTTCAGGGAACCCACAGATGAAATCCCAAGAACTCCAGTTTTCACAGACTAAACTATGTTTCCAGCCTTGAAGGGGCAAAAATATGGACCTGAGGCTTAGGCATAGCAGCCAAACTAAAAAAAATAAAAAGCAGGTTTCCAAGGATGTGGTTAAATAGTTGTACTTTTTGGGTTTTTAAAAAAATAACACATTTAGTATTTAGCAATTCCTGACTTTAAAAAGCAGGAGGCTAGAAGGGTGTAACACCTATAGCTGTCAATTATATTACTGAATGTTATGGAGAAATTAAAATAAATTATTTCCAGTTGTTTAGCTGTAGATATCTTTTTAAAATAACTTGTAATGTAAACAATGAAATGTAAACAAAGACTAAACAAACATTAATAAGGTATAGTTTGGGCAAATTCTCAGTTATCTTAATGATACTTACCGTTTCTATGTGGAATAAATTTTGTAAACTGCATTTGTGGTCATTCCAATTTGCAAGTTACAATAAATCTACACTTAGCTTAATGGTGTGTGGCAAAAGTGGGCTGCAATCCACAAGGAAGGCCTAATATAGATATTATTAGTACAGCATTGCCACTGCTTCCACTGGATTAAGGAATCACATCTGAAGGAGCCATGTTGACATCAAGCCCCCTTGAGACACATACTATTTATGTATGTTCCTCAATGAGATTTTTTTCAGCTGTGCTGCCCGGGTTCAATTTGAATCAAGTCTAAGTGGTATGCAGATCAGAAAGTTACATAGTCATGAGTTCATATATACAGAAGTGCTGTTTGCAGAAGGTTACATACTGCGAAAATACTTCGTATATTCTGAGTATGAAAGCAAATCAGTTTATTTCAGATTAAATAATATTCTTTGTGCCCCTTCTGAACACATCCCGCTTAAAACAACATTGTTCTCCCTGAATTTTTATATTACATGGTAGTTACTTTCCATAAGAAGATATGCTTTCTCTAGGCTTATGTAGAAACACTAAAGGGGAGCTTTGTGTTTCCTCAGTCACAAGGGAAATGCAGTCTGGACATCCTCGTACACTTTCTCTCCTTAGTTACTATTCAAAGATTCTTCTCCCTGATCCTGGCACTAAAGTCTGGTTCCAGAGTCGAATCCGGAGCTGGAGCAAAATATGCATAAATTTGTAAACAGCTATTCTGACAGTTCAAGCAGATTAATTATATATTATCTAATAAAATAAAGAATAACCACAACTACATGGTAAACAAAAAAACCCAGCAACTATTTCTATTCCTGAGCTTTCACCATTTTTTGCATAATCTCCCCAATCTCATCTGATTAAAAGCAGACTCTATATAAATTTTCCATTTTTATGTATTTCCAAAAGTGTTATGGCACTTAAAAAAACAGGTACCATCCATGTCTTATTAAAAGCAATGATACAGTTGAAAACTCTCTGCAACAAGGCTAAGTTCACAAAATGTATATATTTCTAGTACCATCTCTGGCTTTACCTTTACATCCTCTGTTTGTGTCTTCCCTACATGCATGCTAAAAACTGTACATATAAGCCATTTCTGAGCAACCTGTAACACTGTGCAGCTTTATATTTTCTTTCCTTTTCACTATTTAACAATTTGATTAATCTTGAGAAAAAAGCACTTACACCAATAAGGGAAGGAATAATCCATGTTCATCAACAGCTACACTGATTAATCCCACCCCTAATATTTAGAAGAGAAAACCTCAGGCTTCCAGCTCAGAGCTTTTAACACTGCAAGTATCCTAAACAGTTCCTCGCTCAAAAAAAATGTGGGTTTTTTCCATTTTCATTTCAGGGGGAAAAAACAGCTTTAGGGTGGAACAGAATAATTTCAAGATGAACCACTCGCCTCTAAAAATGTTACTCTGACCAATGAAGCAGATGCATAATTACAGTCACAGCTGTATTCGGAGCACAACAAGGTGGGTAATGGAAAACTAAATTGCTAATTAAATTGCTAATGATTTTTGTTAGTGCCTCTACTGTATTTTGTCATTTTTAAAACATAAAAAGTATACAGAAGATATTTTAACACTGCCAAC
This sequence comes from Gekko gecko, assembly GCA_029375565.1. Lineage (NCBI taxonomy): Eukaryota > Metazoa > Chordata > Lepidosauria > Squamata > Gekkonidae > Gekko > Gekko gecko. Next base: position 72,095,010 of record JAPDNY010000006.1, on the reverse strand, counting down.
TTTCTGATTTTGCTAAGTACCACAGAGACCTCTAAAGACTGCCACCTATAAAAGAAGCGCGGGTGTGGGCACATGAAACAGGAGGCTTGTTTTATTGACTAACCATTTAGGTACATCAAGGCTTCCTCCTCAATTTTGCATCCTTTAAGGCTACCTGCCTCATGAACTCCTCTGAGTTAGGGCTTGGAGCAGCACCCACAGTTGGTATTTGAAGGTAATAAACTGGAATATGTCATGACATGATGGCTCTGGAAATAGATACTGACCACATTTTACGGGGAAGAGAAAGAAAGAAAGAAGAAGAAGAAAGAAAGAAAGAAAGAAGAAGAAAGAAAGAAAGAAAGAAAGAAAGAAAGAAAGAAGAAGAAGAAGAGAAGAAGAAGAAAGAAAGAAGAGCAACAGTATAATTTTATTTTTATTGTGATAACTGTAGGGGAAATTTATTGCAGTGTTAGTATTTTATCGTTTCATTATGTTAGATTAGCTGAGAGAGGTAATTACATTCTCAACATAAAAATGTCTTTAATGTTTTCATTTCAATTTTGCAGTTTATAATATGCAGATTACAGCATTATCATAATCCCATATTGTTATATGTACAGTGAGATGGCAGTGCATTTTCTCCTCCAATTACAGAGCTAATTTCTAATAAATGATTTCCACAAGGTCCCTAGTTCATTTGGCATTTGAAAAAGGTGTATACATAATAAAAAATTACCCTGCAATTCCTTCAGTCATAGTCAATTGCTTCATGCAAGTCAGATTATTGTATAAGAATAGTTCTTCTCCCAAAGACATCTGGCAGTCACTTCTTCATACTCAAAAAGGCTTTATTATGGATTGCCAAGTAATTTATGATAGCCTCAGTGAACTGCCAATCATTTATGTATATTCTAGAAAATAATTTAATCATAGACACAGAAACACAAAACTTACTTTTTCTGTGGAAAAGGAGTCCAACTTCAAAGCTCTCTTAACACTGTAAGAGAAAGGGGGGGGGGAAGCAAGTTGTATCATCCTTCAAAAGCAAATTTTCTACTGGAAAAATCTATACATGGAGGCTATCAAATGATAAAAATCATGTGTTTACACCCCAGAAACTAACCTCAAACAAAACAAAGAAATAAACAAGCTAGTGAACAATGCAAGTTGTAGAAGCTTTATAATATTTTGTTGGTACCCACTCTAAAAACCCACCTCTTCAGTTACACAAATGGGGACAACGCTGGTCAAACTGGGATACAGATGTCATACTGTCCAAACAATTAAATAAAAACCTATAGGCTACCTATAAAATACTAATAAGAAATATAATTGCATGCAAGTGCACGGTAACTTACCTTCTATGTAAACATCACAATTATTTTGTTATTCACAGAAATAATATATCAGGCATTTACACCCCAGTACATTCAAGGTGAAAGAAGTAGTTCTTCATATCATTTTAGCTCTTAACATGATTCAGTGCTACCAGACTATGACTTAACTAGGGAACAGATGCTCTATGTCTTTACAGGTCCCCAAACCATAAGAAACTATTTTCTCGTCTTCTTCACTATACTGATTCAGGAACGTGCCAAGCTTTCTCTGTAAAATCTGTTCTGCTGAACTGGATGCCCAGCTGTTAATGGCAACACGAGGAATGGAAAGCTGAATATTTATAATACTTTACATCGTACAGCTGTCTTCTAAAGAGCAGTCATCAAAATTTTATTGAATGCAGACTAAATACTCAAAGGAAAGAAAGGTCAACATAAATTAAGACTATTTTTCCCAGAGACATCTCCAACTTTTAAAGTACATTCTTAAATCTTAAACAACAGTTAAAGGCTTTTTTATATAAAGCAACTAAAAACCTTTAAAATCATCCAATAAAAGCTTCAGAAGATTATTTTAGATTAAACAAGCTTTGCAGAAGCATTTCATTTCATAAGAGAATGGAACAGGCACCATATTGGAAATGAGCCATTTTGATTTAGTAACCAAAAGCTGAATGCAGAAAATGCTTACATAGTGTTACAAACACCAGTTTCTACTCACTAAGGCTTCTGTAAACGGTCAGAATTCCAACAGGGCCAGAATTTGAACGAACCTTACTCAAATAACATCTTTTTTTTTTTTAATGCACCATTCGTTGTGAACCCTGGGAAAAGTTTAAAAGTATTATAAGAATACATCTGTATTATACTAGTCCTGATTCATGTTGAAAAGGGGTCACTCCCAAAGCATTTTTTGTCTTAAAAAACAAGAACACTACAATAAAATATTTATATTTTTAATATTAAAAAGGCATCCACATTCTTGCCAAAGGAAAAATCAAAGCTGAAACAGTTTCACAAAATTCTTAAGAGCATGTTTTTTTCTAGATACAGTGGCCCACATTGCTTAAGAAATGCAGACTCCATTACATCTTCCACCCTAGTAGCAGCAAAGCAACATTTTATACATTAATACATTCACTCTGCAAAGGTGCTCTAAGGGACCATGCATTTGCATGCTATGCTGAGGCATGTTATGATGGAAGTTTTTATGATGGACTTTAAAGGAAGCTGGAAGCCAAAGTACAGTTGAATCCGGACTTTATGATTAGGATGAATGAAAAACATGAAAATCCCATTAAATTATAGCAACCTGAAAAAAACTTGCCAAAAAAGTGGCAGAATGGTCAAGCACCATGCTATTTAAAATCTGTCATTGACTTTAGATAATACTAGAGTTACAATGTTCCCAAGTTCCAATCATTTGCCTGTGGAGACATTGTGAATAATTCAGCAGAACAGCCATCCTTAAGCTATGAAAGAGCTATCTCTCATGAGATCTTGGTTATACTCTTTAGTGGTCTTAGGGATGCCAGGCTGAAGCATTCAGGTGCCTTATGCATGGGTGTGAAAGTTGAACAATGAAGAAAGCTGACTGGAAGAAAGTCAATTCATTTGAAATGTAGTGTTGGAGGATAGTTGCATAGATACCACGGATTGTCAAAAAGACAAATAAGTGGGTTCTAGATCAAGTCAAGCCTGAACTCTCCCTGGAAGCTAAATTGACTGGACTGAGGCTATTGTACTTTGGTCACGTGACGAGAAGACAAGATGCACTGGAAAATACAATAATGCTAGGAAAAGTTGAAGGCAGTAGAAAAAGAGGAAGCACCAACATGAGATGGACTGACTCAACCAAGGAAGCCACAGCCCTCAGTTTGCAAGATCTGAGCAAGGCTGTTACGGATAGGTGGTTTTGGAGGTCATTGATTCATAGGGTTATCATAAATCAGCAGCCACTTGATGGCACTTAACACACATATTCTAGATTTCAGGGGTGGAGGTAGAAAAAATACAGAAAAGACACATGGCAGTTCTTAAATGCATTCAAAGTTCAAATGAGTCTGTGGGGGCGGGTGAAGGAAATAGTCTATTTGCAGAGCATGTTTTTATTTTATCATCCTTGTGACTCATATGATTTAAATTAAAGGAAAATATTTAATTTAGGCTTGTCTTTCAAACCAGATTATCACAGATATTTCTCTAACACAGAATCTGAGGAAAAGATATGCATAGAAATGCATCCAATGAATTCAAGTTAGTACTTGCTTTGTCTTCTGATTGTGAGCAGTAGAAGCTCTCCCTTTCCTATAAACCAACACTGATATTATGGAAGAGCAGAAGACACGGTTGCAAATTGTACAAAATGCAAAAAGCACATGGACATATGGAGCATATTATGCCCATTGGTTAGATTCATCAGCCCTCAAATTGATCCCACAATGTTCTGCCACAAAATACACTTTGATTTTCTAGCAGTCCAAAGACTGCTATATAATGTGCCAATATCATGATGTCACTGTTGGTCTGCAGCAGTCAGAATGAAGCTACCAAAAAGCAGCAACAGCTGAATTCTCCTGCCTACTAGCTCTCTAAAGGTGTCTAGCAGTTGTGCCCAAGAGGAGAAGTATTTCTTTCCTTCCTCTGCTCCATCCCTTCCATGTAATTGCCAGTGATATCACCTGTCCACAGTTTTGAGCACTTGTTCACAGCACTTGAAGCAGGTAGCTTACTCATGACACACATCAATGACTTCTTACAAACATTAAAAAAAATAAGAAGAACCCTGCTGGATCAGGCCAGTGGTCCATCTAGTCTCACACAGTGGCCAACCAGTTCCTCTGACGGACCAACAACAGGGCATAGAGGCTGAGGCCTTCTGCTGATATTGCCTCCTGGCACTGGCATTCAGAGGCTGACTGCCTCTGAATGTGGAGGTTCCATTCCATCACCCTGGCTAGTAGCCACTGATAGACCTATCCTCCATGAACCTATCTAAGCCCCTTTTAAAACTGTTTATTCCTGTGGCCAGCACTACATCCTCTGGCAAGGAATCCCACATCTTAATCATTTGCTGTGTAAAGAAGTATTTCCTTTTGTCCATCCTCAATCTACTATCCAACAGCTTCATTGGATGCCCTCAAGTTCTAGTATTTTGGGAGAAGGAGAAAAAGTTCTCTTTGTCAACTCTCTCTACCCCATGCATAAAGTGCTCCAACTCCCTAGTCAACTTAGTTGCCTTCTTCTGTACTTTTTTTGAGCTCTACAATGTCCTTTTTGAGATACGGTGACCACAGCTGTATACAGCACTCCAAATTAGGCCGCACCATAGATCTATTCAGGGGCATTATAATATTGGCCATTTTATTTTCAATCCCTTTCCTAATAATCCTAATAGAGTTCGCCAGTTTCACTACTGCAGCACATTGGGCTGAAACTTTCATTGAGCTATCTACTATGACCCCAAGATCTTTTTCCTTGTCAGACTCAGCAATTTCAGACCCTATTAGCATATTCCTGAAGTTGGAATTTTTTTGTCCCAATGTGCATCACCTTACACTTACCAACATCTTCTAAAAGTCCTCTGAGGGTTTCCAATATAATCTTTCCAACCACTTTTCCCAGCTGCTTTAGTGCAGTTAAGTTACATACCCTGCTGAAGAAATTGGATGGTTGTATTGTAGGAAATGCCAGACCTGCCAGCCTTCTTCCTAACATGATGATCTTTAAAGGCAAATTGATTTCTTTGAGTCATTAGCAGTCCTGAAAAATCTATGGGATACTCTGGAGAGGTTATTTTCTACCCTTCTATTTACAACCATCACCAGCATTACACTTAAAGTGTTACCTATCATAAAATCATAGACTCATAGAGTTGAAAGAGACCTCCAGGATCATCAACTCCCTGCACAATGCAGGAAATTCACAAATACTTCCCCCTCCACACCCACAGTGACTGCTGTTCCATGCCCAGAAGATGACAAAAAACCTCTAGGATCCCTGGCCAAACTGGCCTGGAGAAAAATTGCTTCCTGACACCAAAGTGGCGATCAGCATTTCCCTGGATGTGTAAAAAAGGGCCAGAAGAACTAAGCACTGAGGGAACCTTTCCTGCCCTCCCTCTCATGATCTGCCTAAGTTCACAGAATCTGCATTGCTGTCAGATGGCCATCTAGCTTCTCTTTCAAAACCTCCAAAGGAGGAGTGACCACCACTTTCCAAGGAAGCCTGTTCCACAGAGGAACCGCTCTAACTGCCAGGAAGTTCTTCCTAATGTTTAGCCAAAAACTCTTCTGATTTAATTTCAACCTGTTGGTTCTGGTCTGACCTTCTGGGGCAACAGAAAACAACTCCATACCATTCTCTATATGACAGCCCTTCAAGTACTTGAAGACGGTTATCATATCACCTCTCAGTCGTCTCCTCTCCAGGCTAAACATACCCAGCTCCTTCAATCTTTCCTCATAGGACTTGGTCTCCAGACCCCTCACCATCTTCATTGCCCTCCTCTGGACACGTTCCAGCTTGTCTATATTCTTCTAATAAGACTCTCTATTAATCCACTGCCCAATTTCTTCATAACTGTTCAGTGAAGATAATTAATCTATCCTTGATTGCAGCCCCCCTGGTGCTCAGGCACCCCTACCAGGGCCGGCCCAAGGTTTTTTGGTGCCCTAGGCGGGGCTACCTTCTGGCACCCCACTCCACTGCCAGGGTGAGGGAGGGCTCCCCTCCTCCTCCTCCTTTCCTTTCTCGCCTTCCGCTGGGGCGCTCCAGCAAGCCAGGGAAGTTGTGGGGGTTAAAACTCCCATCCCTTCCATCTGAGCGCCAGCTTGCCGGCACGCCCCGCAGCCAGGGGAAAGGGTGAGGGGTGGGGGCCTTTTGGCGCCCCTAAGGGCCGGCACACTCTAGGCAAATGCCTAGTTCGCCTAGTAAGCGAGCCGGCCCTGACCCCTACAACAGATTTTTAAAAGCAGTTGCACTTCTCATTCCTTGGTTTGGCAAATACTCTGTATTTTTATTTGTTGTAAGCTGCTTTGGTTCTGCACATGAGAAAAGCAACTAATAAATATATTGACCAACTAACTAAATGCAAAGCACCTTGGCTTACACCTTTGAGCATGTCTTGCCTTGAAAACCCTATGGGGTCACGGTAAAGGCTGTGACTTGACAGTACTTTCCACAAACAACAGCTAACTGCAGTAAGGAGAGAACTTGGGTGAGACTGACTGAAAAAGCTACCTTGATACAGTTCATCGTTGTGTGGTTGCATACAGTGCAACCCCTTTATGTTGCCCTAAATCAATATGACACTTGGGCCACCATGGTAAACTACAGCTTGATTTACAGGGGTCTCCACTGTGGTACCTGTGAATGCTGTGGTGCCCGACACTTTTCCTGGTGCACCCAAGTGTTTTTAGAAAGTGGGCAGGGCCAGTTGGGGCTTTTGCCTAGCAGGGTTTCTAACTGGCCACTAAAGATCTGATTGGCTATGCCGTTTGATGTAGTGGTTAGGAGCGCAGAGTCTAATCTGGGAGACCCAGGTTTGATTCCCCACTCCTCCACATGCAGCTACTGGCATGACTTTGGGTCAGTCACAGTTCTCTCAGAGCTGTTCTGGAAAGAGCAATTCTCAAAAGAGCTCTTTCAGTCCCACTTACCTCACAGGTGTCTGTTGTGGGAAGGGGAAGGGAAAGAAGATTGTAAGCCACTCTGAGACACATTCAGGTAGTGAAGGACGGGATATAAATCCAATCTCTTCTCTCTCTTCACTGTATGAATGAAGGTAAACTGTGTGTATGCAAGATAATATTTTAAAACAATATTCATTTTAAAAGGCATCCTGTTAAACAGGATGGCATTTTGTAGTTAGCTCCCTCTTAAGGCGATTTTGTGGTTGCGCCCACCACCTTGGGGCAGGGACTCAGTCTCAAAACACATCCAAACAGCTTTTTTCATAAGTACATAACAAATAAGGATGTTTTCAGGAAACATCCATTTTAAGAGGATCTTTGCAGAAATCAGCATTTGTGGCTGCTTCACATTTTATATGGCAGAGAAATTACACAGATATCTCATGTATACATGCTACATTTGAGTCCAGCAGCACCTTAGAGTCCAAGAAGATTTTGGGGGTATATGTTTTTGAAAGTCAAAGCTCCCTTCATCCGATATGACAAAGGGAACTTTTATTCTTGAAAGCTTATACCACGAAAACGTTGTTGGTCTCTAAGGTGCTGCTGGACTCAAATCTAGCTGTTCTACTGCAGACTCACACAGCTGAAACTATCTCCATATATACATGCTGACCTGATAACAAATGCATGTTTTTAAACTCTCAGCATTGTATATTCCTGAGCGTTTGGGAAAACATGCATTCACTTTGTACTTCCTATGTACCAAACACCGGTGGAATACAGAGCAATCCAGCTGCAACGTAAAGGGTTAGGTGGACGTTACTGTGGTTGTTTTTAAGATTCTTCTGCTAGGCAAACACAAATAGCTCGATAGTCAATTTCGAGCACTTATGTTTTGATACTGAGCATCTTGTGAGTTACAATCACAATTCCTACAGCAGTTTCTCAGATTTCATATATCTGACAAATACTGTATGTCACACTCTATAAATTACACGTTTTTCTATGAAGAAAGAGGCTGTGGATTAATGGTAGTATACATGCTTTGCATGCTATAGTTCTTAGGTTCAAACTCTGGTTTCGCCAGTTAAAAAGATTTTAGGCAGCAGTGTTGGGAAAGTCCTTTCTTTCCCTAAGACTGTGGAGAAGTGCAGCCAGTTAGAGTAAACAATACCGATCTAGATGAATCTATGGGATGATTTTGTATAAACCAACTTTTTTTACCATGTACGAAATGCATCAAGATATATCGGCACAGGAACGTCTTGTTTTGATACTGTATATAACCCTGTCTGTACCATTATAAGTCAGTTTTGTAGAACAAACTTACTGATGTTCATCACTCCCTTGGGTTGACACCCCCCCCCCCCCCACACACACACACACCCCGCCGCCGCCACGCGGCTACTTACGGCATGATCAGGCGCGAACATCAACTTCGTCTTCCGCGCCCTTCGATCTCAAAACTGAGACTCCCGCCCGGAACCAGCGTGGTGCACCGATCAAAGTCCGCCGGCTAGAAACAGGCACTACTAACCTTAATGGAAAAGGCCGCAGGACTCTACCTGCCTGACCCAGCGAGGTGACTGACTGCGCAACGATAACAAAGCCAGCCTTCCAAGCCGGAGCGACCGAAGAAAGGCCCAAGACATTCGTGTCGCCACGTCCGAGCTCTCTTTATTTGCTGTCCCACTGTGTCAGGTGCGCCTTCCTCTTGTTCTCTTTTCAGTTGTGCTTTTTTATCATCATCACCACCGCTATGAGAACAACCAAGTCTTGTCTGACACTTTAAAAACGAGCAGATTTATCCTGGCATAAACTTTTGTGGATTCGTTAAGAGCCCATAAGTAGAGGCATATCCACGAATACTTATGCCACATATGAGTTTAAGGTGCCACGAGAGACTAACACGGCTTCCTCTCTGGAGTCTGGCATTACGGCTGTTGTTATTGGTGCAAAATTGTTGTAATGCTTGTTGGAAAAGGAGAAGGCTTCGAGGGATTCCGAAAAAGGTTGAGAAGTTTGTAGAAAGTCAGGAAAGTGGAAGTCTTCCTCCGCAAAGCCATTGGGGGCCATTATGTATCCAGTATGAGAAAAAGGAAACATAATAAGTACCTCTGAACAGAAAGAGGAGCCTGAGTAGCTTTGACTAGCTCAGTCTTGTCAAACCTTGGAAACGTAGCAGGATGAGCAGCTTCTGGATGACCTTGGGCAAGCCATAGTTCTGTCAGAGCTGTTCTTGAAAGAGCAGTTCTTGAAAGAGCTCTCTCAGCCCCACCTACCTCACTGGGTGTCTATTGTGGGGAGGGGAAGGGGAAGGAAAGGAGATTGTAAGCTGCTCTGAGACTCCTTTGGTTAGTGAATGATGGGGTATAAATCCAATCTCTTATTATTATTGTTATTAAACAGAAAGGCAAGCAATATTGATATGAATAATTATAAGAAAATAAATGAAAAATCTGTTCATAAATTACACAAATATCACAGTGATGGACATCTGCATAACAAAACCACCCAATATAACTATAAACTAAATAATAGAATTAGCAGCATATAAACAATGAATAAGGAAAAAAGCATAAATAACAATGAAAAGTAATAAAAGGATATTAGTATCAACATGTATAGATGAAAAATAACCTTAAAATATAGCAGAAATTGTACCAGGTATGGCTCGTTTTAATACTGACTGCAATATCTTCTTCAGTATGTATAACAAAACAACTTCATGCCTCCATAATGTGAAAAGAAAAAAGAAGATAATAGTGAACATGCTGGCATACTTCAGCTGTGTCCTATTGTAGGTCTTATAGCAGCAGATGTAAAAAAAATCAATTACTAGATAATTATGGCAGATTCAATAGAAGTGATGTCACTAATTCCTAATAATAATATCACATCTACAGATATTTGTTCAACCTCAAATACAAGGTTAGAAGAAATGTTTTTCTCAAAATGGCTGTTATTCAGGAGATGCCATATTATTATTGGAAGGAGTCATTGACATCACACATCCATTACTGTGATATTTATGTTGTTACACAATTTTTACAAATCTAATTATTTTCACTCATTTGGTTATAATCATTCATAACACTTTTGCTTTCCTTTCTGTTTAGAGTATACTGCCCCAATGTATCTATAGTGGTACCTTATCATAGGTGGAACTTAGTTTTCAGGCCTTGAAGAAGATAACTTGGTTCACTGCATCTTATCCATAAGTTGTGTATCATAACAGCTAGCAGTGTCAACAGCCTGCACTGATTTACAGACACACATAAACCGCCTTGGTCAATCAAGGTCCATATCATCTACTCAGACTGGTAGCAGCTGTCCAGGATCTCAGGCAGAGGTCTTTCTTACTGCCTGGTTCTTTTAACAGGATTGAACCTAGGACCTTCTGCATACAAGCAGATGCTCTGTCACTGAGCTACAGCCTCTCGCAAAGCACCATCTTGTCCAGACTACTGAGACCAGCCACAAGAGCACTGAGGTTTTGGTTTTGTTTCCTAACAGTTTGGTTTTGTTTACAGGTAGTTTGCATGGCAAACTAATGAATTATGAGACAGTGTTCTCTTGGCTAGTAGCTCACAGCCCAATTTTGTACATTTACTCAGAAGTAAATCTTACAGAGTTTAGTGGAACTTGCTCTCAGGTAAGTGTACATAGGATTGCAGCCTCAGGCTTTTCAAGATTTCATTTTTCACAGGGAATATATTAAGTTACTAATCTGAACAATGCCAGGTTTGTGTAATGCTAGGTCAGTGAAAAAAAATATCTTCGCAATATCTGGCCTGTTACATCAGGAACAGGCAGACTTGGCTTGCATGACTGATACCTGGCTGGATGAATCTGATGTGGTCACTTTGACACAGCTGACACTGGGTATAGTCCTTCACCAACCCTAAACAGGAGGATGGAGGGGGTAGAATTGCTTTTCTGTCAGTCTTTGTCACTAAGTACCCAGTGCAGGTAGAGTCTTTGATTATGTGTACCCTGTGTTGGACACCAGGAACAGATTAGGGATTCTGATAAATTTGCCTTGGCAGCCATGTTAGGAGTTAGCAGTGCCTTGCTTTGGAGAAGGTGAGGTCAAGGCTCTCCTCAGGCTATTCTAATGAGCGGCCAAAACCTTGTGTAGGACACTGATTCACTGATGAGACATCTGCGTGCCTACCCATTGCCACAGGGTCTTGCAAAGCCTTGGTCTATCAGGGTAATTTCATCGGCAAATACAAGTCTTCATGATTCCAAAATCTATCTACTATCAAGCAGCCAGGTGAGCCAGGTTACAGTTTGGTCGTCTTTCCTGACTGTCTCCTAGGCTAACAGCCTCCTCCGGGCATGGGGGATGCTTCCACCCTGCCAGCCTGTTTGTTTACTCTGCCTGATGTAAGCTGCTTTTGTCACTTTTCCTTTTGTCACGGCGTGGGACAAGCCTTTCTGGGAGTCCCCTCTTCCCCTTAATTCAGCCACAGATTCTTATCCTGGACTCACCCTGAATTTCTGGGCCTTATTTCTTTGAAATCCTTTTGTGTTGCTTGTCAGCCAAAACTGTGCAGTCTTATCCTCTCCACTTGCACAGAGGCTGCCAGCTCCGCTTTTCTTTCCCTAGGACTCTGAACCATTTACTTGCCACACAGAAGCACCCCCACACACACTGTCTTACCTTATTATTCTTAGAACAAAGTTGAAGCCCAGTGACACCTTTAAGACCAACAAAGTTTTATTCAAGGTATAAGCTTTCATGTGCATGCACACTTCTTCAGATATCTTTCAGAGATCTTCTTCTCTCTCTTGAACAGATTCAGATTATATTTTTCAAATCACATTATTAATTGTTAAGAGCATTTAAAAATATATATAAATAATTTAATATAGATTACTAAGTGTGAGCTTGGACCAGGTTCATCCTCATGACCCTTCCCCAGGCAAATGAGAAGTCTGTGCCCCTGTTGCAGATTGCCAACATTTTTCTCTGTTGGAACCAGATGTGCTGAGTTACTCCATTTAAGCCCCAGCAAGAACTTCATGTAAATTTGCTTTTGAGGAAAGCACATTCAGTTTACATTGAAACTTACTGCTAATATGTATTTACAGCTGAGAGGTCCCAGTCTGCACTACAGTGGCTCAAAAGTACAATTGGAAAGGGAAGTAATTTTAAAGGTCATATAATGACGGTATGTGAATTGAGCTTGAGATTTTTAATTGTATCTGTTTTATGCTGAAATAGTAGACATTAGTGTTGAAAAGCTCAATGAGATCATCTAGATCTTTCCCAGTGTAGATCCTGAAAAGTGTTCCCTACTCTGTGTTCTTCTAGTGCACTATCAGTGCAGTTCATATTTTAATAACCTTAGCAAGAGAGCTTTTCTCTACTAAATAATTCTTGCATGTTATGCTTAGAGTAACACATTGGAAACATCCTCTGCATAGCTGCCCAGATAAAATATGGATAAGTAATGAAAGGATTGTGAAGCATAAACAAGTGTTCATATTTGATAAAACTGGTTATTGGAAAATTAACATTTATTCTCTTTTCCCTCATTGGCTAGAACTCTCTTTCCTTTGTGTGTGCTAACAGTGGTGCTTAATTATTATAGTGACACCAGTTTGCAGTAACTGGACTGTGTCCCTGTGGGGTCCTTCTTATGCCACTGTAATATGAAACTGTCAAGCAAGGCGGTCTGTGTATTATAAATAGGGTACTTCATCCATGATAAGCGATTATTATCTTTCTTTCCCAAGTGTAAAAGGCCTGTATAACTCAAGAAGGTGCGAGTGATTTAGGCCTCCTGAGTAAAGCTCCAATGAGTCCTGAAGGGGACCCTACCTCTGTTGTTGTCTTGTTATTGAACTTGAAATATTCAATTTATTATACTGGAATATATTTTCAGAAGTCAGCACTGGATAAAATAATGTTGCAGGCTGTTAGACCAACAGTACAACATGATTTAGTGCTCCTCTGTGATGGCCTTCTAAAAGCCCTCATCACCTTTGGTAAAGAAAAAATGATGACTATTGGAATTTACTTAACCATATATGAGGAAAAGGCTGTGTGGAATAATTTAAATTATTTAAAAAGAAAATATATTTCTGTGGTCTTTCTTTCTTTCTTTCTTTCTTTCTTTCTTTCTTTCTTTCTTCCTTCCTTCCTTCCTTCCTTCCTTCCTTCCTTCCTTCCTTCCTTCCAAGCTACTGCTTATGACCTACAAACCCATTATGTCCAGGGAAGTGGATTTAAATGTACTGGGTCCTGCTGAAATAGTTGTAGGAAGCAATCCTAAGCAGATCTACTCAGAAGTAAGTCCTGTGTTAGTCAGTGTTTCTTACTCATGTCAACCTAAGTCAGAACAACCTATGTCAGGAGAGGTTGCTTTTATGTATAGGATATGTAGTCTACTAACTAGTGAGCTGTATATAGGAAAGCACTACTACCCCTTCAGTTGTGGAAAGGTACAAGATGTTACATAAGGGCTGGAATCTTAAGCACACTTACTAGAAAGTGAATCCCTTTGAATTTCACAGGATGATTCTGATAAACATAGATAAGATCAGGGTGAAAGTCAGCATGTGGAGCGAAATCTGGCCCAAACACCTGAACGCGACAGTTCTTGCAAGAACCTCCTGGCTCCAAATGCTGCATTGGTGGAGCAGGAAGAAAATGGGTGTATATCCACCCCTTTGTATGGCATTACAAGATCCCTGCAGCCCACATGAAGACCAATTTCAGAAATCCAACTTATTGGTCTTTGAATTGTTGCTGTACATTTTAAATTTGTCTTAGATGCTGCTTGGCGTCTCCCTTAGGCTCTATAAAAAAGGACATGCAAGAAAGGAGTTTGGGGGTGTCGTGGCGCGCGCAACGCTGGCTGGCACGTTAGTGCCCAAAGGGAGTTAGAGTACCCAAAGAAGACTGGACTCCAGAACTTAGGTGCAAATACAAAGTGAATTTTATTTACACTCTGCCACCACCTATATACAGTTCTCAGTGTCAAAGTGCTCCACTGCAATCAATCCAAGTGAAGAACATAAAACCACTGTACACTCTGTACATTTATACAGCCTCTGGCCAATCAGCACACAGCTGATGCAATCCAGATACAATAGTCAGTGTCAGGCTGAACTGCCTCAGACCGGTTATAGCCAGCCTCTTTGCAGTCACATGCTGGCACTAGCTGTCATTCCCTTTGACACTAGATCAAACTCATCTAGGCCAGCCTTACCTAAACCAGTGAATCACAACACTCCCCCTTAAGGCTGAGCCTTGATGTACAGTTTGTCTTTCAATTTACAAAACTGTTTTTCATCCAAACATTTTTTGTTACAAGCATCTGCTACATTTCACATTAGAGGTACATCACATGTTATGTTGAACACAGTTAACAATTACAGAAAACTATTTACCTCTACACAGCATTAGCTTTTCTTATGGTACTGCCATCTGGCACGCATTTCATCTTAAACACACTTTTGCACCCTTTTACATTTTTGTTACTTGGTGCCTCAGGTTTCTCAAACACTTTGTGTTCCTTCAGTGAACTGTACTCACTTTGCATAGTTTGAAACCATGCCTTCTTTTCTGCATTAAGCATCTGCAAAACTTTATTATTACTTTTTTTTTTTTTAAACTCTCCTAAAAAGGAGAGAATTTTATTGCTTTTATATATAGAAAGGGGGAAGGGTATACAGGGGGATAAAGAAAAGAGTTGAGTGAATTCTCTGTTAGTACATTAATCTTTTTGTTAGTACAAGTAAAGTTCTTGGCTTCCACCGTGGTTGAAAGATCTTCTTTTCATCTTATCGAAAGTCCAAAATCAGCCTGTTAAATAGGTTAGTAAAGTCCTTTGGGGTTAATTATTAAACTGCTCCCTTTTGTTGCCTCACGAACAAATGTTATATCTTGGGGTGTCTTCCTTTCAAATCTCTCAAATTATAAGATGGCCCTTTCTTCGCTCCTCCATCTTCCGATTCTGCGCCTCCCTCTTCCAGGCCACTGTCTTCTTCGCTGCTTAACATTGTCCATTTAGCAAGTTCTGCATCTTCCTCTGAACTGGCGTGTCTCTTCAAAAATTCTTGAGCTTTGAAGACGGAGTCGATCTTCTCTCTCTTATCATTGAATTTAAACAGTAATCCTTCGGGAAACCCCCATTTGTAGCCAATTTGATGCTTTTGTAGAAACCAGGTCAGTCCTTTGTATGCTTTCCTTTTCATTCAAATTTCATATGGAACATCTTTTAAAATCCTGATATTCTGCTCACCAATCTTCAAGGGCATTGCTGAAGTCGCTCTTAAAATTTGATCTCTAGTACGCTGCTTAGTAAACTTGACAACCACTTCTGCTGGCAGATTATTTTTCTTGGTGAAGTTGGAGTAGGCTCTGTAGGCCACATCCATTTCCTCGCTTAATTTTTGTGCTTCTCTGCCAGTTAGAGGTGCCAAAGCATTCGTCAACATACTTCTGAGATCTTTTTTCTCTTCTTCCTTTATGCCCTGAAAGCGGAGAGTCAAATTTGATTTTTCCATCTGAAGCATTAAAATTCTTTTTTCCTGCATCTTTTGGTGTTTTTCTATTTTGTTGACCTTTTTCTTAATTTTCTTGCTGTCTTCCGTCAAGATCAAACATTTCTGCGCAATCTCCTCCATCTTCTTAGCTGTGTCTGTTAACTGCTTCTGCTGACTATTGAGTACACTTTCCATGTTACAAAGGGTTTCGCTGATTTTCTGCATTTAATCTAGCAGAGGGCACAGTGACTCACTTTTCTACTGATTGACAGCTGGCTCCAGGGGGAGGTTGCCAGCACCAGAAGTTCCTCCCAGCTTCTTCATCGGCTTGTCTGGGATTTTCTTATGCCCCGACATTTTTATTGTTTACTTTAAAGAAGTCCGTGCCGCGCACCTCAGGAGACAAGCTACTTTCTTCTCCTTCAATAGAACCCCAAAAGGTAACTTCACTAGTCCGCTTTTTCACTCCCCCCCCTTTCCTTTCTCGTTTATACGCTCCGCTTTCTAGGGGGGGGGATTCCTCCCTCCTCCCATGCACTTATACGATTGGGAGGGGGAATGCATTTAAACCACTTCCAAGTAGATCTTCAACTCACGGTTTACTGCCGATTCTTTCTTTTTTAAACCATCTTCCGCTTCTTCACTCCGAGAAGTCGGTGGCATTGCTGAGTCCCATCCGGGCACAACACAGCGGGGCCACTGGGGTTGGGGGAAAGCCTCAATTTCCCGGCCGGCAAAGAGGCTACTCCCCAAAGCACCTCCTGGTTCGGAGCCTTCAACAAAGGCTCACTAGAGTCCCTGCTTGTGCAGAGACCCCTCCAACCGTGTGTGGGCTGGTCGTCTCTGGGAGAGTCCCAGAAGCCCGACTGCCATTCGCAACACGGAAACTGAAACCTCAACTTTATTATTACTTTGAGGCTCCTTGGTATACACATGATTTATAGCAAAACCATACCTCATCGGTGGTATGCCCTTAGTGCTACGTGTAGACACTCTCTGTGGCACACACTCATTTTCACCTTTTGCAGATATTTGTTCGCCAGACACATCAACACTTTGTTCCTGTTTTACCTCAGGTTCTGCTTTAACATTGATTTTGTTACTTGCACTTTCAGTGCTACTTGTACAAGGTAACTCAACAAACTCAGGAACTTTGTTGGCATGAATTCTTTCCCAGTTTTCATCTTCACAAAAATTAGCAGACCTACTGTATGTTATTTTGTGATTATTATCAGCAAACCTGTAACTCTTCATACCTGTCTGGTATCCAAGAAAGATTAACTTTTTTGCTTTGGGCCCTCCTTTTCTTCTGCGTTCCAAAGGTATATTAACCCATGCCTTTGAACCAAAAACCCTTAAGTAATCCAAACATGGAACTCTTTGGTATAACAACCTATAAAGGATGTCATCCACAGAACGCGAATAAATGCGATTACTCAGGTAACGTGCATTCTTAATAGCTTCAGCCCAGTAAGCAATACCAAGATCTGCATCTTTTAACATGGAAAACATCATGGTTTGCAACACTCCCCCTTTCCTTTCTGCAAGACCATTTTCAGCGGGGGTGCAAGGATTTGAGACCCTGTGTTTGATTCCTTTCTGTTGCATCCAAACCTTGAAAGCATTTGATGTAAATTCCCCCCCATATCAAACTGTATGGCAACAACATTTCCAATTTGATTTGTTATTTTCTTGTGCCAATACTTAACAGTGGGGAACACATCCGACTTGTGCTTCATTACATAAAGCCAGGAAAAATGTGAGTGGTCATCAGTAATAATTAATGCAAACCTGTTACCAGAATGACTGTTTGGGTAAGGCCCCACCACATCCATATGAACCAGATCTAAAGGTCTTTCAGATTGTCTCAAACTCTCTTTTGCAACAGGGCACACCTTTGACTTTGTCATTTTGCATATTTCACAATCTAAGTACACTTTACAATTGTTTACATCCTTCTTTCCTATTATTTCCAACGTTTTCTGAATTGTTTTATAGGAGACATGTGCGAGCCTTCTATGGAGAACATGTTGACAATTGTTGTGGGGTTTAACCACCTGTGCAATTTCAGTACCACTGTTTAGCATATACACATTGTGTTTCAGCCTGCCTATTGCAAACACTTTGTTAGCCTTAATCACTCTACATTCATTATTTGCAAACACTATTTCAAAACCAGCTTTGTCAAGACACACCACACTAAGTAGGTTTTGTTTAAGAGCAGGGACACAGAGAACCCCATTCAACATACAGCCCAAGCTACAGAAATATACATCTCCCTCAGCAGTTACTCTGGACAGTGTCCCATCTGCCAAACATACAGAGGACAGAGAAGGTTTTCGTTTATTTAATAGCATACTTTCCTTTTTGCAATAGGTTAGAGTTGCTCCTGAATCCACCAGCCATTCAGTGGTATCTGCCTCTTCCTGCAGCACCACAGAAGCCTGGTGACGATTTCCAGGCTGCTGCTCCTTTTTCTTGTGTTTCTGTGGACAAGACCGTAACAAATGGTCAAAAGATCCACATCCAAAACACAGACGTCTATTCCTCTGTTTGTTGTCAACCTTGCTGCTCTTCCGGTTGCTTGATAACGTAGGTACACAGCTGCTGGCAATCTCCTGCGTCTCCTTGGTTACCTCCTTGGCTTTCTGCCCAGAATGGTTGGCACAGTTCCTAGAAAAGCTTGTGTGCCTTTTGAAATCAGCCCTGGGCATAGATTCCTGAAGAATCTTGCCATTCACGTTAGATGGGCAGTTAGATGGGCACAGTTAGATGGGCAGCATCCATAGCCTTGAACGTTGTAATCAGTGTTTGATAATCTTCTGATAAGGAACTTAATATCACATACACCTTATCCAGATCAGTAAAAGTTTTACCTCGTTCCTGTAGTTGCCGGAAATAATCCATTAAAGTGGCCAAATGTTCCTTAATGGGCTCATTAGGCAGTTGCACCGTCCTGAACAGTTGCCTAGTGAGAGAGATAACGGAGCCCATATCTGCTTGCTGATAAACTGACTTGAGAGCGTCCCAGGCATCCTTACTGCTCTCCTTATCAGCAACATAAATTAAGTTGTCATCACTCACGCTCAGGATGATGAGGGCTAGAGCTCTTTCATCATTCCTCTCTTCCAGAGGTGTCGGCTCTTCAGGAGGATCAGAAACGCAAGCCCAAAGACCCTCTTTAACCAGAAAGTACTTCATTTTCAAAGCCCAGTTATTGTAATTAGTTGCAGTAAGCTTCTCCACAAGCTGAGATGT